>JAMPIV010013306.1:285000-615000 GCA_024509875.1 Oreohelix idahoensis
ACACCCTCTTGATTCTAGATAAGGCTATCTCGCACTCTTGTGTCCACACGACCCTATTTGGCACCCCCTTACTCGTTAGCGAGGTAAGTGTAGCTGCAATGGAAGAGAACTGAGAGATGAACTTGTGATAAAAATTCACAAGTCCAATTAGATACAGTATGTCCTAAGAAACTTAACTCTTTAAACCCTATGCAAACTTTACTCGGCCGTGCCGTTAAATTATGCTGCCTTAGACACCGCAATAGGGAAGACAACCCCCTCATGTGATCCTCCCATAACTCATGAAACAAACATATATCGTCGATATATGTAATAATATCCGATCGATGTCCTAACAATCTTCTCATCATCCTCACAAATGTGGCGGGCGCGTTCACTAAGCCAAAGCACATGACATTGAACTGAAACAATCCTTTGGGGGTGCTAAATGCTGTAAGAGGTTTCGCAGCCTCCGCGAGGGGTACCTGCCAATAGCCTCTAGACAGATCGAGTTTGCTGAAATATGTAGCGTGAGTGAGTTGTGTTAACAGATCTTCCTGATTAGGTATTGGTTCAGCATCAATGACGGTGATGCTGTTCAATCTCCGAAAGTCAATACATATACGAAAAGATCCATTCTTCTTGCGAACCACAACCATTGGAAAAGAATATGGTGAATCAGACGGAGAAATGATCCCCAGTCGTTGCATGTCACCAATTTCTTTCTCGACAGCTGATTTGAAATGCATGGGCAATGGATACGGTTTTACCCTAATAGGCTGATCACATGTCAGAGTGATATCATGAGAAATCAGGTCTGTCCGTCCTGGCAGATCTGTGAGGACATCCTTAAACTCCGCTAATATAATCTGTACTTCCGACTTTTGTTCTACTGTTAGGTCATCCCCGATTCGCACCATATTCCATGACTCCGAAGGAACCAGGGGTACGAGGGATAACTGGAAATTCCCTTCACCTTTTTCATCTCCCGTGTCATCAATGACTGCCGTACATGCCACTGTTGCTTCAGTCTGTGCTGCCCTTGTGACTGCTTTCAATGACTCAGGTCGTTCTACATATGGCCTCAGCATATTCATATGAAATACCTTTTCCTTATTTCGGACCGAAATCAGGAAATCGACATCTGTCATTTTTTTAACCACCTTGAATGGTCCTTGCCACGTAATGCTCAAGCGATCCTCTTTAGCTGGTAAAAGTAGCCAAACTTCCTCACCTGGAATCAGGGATACTAGCTTGGAGTTTCGATTTGCGTACTTCCGATACCGTGCTAACGACCCCGGCAAACAATCACGTGCCACCAAACAAGATTTTACAATACGTTCTCTGAGGCTCACTACATACTCATAACTCGTAACTGAGGTGCTATTTGCACATTTTCCAGTTAATAAATCCTTCAATATGTGCATCGGCCCCCTTGGGTTTGCCCCATACAGTAATTCGAAAGGGGAAAATCCTGTACTCTCTTGGGGAGCCTCCCTATAGGCAAACAGGACCGCTGGGAGTAACCTATCCCATTCTTGTGGAGATTCTGCGGTCACTTTTGCCAGCATGTGTTTTAACGCACCGTTAAAACGCTCGCAAACTCCGTTTGACTGAGGGTGATATGGACTCGTAAATGTTTGGGCAATACCCCACAGCCTAGTGATTTCTGACATCTCCTTCGAAATGAACTGACGGCCCCTATCCGATAATATCTCTTCCGGAAAACCAAACCTGCAAAACAACATCTGCAAAGCCTCTGCGACTGCTTGTGAAGTAATACTCTTCATCGGCACCGCCTCCGGCCACCTGGTGCACAAATCTACCATCGTTAAAATGAAACGATATCCCCTGTCTGAAGTGACCGAGAGGGGGCCTATAATATCAATCGCTACTTTCTGGAAAGGTCGTACTGACAAGTCCGTAACCTGCACTGGAGCTTTGGGAGTTCTGCCTTTATGCCTCATCTGTTGGCATATCTTACAGGACCTACAATATAGTTTAATGTCCTTGCTAAACAATGGCCAATAGAATTGTGACAGCACCCTCTGGCGCGTTCGAGCCACCCCCATATGCCCCGCAAAAAGGGGAGTCATGTGCAACCTCTAACACTTTTGCTCTTAAATTACACGGTACCACCACTTGGCGCTGAGTTTGTACTCCCTTAGCGAAACACCTCGTGAGAACATTATTCTTGAGCTCGAACCAATGTCTGGCCAACTTCGTGCACTTTACATCACCTCTCTCGGCAAAGTTGTACAATTTACGCAATGATCCGTCTGACCGTTGGTGCTGGATAAAGTCCGACACCTGTGTATCCTGACTTCCAGTGACCAATTCCGATGTCTTAGCTTCATGATGCGTCGCTTCTAATGCGTCATCTGCCTTTGACTGCGCCCTAGTAATCACCGCATTGGCCCTAAGCACACGATTGTCCCTCCATTTCCTAATGTCCATCTGAGTACATTCCTGCACACCATGCACATTACCAACAATCAAATCCGCTATCGGTGCTTCGAGTACACAGGCCTGTACTCTACCAGATATGAAGGGTGTGTCCACCTCAATAATGGCAAGAGGGTAATACTCAATGTTACCCCCGAAAGTGACACATCTTGCTGTCTTACCTATCAAGCATGAGTCGTCAATGCAGGATCTACGCACTCCTATAGTTGTGCAGCCCGTGTCTCTCAACACAGACACTTCCTGCTTTTACACAAATCCTGGATGCAATTCCAAATGACCATTTTCTTCAAGAGAAGAGAGACAAGGCAGAGTGTGACCACAGATAAGCATAGGCTTACCGTCTGGTTCAAATAATGGCCTACACCCTTCGCAATTCTCATTGTTAAAGGTTTCTAATATGCAAGCCGAATTCGCTCGTTCTGAATTATTAGCACAGACCTTTGCCAAATGTCCTGTTCCATTACAAAGACTACAGTGTAGCTGAGTATTGCTATCCTTTTTCGGACTATTGTTTGGAGAGTGTCTGACTACTCGGTCTGACTCCTTTTTCTCAACGGATTTGTTTCTTTGGTAAGGTGAGCTTTTGCGAAATCTTTTTTGTTCCTGCTCGTTTGGCGCATCTATCTGGATCTGATTCCACGGGTACCTATCCTGTCTGTCTCCAGTATATCTGTATTGATTTCTATCAGATTGATAGTTAAATTTCTTCCTCGGTGATCTATGGTCCCGATAATTGTCATACCGTGCAGGAGATCTGTCTCCCCGAAAGTAGGGTCTATCATAATTAAATCTTCTGGGGCCAAATCTATCGGCACTCTTAGATCTATGTTGATTGTAAGGTTTTCTAGTAATCTTTCCTATACTCGCTGAGAAAGTCTCAGAGATACTCTCCCTGTGTATGACCTTTCCTGGATGCGCGGTCACATATTGGTGTCCTAATTCTGACATCGTATCGATGTTTTGGGGCTTGCGTTCCTGGAAAAACGCAATAAGCTCAGATGAACACGATGACAATACCTTGTCCCGTAACATAAGGTCAAAAATCCCATCAAAGTCTTTAGTAATACCTTCCATCTCAATCCATCGATTTAATAGCTGAGTAATTTTTGCAATAAAATCCTCAAAATCCTGATTGACGCTTGGTCTCACGTCTCGGAAACGAGCCCGATATCCTTCCGCCGTTAGACGAAATTTCCTTAACAACCTCTCCTTGACTATGTCATAATTTGCTCTATCACTTAAATGGATACTATACACAGTTTCTAACGCAGATCCTGAAAGCAAATTTCCCAGCAGAACAGGCCATTCCTCCTTCTTTATCTTCCAAGCCAAAACTTCTGCATCAAAACGTTCCAAATACACGTCCATACTGTCCAAATCTTGATTAAAATTGGGTAGCCGTAGTCTATAGGGACGTGAGAATTCTTTCCCACCTGAATCCTGCTTCCTGGACTCATTATCTAGCTTCTTCAGATTTATTTCTCTGTCAGCTTCAATTTTCTTCAACTCTTTCTCTGCTTCTATCTTGAATTTGTCAGCTTCTATCTTCTTCATCTCTTTCTCTGCTTCTATCTTCAATTTGTCAGCTTCTATCTTCTTCATCTCTTTCTCTGCTTCTATCTTCAATTTATCAGCTTCAATCTTCAATTTCTGGAATTCTCTCTCCTCACACCGTTCCATTCTATCATTTTCCTGTTTTTCTTTCCATTTTTTTTTTTTCTGCCCATTCTTGTAGAGCAGGGCCTGTTAATGCTAGCTCTTTACCAACCTCAACAAATTCTAAGAGGCTAGCCATCGTAATATAATGTAATTAAATTACAATTTCTTAGAGCAGTACTCAATGTACAAAAAAAAAATGCCTTTAGTATTCCCCACTGGAAAATTATCAGATATTGTACTAAAAAAAGAATCAAAATTATATGTAATGCCTAGTCAGAAATACTGACTGTACCACTCAAATAGGTGTATTCAGTATAATGGTGTGAAGTTATTCAACAGCATAATTTGCTGTACCCATGACACCCATAATATTTAAGCAGTGAAACTAAACACCACTGCAATATATAATTAATGGCATAAACATACATGTGGTTCTCAACCAAACGAGATAACTACGTCTACACAAGCAAAAATACACAACCTACTCTTGTGCTATCGGTACTGGAATTGAAATTGAGATACACTTCACTAAAACAAAACAAACATAAATATAAACAATGATGACAATAATGAAGATGATCAAGACGACCTTACTACACGAACGAACACAACAGTACGGTAGAATAAGAAAAAAAAAATCCTCAGACAGCAGCAGATGTCTAATTATAAACCGTAGCTGTTAACAAATGAAAACAAGAGTTTGGGAAATTAACATATGTACATGATAGTAAGAAGAATACAAGAGAATACTCCAATTAAACACGACAAAGAGACACTATTACACATATGACACCGTGCAAACAAACCCGAACTGACCACTAATACACTAAAATGTGCAACGTGAATTATGCAGGGCAGCCAATAGGGTCAGCTCTATGTGCCCGTGCTCCGGCACACAATTCACCTAGCAACAGTCCTAAAGAACAGTTTAGCATAATCTCTTTCCGCAATGCAAAAGAGAAAATCCTTAACCCACACAACAACCAAATGACACCAAAATTATACTTCTACGAAGACACAACAAAAACCTACAATCGACAATGAAGTGACCAAAGGTAGTATGTTGCAACACCACACCAGTTGGATGACGTACTCACCAACCAAATGGAAAAGAGGTCGCAGGAGAATGATTACTAATTATATAATATTATAAAGTAGAAAGGTACTAAAAGAAAAATAATTGTCCAATAATATATAATAATCGTAATAATACTACATTAAAAAAAATTAACTATAAATCAATTAAACTGATGATCTCCGCAGGTCTGGGTTCCTGATGATGACGTTGATATCTACAGCACTTTAGTCACTAATGATCCAATGGTCCACACAACGAACGACACGTTACAAAGTTACGTAAAGTTACAAATATTGTCATTAGGATGACCCCTGAGTAAGGCACAAAGTCCACACTTGTCACCAGATAGTGCCTTGTCTTCACTGAAATATCACAGGGATGTCAAGCAAAAAGTCCGACCACACGTATCAAAGTTATACCACAACTGTATACTAGCTCGTCGTCAGCACAAGGCGAGGATTTGCCAGCTCCACTCCAATAACATCTCACGAGTTCATGAAAGATACCACCGTTTGCAAAGGTGTAGTGCAGCCTTCTACGTGAGAAAAAGTTCAGTACAGTTTATGATGATGGACTGCAGTGTTTTGTATAAGGCAAAGATCGTAACGTAAATCTAGTACTGTTCAGCTTCTGGCAACCTCCGTAACGACCGTGTGTAAAATATTGATACTGTAATGCACCAGTTCCCGTGTTCGGCATGCACCCCGTTCCACAAGAAGACTCATCCACTTGATTTCTACAGGTACGTCGTCTCCTGAGCCAGTAAACACTGTGTAGTGGCAACACTGTCCCACTGTTGGCTTTCAAACGGCGCTGCAGCGGCCTCTAGTCTTGACTAGTCAGACGCTGAAATGAATGCTACCCAGGCTGCCATCAACTTGTTCGCCCAACCTGTACTAGCAGCAACATCTTCGTCCTCTCCGCCCTGCAGACAACAAAATTAATGTCAACGAACCTGCCACAACCTGGTTCACACCGCAGACGTTGGCCGACAACGGCGTCGTTTTCTTAACCAGAAGAGTGCTCAATGTCGCCCTGACATTTTGTTAGCACTGACACAGCGTACTGTTCATAATAAATCCCCCACTTCACTGTGTATCGCTAATCCGTGACCCGTGACTCACTATTCAAAAAAAGTACCTGAGAACTACGTGACTGAAAAAAACAGGCCTACAGTGTATGTGAACTAAAATAGATTTCTGACCTGGCGCTGCATTGACGTGCAAAGATAATCAAACATGAGGACCCAAAAACGAGCCCCCACCTGACACAGGGTATTTTGTATTAAATACACATATGCCTTAGTCCTCAAAAATACTACACATGAGAGACAGAGGGGTGGAGTGGAACGCATTCAAATAATAACGAACACTAGCAATGTTCCCAACTCTGTCTAATGTATTCAAATAATTATCACCACGAAATCACAACAATATATGTAGTTAGCAAAGTGTAACACATTGATGAAAATCTCAGATAACCGAATGCCTTATCTTCTCACAACTAAATATCCTCTTGCATTCGACAATACGAGTCGGCCATCATCACCAAAACCTCGTCACTCGCTTGCCTCCCCCTTCTTCACTGCCCAATCAGAACGCCCCTTGCATTCACCCCTGACCTGCTGACCTCGGATAGTTTACAGAAAAGATCAACTAAAATATCTGGACTCTTTGTCCACTAACTATAAAGTTAATATATATCTTTCCTGTTGGAATGTTCACAGCTTACACTTTATTCATCTAAGAGGGAGAGTCACTGTGTATGAGGGGCTGTAGTATCATCATACCCCATAAACTTCCTGAGTATGATTTGAAATACCAGTGTTTATTAAACGAAAGTGTCAGATATACCCAGATGCTTAACACATCACATGGGATTCCTTGTAGAATTATAATACAGTGTGTAGTTGCAGAAAATCTCTATCTCTCAGCATGCCCAAGCTACTCCCGTTATCTTTTGACAGCATAAACGAATGGTCGGAGACTTGATGGCGTTATTCTTACTCAGCAGGTTTCCTGTTACCGGCTGGCAACAGGAAATAAAACCTCTGCAACAAAAGGACACCCTGGCCTTTTATATCTGATCACTTATGATATTTATTATTTCCCTACGGTGATATGGGGTCAGCCTCGCGTGCATTACAGGTGCACTCGCCCCTAATTTTACATGACTCATACCTTGCTGTGACCACACCTCAGGTCCCTATGGCAGATACGCCACTGTACGTTTACATTGTTTTCCTCAATAAAATAATGTGGAGTAACCACATTTCCTTTTGTATGATTTTCTCTTCTTTTCCTTTTTAAATATAAATGCTTCAGGCATGTAAAACAGTGTTCATGGAACACGGAGGCTTACTAATATATTCTAATGCAATAATATTAAAACATAATCATGACAACATACATCAGTTAGATACAGTTCAATGTGAGGACTCAACAATGTCTGCTCCCGGCACGTCCTTCACTTTTCCCAATAGCAGTATCTAACTTTGGCAGTGGGATTAAACATATGAATTCATAAAGCATTCTTACCACAAAATTCAAGAAATATAAACAAATGACGCTGACTTGCAAAGAAGTGGCCTCAGTTTCTTCTGCATTGTCCAGACTTTGAATACTTCTTTATTTAATTTTACAATTAACACAGCTGATCTCAGCGTATTTGAATGAAAAGTTTTGTTCAAGTTTAGTGAAAGCCTTTTGCTAATATTTATTAGCACTGGCCAATCGAAAGCATGAGACTACCAGAATTCAAATGTAGTTTTTTGAAAAACAAAAATAATTCCAAAGAAACTCTGCGTCTGGTAGTCGATTGGCCAGTCTGCTTTAGTTATGCCAATACAAAAAGATGTTTCGTTTTGGATTACATTTTCCTACCGCTCCCCTTTCCCTCCTATACTCTTGTTTACCCAATCGAATTTGAATTACTCCTATGCCTCCTTTCAAATTATCGTTCCCAATAACGTTACAAAAAAACAAGCAGGAACAACAGTCTGTCTGGTCACGCGTCCGTAGACATTTAGTATTTTCTCAATAACTTGGCTAATATTTTGATTACCATTAATATTAAAACATATTTGTGCACAGAATACACTAAGCTACACGAATATATAATTTTTATGACTATATTTATTTGCGTTTAGATTTTCAGTTTTGTCACTGACAGTCGTTAATTATAACTTTTTACATAAGTCTACCATCTTGTCCCCCTCCTTCTGTCTCACTTTTTAATTTTTCAAATAAACCAACTTGTTTTTATGACGTCACAACTACACTACGTGTCGAGAATTTAAACTGTCTGTGTGTGTATATCCGTTAGCTTTGCCACAGCGTGTATATACTATTAGTCTCGCGTGCAGAACGACGCGGGTTTTGGCATGCGTTGGTAGCATTTTGCGTTAATGTATTACAGTCGTCTCGTTATTGCTACTAGAAAAAGTCCAAAAGATTACCAAATTTTGTAAGGATTACTACTAATTACAAGCGTTAAAGTCAAAATATTACGTTAATTCAGACAGTAGTTTGGCGGCACACTTCCGCAAAATCGTTAATTATAAGGCTAGGCTGCATTGTGTATGCAGCAGATCTGGCAAAATGTTAAATATTAGTAGTACGTTTTCGAAACCGAAACTAAAACGCGTGTTAGATTTTTACCGTGGGATCGTTCTATAGGCTTTAGCACTGCACAAAAGGCAGTGTTGCTGGCGTGTGAGAGTATCACCGTCAGACACAATAGGGCTGGTTTATTTATTATCATTTTATGACTAAAATCCTACTGAAATGAGCGATTATTCTCGCAGATTTTACTACAATATATAATATTAGCAAGTAGCGAGTCAAAAAAAAAAAATTGTGTACGCTAGGTCCATTTGCGCGCATTAGAATATGCGCCAGTTACCTTTATACCGCGCTTTTTTTTTTTTTTTTTTTTTTGTACGCGAACTAAATTCAGTTATACGCGAGTTGAATATTACAATCGGTAATCATATTAAAAGCTGGTTTTATTTATTTATTTTTTTTTTTCGAAATTATTTAAAAAAAAAAAAAACTATTGCACCGTAAAATAATTGTGCTGATTTGTAATTTTTTCTTTTTTTTTTTTTAAATAAATTTTGCCTCGTTTGGGCGAGGTGCGCCCATTCAGCCTAGTCGGTTATATTAGTGCGTATGCCCAAATATAAAAGACCTTTAGGTCTGATGTCATTTATGAGGAAGATTTGCAATGTCGTTTGAAGTACCATATACCTCGTAGCTGACGTCCTTAGGAAGACATTGCATATTTTCCTAAAAATGTCATACAATAATTTATAACTTCCTTAATCTATACGAACATCCGATTGACAGAGTGGTTAGAGCGCTGGTCTCACGCAGCAAAGGTGCCGGGTTCAAATTACTGGACCGGGACGCACCCGTCCACCCAGCTGTAAATGGGTACCTGACCCTGTTGAGTTAGGGAAGGAAAGGCAGCGAGGAAGGGAAATTATAGATATATACTTGTATATATGCACACACACATCAATTTCTTTCGTTCATCTCGCATGTCGGCTTACTCTCTGCAGGTGTGTCCTCCTCATTTAAGTCAGTCACATTTTTTCTTGTCTAAGTGCTCTCAGACCTTCCCTGGAGATGTCTTGTCCGTCACTGACGAGTTAAGCTATGAGTAGACTTTGCAAAGTTTCGAATCCATCTGCTGCATTGTGGACTTTTATCAGAAATGTTCTTTCTCTCTATTTTCTGTTCTTTCTCTCATTCACCATTATATGTCTGAGGAGAGAGGGGGATTACAGTTATGTTCACCGTTACACAAGACCATAAGGTCTTTTATAATTAGACATGCGCCTTAATATAACCGACGGTCCTTGTGTCTACGCTGATCGTAGCGTGCCTCGCCAGAACACCAATATAACTAAAAATTAAAGGAAAAGAGATGGTGCAGAACAATCTGAACCAAAAATATTTTTAAGTGTATGTCGTTGGTTATTGTATCTCTTTTTCATGTTTTCCTCATTTTTGTTGTTGTCAAGCTTTATCAAGTTGCCTTTTGTCCTAACATACGGAAAACCCATAGTTATTACCCCACTCCTGCATACCCTCGTGTAATATTAAATATTATAGTTGTCAGCTAAACGACTTTTGGCAACATTTGCGATAATATCTTTTTGTTTGACTGAAAGAAATGACATGGGCAGATTTTTATTTCAAGCCAAGCCATTAATAAAAAAAAATTGCAAACCAGTCACGGTCGTCGCTATGTCTGTTTTGGTTGCACACTGTTTACCCATTACCATGGCAACAATTGTCCTGTTTTTGTAATTATTTGAACAGACGAGATCGCTCTACGCTTCACGGTTTTCATAACGGCAATAGATAACCTGCCTTCTTCGTTCCGAACTCGTTTACTGGCATGAAGTCACAGCGTTCATGCGAACATTCAATTTAGCGACATGTAATAAAGACTCATGCTTTTATAGGTACACGAAAACCACGGATCCGATCGTGTTTTTGTTTTTGTTTTTTTTTTCAGTCATTTTGCAACATAAATGTTGCTGCTTTTTAGTTGGAATGTGACTTAGATAGCAGTGTAGAATAAATAAATATAAAAAAGTAAAATTTGGTGAAGAAATAAAAGATGAAAACAGAATGAAGAATATAAAGACTACTCGATTACCTCTGACTGTCTCCCATTCATTCATTCAATCGTTCGTTCATTCATTCATTCATTCATTCAATCGTTCGTTCATTACCGTTGAGCTCTATAAGATCATAGGGACCCCGTTACACGCCCATTGAGGCATATTGGGAATATGGTGTTAGGCCCATATTATCTTGACCATTGGCACACTAGGAGTGATTTGGTCAGCATCATGCCGGCCGCCTTAATCTTCCCAGAGTTCCTTTGGTACCCAATTCATGAGGCTGGGTCGACCCCGGAGCCGTTTGTAATGTAAAATGTCCCACCTCATCTGGGGATCGAACCATGGACCACCGATCTAGGAAGCCAGGGCACTAACCACTATATGATAAAGATCATAGGCCTCCAGCAAACATTTGCCATCAGTCATCAGTCCTGCCACGTGCCATCAGTCAAGGTCTTTCCATCTCTTCCTCGTTATTTCATTGTTGTCTCCACCTAGGGTTCCCATTCGTCCCGTTTTTCCCGGGACAGTCCCGTTTTTTAATAAAATGTCCCGGTGTCCCGAATTTATTCCAAATGTCCCGCTTTTTAAGGGCCCTTCCTAAAAAAAAAAAATCTTTGGGTAACAGATTTTATTCCGTGTTTTAGTAGTGTTACTTTATCAATTTCCGGTTACAGTGGACCCTCGGTTTGAATCTCGAACAAAAATTCGAAAGTCGACCAAAACAGTGTTCAGTGAGCATCTACCAAATGATTTAACTACAGGAAGGCAGAAAAGTTTCTTACTAGTACTGTGAGAAATCAGTTGCAAGAATTAGAAAAAGAAGGACATATAACAGTTGAAAAGTTTCAAAGCTATGCAGTAGATTTCTATGACACCTGCATTGAATATATTCAGGAGTGGTGTACACCATTTCTTACGCCTCTTCAGTCTATGGATTGGATCAATTTGAAGGGAAAGGAGTCTGTGACTTGGAAGAACATCCAAGAAAGCTACATATTCACGAAGACAGTGTCACCAAATTTTACTGTGAATGAAGAGGACTTATTTGATGAGTTTGCACGTGTGAAAAAATATTGTGAAAGCAAATTTGATGTGTGGAGTGAACTGAAGGATCAAAGTGTCAGTGAAAAATGGTGTGAGATGTTCGCTCATTTTACAAAGCAGGATATAAATGCTGAGAACCTGAAATGCCTAGTTAGTTTTTGTTTGGCACTGCCAGGATCCAATGCAGCTGTTGAACGTATTTTTTCATTAATAAATGCGCTTTGGACAGACGAAAAAAAAAAACAGACTTAAAATTGAGACAGTGAAAGCTTGCCATTATAAAGACCAATTTTAAGGATTTCTCTTGTGCTGAGTTTTATGTCCAAATATCAGAAGAAAAAAAAACTTCTTGAACAGGCCCATAAATCTGATAAATATTCTGATGAATCTGAAATATAAACTTGACTATTGTGTATTTTTTAAAGGTGCGATTTTTCTGATTAAGTATGTTTGTAATTTAGAATTCTTTTTTAAAGTGGAAGTTGTGTTAGTTAATGTGTGTATTTTTATACCAGTATATTATTTTAAGTGCAACATAAAATATATAATAGATTTATTTGTGCTTTACCTTAATTTTTAACATGTCCCGTTTTTTTACAAAATGTCCCAGGTTTTTTAGGTAAAAATTTGGAAATGTCCCGGTTTTTTAACAAAACATTATGGGAACCCTATCTCCACGTCTCTTCTCCTTGTGTTTTTCGGTATATCTAATTTTCTTACCATAGGGCAGGTAATCTTAATACGGGTTCCGTGAGAGGGCGCTTGGTGTTTCGCGAGAAATCGTGACTGAAAAAGGTCATTTTTTGACCTATGCGCGCCGGGCGATGTTAGCGGTCGCAGTGGTGGGCAGTGACCGAGTAGCCGAGTATGGCAGGGCGCAATAGGACCGTGTTCACTTTTGCACGTACCGTATTTCATTAGCATCTTGTAGAGTAGAAATTTGTGATAAGACTTTAAAGTCTACTTGGATAAGTTAACAAAAATCAAGTAGGATATTTTAAACAAAAAAAATGAAAAACTGAAGTTTCTCCTTCCTACACAACTGACTTGCATTAGAGTTGATATCCATTGTAGGGAGGGTGAAAACACACAAAAAGAGTAGGTAAAGGATCCTGTTACATGCCCATTGAGGCATATTGGGAATATGGTGTTAGGCCCATATTTTCTTGACCATTGGCACACTAGGGGTGATGTGGTCAGCATCACGCCGGCCGCCTTAACCTTCCCAGAGTTTCTCTGGTATCCATTTGGGGCTGGGTCGACCCAGGAGCCGTTTGCGGCCTAGAAAAATCCCACCTCATCTGGGGATCGAACCATAGACCACTGAGCTAGGAAGCCAGTGCACTAACCACTATGCTACCGCGGCTCCTAAAGAGTAGGCTAACCAAAATAAACAGATTCACAGGAAAAAAAAACATTCTCTACTTAAAAGTGCATTGACAATTATTATTTTATTATTATATTTACAAGTTACTGAGCACACTAAGGTACCATGAGCTGTAGATGTAATAATTTTACTCAGGGGTTCCCTGAAACCGGAAAATTATTTCAAGGGTTCCTCCAGTATTAAAAAAAAGGCCGAGAAAGAGTACCTTAGGGATTCTAGAACAAGTACTACCTGGTAACGCTATGAACAGGTTTCCTCAAATTGTATCAAGTCCATATCATCCATGTCTTGTACATTTATTTATTCTCCTCATAATTCTCCTTGGTCGTTGATATCGTTGCCACGTCATAAAGTGTTTCATTTGGTATGTTTTTAAGGACCATTTTTATAGCACACGGACAACTCCATCAGTATTCCTGTCTCCTCCATTAGATCACACAAGTAGGATCTCAGCACAGTGCACGAACTCCGTAGCATCGGCGAGAATCTTAGTGTGTGTATATAGAAATCAATATTAGACAAACATAAAGGTATGTTTTCAGGCACTCGTAAGAAATAAAGAAGTAGAACACTAGACATTCTGTAAATATTTTTGTGGAGGGTAGGTGTCCTAATTTTTAAGTTACGTAAAATGTTGAAAATGGTTAAAGTCTAACTCTTGCAATTTATAATTATTTTTAACCAAGTTAACACCGTGTTTATTTTCCTACTCTGTCGAATTTTTCTCCGTCTAATGCGTTTACTTTTTTTAATTGTTTTATTATTATTACTATCATCATTATTTTTATAATTATTATTGATGTCTTTTACCGTGTAATTCCCGAACGTTTCTGATGAGACACAGAAAAACTAGGACTACTGGCGTCCCTGTACATGTCGTAAGAGGCGAAATGAAGTTTTTCACGAGACTTGCAACCTCATAATGTAACACAAACTGTTACAGAAACCACGGCTGCGAGAGTACAGAAACTATAATGTAAGCTCCTTACGGCGCGATAAAGAAAATAAATGAACAAAGAAATGTAAATTTATAATTTTAAATACTTCAACGGTGCGGAAAAATTATGTAACAAACACAGAGAAAAAACAATTCAGAAAATGCACAGCAGTAACGTATAATTCATCACTTGATAGGTAAACAAAGAAAATATATTAGAAGATGAGTAAAGTAATTTAAAAGACAAAATAAATAAAACATAAGCGCTTACTAGACATACAAATCTCATCCGCACTAGTCGGCAGTTATGACATATCGTTTTCTTTTTTTTTTAAATAGGAGTTTCACTTCGTTTTGGGGTGTCGCACTTTGTTCAACCTAGACACAAGGTTCGTCGGTTATATTAGTGCGCCAGTTCAAATATAAAAGACTCTGGTCTAGTAAATATTTCTCTCAGATGTCTACTTTAATATTTTCAAAGAAATCAGTGGTCAGCTTGAGGCTATTTGCATGTCCGTAGTGCTTTTCCACGAAAGGTGATAGTGACGGCCATATTGGCCTTCTCTGTTCCACATATGTTGGGCGTCTTTGAAGGCGATGATCAGCAGTCATGTTATCAGTGCCGCAATTACACTTATCGGTAGTTTCTCACATCTCCAATCCAACCTGCAAGTCTGGAAGGAAGAGCTGGAGAAGAGAGGGATGGTCATAAGCAGCTCTAAAACAAAATCCATGGTGATATCACGAGAAGAAAGAAGACATCAGATTAAGCTGGGAGAACAGGTGCTGGAGCAGGTCGACCACTTTAAATATCTCGGAGCTATTATAGACCGAAAGGGAGGCATCAAAGAAGATTTGGTCACTCGAAAAGCAGTAGCTGGGAGACTTTTTCAGGCCATAAATCGATGATTCCTCAGCAAGAGAGAGGTTGGTAAGAAAACAAAGATGGCTGTATACCGCTCCACCTATGTCCCAGTCTTGACATATGGATGCAAGTCATGGGCAATGACTACAACCCCCAAAAGCCAGATCCAAACTTCAGAAATGAGGTATCTGAGGAAGGTGGTTGAAGTAACAAGAACAGACATGGTCCGCAACCAGACGATACGTCAAGGCCTAAAATCCCACCCCCTGCAGACCTAAGTAGAACAGTGCCAACTAAGATGGTTTGGCCATGTCTGCAGAATGGGAGAAGACCGGCTACCACGACAAGCATGGGAAACAAAGAGCCAGGGATCCAGACCCCAGGACGACCCAGAGTCCGCTGGGAGGACAACATTACACAATCTTTGAAGGACTGAGGACTAGAATGGAACCAGGCCAGAAGGAAGACAACCGATAGGATAGTCTGGCGCTCTCTCTTCCAAACCTCTACACCTCACGGTAGAAGGGGAACGACTAAGTAAGTAAGTAAGGAAGTTTCTATTTTTAGCTTCTTGAATAGATGATATCCCAATCTGTTGTGGCCAGTGCGGAGTCTGGAGATTATCACTTGTTCTTTTCTGTTGTTCTGGTAGTATGCATCCGTTTGTGTGTGACCTGGATGCTCTGCATTCCATTTGTTTATGTATCTAGTGTAGTAAATATAATTTGTCTCATCATTTAAAGACGCAATGAGAGGTCAATCTGCAACATTCCAGGAAAGGGAATTGCCGAATCTGTCTTTTAATACAAACGTGATCTAGAAAGTACTGGCAATGTCTACTTGGTCTGTGTGCCGTTTTGCACTTTTCGCATTATTTGTTATCGTTTTGTCAACACTGATATCACAGCTTCGAGGTTCGTCTTTATTATTTTTGTTATAGACCAAGTAAGATATACATATTATAATCTGTATTCTCCATAAAATACATTGACATTTATTTGTGCATACACACATTTATACATACATACATATGTACGTAAAGATACATACATACACGCAAACACGCATATTAGTATTTAGAATCTTTATCCTTCATAAAATGCATTGACATGTAGTGATATGATATAATAAAATACAACATTTTGTCTGACTTGACTGATGGTACTGAACCACTCTTATCTGTGCCCAATTTACCTCTATTATCTATTCGTTTCCATTATTTGAAAAAGGGGGGGGGGGGGGGGAGATAAATGTTATGAGTAAAATTCATAACATATCTGTCGATATCAAATCGGTTCGACTAGTAGTCATTTTTGTTTATGACCGGTGACCATGGGTTACAGGAAGTACGTCACTGTCTTTTGGGCCGAGTTGCAAAAGTCTACGGTTGCTGTTTGCAGACATATAGGGGAATTATTAAAATTTACAACAGTTTGGAAAATGTCTGAAGTGAAGTTCAATGTGGGTGTTTTTATTATTATTGTTTTTTTTTTTTTACATCGAATGTTCTCCTATCCTGGAATATACACATATACCAGAATCTTTATTCTCCATAAAATTCGTTGTCGTGTTTAGGAATGATATATTAACTACAACCGTGATGTGATATATTAACTACAACGTACCACATAGGAGATATATGCCTTATGGTCACACTCCAGTCTCCCCAGCCATTTCACATTCATCACTGCCTTAGAACACTTCTGCTCATGTTTTTTTTTTTTTTCCTCAGTGAACAAATGGTATCTCAGTACAGATAAAACAGCATTAATGTGTACCTGACTCAGCTCTTGAGCAAGGGAAGGCAAAGACAGCGACAAAGGGAACTGGTTACCCTTCCTAATAAAGCTGAGGCTGAATCCACTAACTCTTCACTCCCCTACGGCAGGGATTCGGAGCAATCATATTTTTTTTAAATTGCGCTACTCCAGCTCCGCCCCGGCAAAAATAGTGACTGCTCCAGTTCCGCTCCGGCTCCGCTCCCAGCTCCGACTCAAATTTTGTTAGATTTTTGATGTGAAGTTTTTAAAAAAAATGCACATTGGAGCTTTGAAAAAAGGGACTTTATTTATTCAAGAATTATCAAATAATTTAAAATGTAACTTAAACTAGAATCCTTCCATTATTCTTATATTCAAGTGTCCAGTAATGGTTCTTTCAGTACTATTACTAATCACAGAAACCAGCCACTGTTTATCCCGTTCCTTTTCGAAGTCGTTGTCGTCGTCTGAAAAAAATATCATCATCACCATTTCATTTTCGCTCCTTGTGGAGCATGGGGCCTGACTATTCACAATACTCACTTTATTCCACTGGCGGATCTAGCAATTGTCCAAGGGACAAGGGAGGAGCGATGCTTCAGAATGATAAGGCACTCTCCCCCGCTACATATTTACACATATTGTCCGGCCACGTAGAATTACTTGTAAACTACGTTCGTAACTTTTAGAATACTTACTATAGTCCAGTACCAGACATGTTTTAATTTGTCCGTCGTCCGATCTAACTTTTACTTACATTTATGTTCCAAGTGGGGGAGAAATACTCGATCCGTTGATATGAAATAAAGGTTTTTAAAGTCAATGCTTTATTAATCTTTAAGCTGCATTATTTGAGCTGGCCATTCACTTCCTTCTCCACCTTCCTTCTCCACCTTCCTTCTCCACCTTCCTTCTCCACCTTCTTTCTCCACCTTCCTTCTCCACCTTCCTTCTCCACCTTGCACATCGCCGATTTGTTCTTTACTTTTCCCCAAAACCGCAATTTGGGCTTTTAAAATTCGAATATAAAGACATCATTGAGATCTATTTCCGTAAATCGGCTTTTATTAAAGTGTGAGCAGGCATGAATTTGTTGTTGATGCTATGACCTAATTTGCTTGTACTTTACCTCAACCAAATGCCCTTTTTTCTGTCATGGCCTTCCAAAAGTAATAAACAAAAAGAGTATTACATTTTCCCCCTCCATAATGTTGCAGCTTGTATATTACTGGTATTATCACTTAAGTCTTACCCTTAAGCCTTAGACATTAATAACAAATATATTTAAACGTAAAACCTGCCCTTGGGTTTCTGAAAAGACAAATAAAAAATGGTACTACTGCACCCGCTTGCATGTCGTACAAGGCAACTAGTATGAGGCTGTACGTGGGGGCTAAAAACCTCATAATGTGAAACAGATTGCCACCTAAACCACTGCGGCAAGAGCATGTGCATGTTTAGTGCAAGCTTTCTGTAAGGAGACCAACTACACTGGTAGTGCAAT
Organism: Oreohelix idahoensis; assembly: GCA_024509875.1. NCBI lineage: Eukaryota > Metazoa > Mollusca > Gastropoda > Stylommatophora > Oreohelicidae > Oreohelix > Oreohelix idahoensis. The sequence continues at coordinate 303,324 of JAMPIV010013306.1, forward strand.
GTTCCGTTAGGAGAGCTAAAGAAATTTGATGATGATGATGATGAAACTTTATGGAAAAGAACTGATTAGTTATTAAATAATTTGACATTATTTAACAAAAGACATTTCTGATTTTAAAAATTCCATTGCTTCCAACATTTAAGTAATACAAAGGTGTTGTATTCTGAGTAAAAACCAGGCTAATCTGTCGCAATAGAGGTGGTTTTTTTTTTCATTTTAAAATATTATATTTAGTTTTTCTACTTAAATTATTGACAGAGTGGTTAGAATACTGGTCTCTCTCGGCAAAGGTGACGAGTTCGAATCACGGTACCGACACGCTCTCCAGTTTACTCAGCTTTAAATGGGTACGAGGCTTTGAGTTATGGAAGGAAAAGGCAGCGAGGAAGGGAACTGGTCTCCCCACACCTCGATGCCGGACCGAGTATAGTCAAGTCTCTAACACTTCACTTCCCTAGGCAGTATCTGCTATGGGACTATCTTTAACTTGTTTTACTTAAATTAACCCTGAAAATGTATGGGGGAAAAACTAGAACATTATCCAAAGTTTCGTTTAAAACAAACCATTAAATATTTTATTTCATTTCTATTAATTTAGTATAGTATCATTCATTCTGGTTTGAACATGAAAAAAAAAAGGACAGAAACTACGAGTGCCTGAAAACATACCTTTATGATTGTCTAATACATGGTGTCCTAAAAGTTACTGTGCAGTAAAGCACCTCGTACAACGTTGCAGTACCAGCAGTTTCTTCTACAGCAGATGTTGGAAATGTCCACCATGGGCCTCAAGACATTTCTGAACACGCTTCTTCATATTGTCGAAGACTTTCTGCAGGGTAGAACGGACAACTCTCACATCAGAACCGCTACTCTAATCTGCCGTGTATTCAAGTGCACAGTAACTTTTCGGACACCCTGTATTTATTTACAGTTTACAGGCCTCGGGTTTCCCTTCCTTATGTGTTATAAATATTTAGTCAAAATACTATGTGCTCCGGCTCCGGGCAAAAAACCTGCTGCTCCACTGCTCCGATTTCAACTCCGAGCTCCGCTCCAAAACCTTGGTCTATACTACGAGACTTCCATGTCTCAGCATTTAGTTGCATTCTTGTTCACGACTCATGAACAATAGAAAGAATTTCACTCCTTTCTTGTTTTTTAGCGGCACGGGTCGCTTAAATTCTTTCATGTCCCGGAGATTTTATGGTCACTGACTTTCATCAATAACACTCTCACTTCTGATCGATACTCGAGATTCGGAAAAGGAATGATTGAAAATTGTGGTACAATATATGTTTCCGATCACAGTTATATTGTCATGTGTAACCTGTTTGGACTACTGCATGCATGTTTATAGACTTACGCGAACGTATGTATGTATGTATGTATGTATGTATGTATGTATGTATGTATGTATGTATGTATTAATTAACCCGATGTGTTTCGGTCCTCTCATGTTTTATTTTTCTAACATACACTTCACAGAAAAACAACTTAAAGAAATTGAAGATGAAATTGTACACCACGTTAGAACATGGCTAGCGCTAAATGAATCATCCACAAGGAGTTATTTCTTTTGTCCCAGGTCGATGAGTGGCCTTGGTATACCAAACCCCTTCATATTATACCACTCTCGACATATTTCATTCCTTGTCAGTATGCTCAATTGTGATGATAGTCTTGTAAAAACTGCAGCGATAAATTCGTTAGATAGACATATGAAAAAACGTAAAATAGACCAAGTAGATGATGATAGGAATAACTTTGCAAGTTACGAGTTAAATGAAACAAACCATCTAGCTAAAAGATCGAAGGTGAATTGGCCAAAATCATTTTGGGTAGAACTGAATGAAGAATGCGCGCGTGAAGGAGTGAGTGTGAAAGTGGATGACAGTGGCCATTACACTGTACATTTATATGTAGATGAAGATGTGAGTCTAACATACAAGTCAGCAAATGCTTTTTATTCTGGATTTAAATCACATAAACTTAACCTAATTCTAAGTGAACTAAAAAGTAAATCATCACAAGGGAGAATAGTGCGCGAAATGAAATGTGTAAACCATTCATTGTCATCTAGTTTTCTATCTAATGTTAAATTAAGTGATAAAATACTTTCATTTGCTGTGAGATCGAGGTTACAGTTGCTGGAATGCGAAAGTCTTTTACATCTATACTACCCACAGACATACACGAAAATGTGCAAAATATGTAACCACCCATACGAAACAGTGTCACATTTATTGAATGGATGTACCAAATTTCAAACATTATACCAACAAAGGCACAATAGAGCTGTAGACATTATTTATGAGAAACTGAAATCCTCATACAATAATAAGAGTGACATAACAATAAATAAAGAGATAACAGTTAAACCATCACTTTTCGGCAGCAGTAACACCTCATTTAAGACACATGCCGTAAAACCTGATTTAACGATAATCAATCGACAGAACAAAACAGCTTTTATAGTAGAGGCAGCAATACCATATGACGCCCATTTAGATAAATGTTACCAACATAAATTTGATAAGTACTATCCATTGACTGCAGAAATTAACGAACTAGGCTATCGTACGCATGTAATCGTACTGATAATTGGTAGTTTGGGTCATGTGCATGCAAAGTGTGTGAGTGGATTAATGTCGCTAGGGTTGCGGAAATTTGAAGCAAAGGTTTTATGTAAATATGTCAGTATTAGTGCAATTATAGGTTCTTACAGAATATGGAAACTTCGATGTAAAAAACACCCATTTTAGATTGCTGGGATGTTTTCCCCACCATCTAATCTCAATTGTGCTCTGTCTACTATACCAAACGACAATTGTATTTGATGCTATATTTAATATCTCACTCTACTAGTTGTCAAAGTTTTTTATGGCAAACAAAAATTCTGATAAAACACCCATGCAAAAACAACCATATTGCTCTACTTGAATGGTATTCCACACACATTTTGTAAATTTCAATAATTCTCATATTTGGCAGGTTATATCATATCATTATATGCCAATGTCTTTTAGAAAGCTTAAAAATTTTTTTATCTATGTGTAACACAAAGGTTCGATGTAAAAACACCCACATATAACTACTTGAGACGTCTTCAACACTTTATGTAAATTCTAATGATTCTCCTATATGCCATGTTGTATCTATTATATCATGTCTGTACATATTAATGTATTTTATGGAGAATAAAGATTCTGATATGTATGTATGTATGTATGTATGTATGTATGTATGTATGTATGTATGTATGTATGTATGTATGTATGTATGTATGTATGTATGTATGTATGTATGTATGTATGTATGTATGTATGTATGTATGTATGTATGTATGTATGTATGTATGTAGGTAGGTAGGTAGGTAGGTAGGTAGGTAGGTAGGTAGGTAGGTAGGTAGGTATGTATGTATGTATGTATGTATGTATGTATGTATGTATGTATGTATGTATGTATGTATGTATGTATGTATGTATGTATGTATGTATGTATGTATGTAGTAACAGCCCTCACTAACGCTGTATGAATTTATGTAAATTTACTTTATGTAAATTCTAATGATTCTCCTATATGCCATGTTGTATTTTATTATACGAGGTATCATGTCAGTACATATCAATGTATTTTCTAGAGAATAAAGATTCTGATATGTATGTATGAATGTATGTATGTATGTATGTAAAATAAAGAGATAATAGTTAAACCATCACTTTTCGGCAGCAGTAATTCTTCATTTAAATCACGTGCCGTAAAGCCTGATTTAACAATAATCAATCGACAGAACAAAACAGTTTTTATAGTAGAAACAGCAATACCATATGACGCCCATTTAGATAAATGTTACCAACATAAATTTGACATGTACTATCCACCGACGGCATACATTAACGAACTAGGCTATCGTACGCATGTTATGGTAATGATAATTGGTAGTTTGGGTCATGTGCATGCAAAGTGTGTGAGTGGATTAATGTCGCTGGGGCTGCGGAAATTCGAAGCCAAAGTCCTATGTAAATACGAGTATGTCAGCATTAGTGCAATTATAGGCTCTTACAGAATATGGAAACTTCGATGCAAAAAACACCCTTTTTAAATTGCTGGAGATGTTTTCCACACTTTTATTAAGCCTAATCTCCATTGTGCTCTGTCTACTATACCAAACTACTATTGTATTTGATGCTATATTTAATATCTTACTCCACTAGCTGTCAAAGCATTTTATGGCAAACAAAGATTCTGATTAAACCCCCATGTAAAAACACCCATATTGATCTACTTGAAAGGTATTCCACCAACATTTTGTAAATTTCAATAATACCCATTTGTGGCAGGTTGTATCATATCATATCCTTATATGCCAATGTCTTTTAGAAAGCTTAAAGAGTGTTATGTATGTGTAACACAAACATTCGATGTAAAAACACCCACATAGAACTACTTGAGACGTCTTCCACCCTTTATGTAAATTCTAATGATTCTCCTATATGCCATGTTGTATCTTATTATATCATGTCAGTACATATCATTGTATTTTATGGAGAATAAAGACTCTGATTATGTATGTATGTATGTATGCATGTATGTATGTTTGTTTGTATATATTAAACGACATGTATGTATGTATGTATATATTGAACTACTTGAGATGCATTCCACACTATTGTGAATTCTAATGATTCTCCTATTTGGTATGTTGTATTTATTATATCATATCAGTACATGTGTTGGTTGGTTTTTTTATGTGATGCAAATGTTGATGTGTAGTTGGCCAGGTACGCGTGTCGATGTCACCTGAACAGTGTACTGGTGCGGTGAAGATCTGGGTCACTCACGCTGACAGCATACATGGTCCTTGTACGATGATGATGATGATGATGAGACATGGGTGTGTAGTCGCGAATGCGTTTAGGCTCATATATAGTTACACAATACACCCAGTCACACTCGTACTGAAGCCAATGATGGTTGAAACTACTGGTGACAGTTCATACATTTATTCACAGGACTAACAGTAGAATCACACAGGAACAGTCAATGTAAACAGGATCACGTACATCATGTTAATTGAAATCGCTTGGTACATATCAGGCATTCTAAGGCTGGTGAACATTCAAATATGTGGGCATGGTCAATAGTGGTATGTTCTTTAATGTACAGTTCATAATGCCGCTTTGGTATCCCTGACTGAACGCGTCAGATACCTTAATAACTCCGTCATACAAAGGACGAGCCCTTAACTCATGTAATCCTATTACCAGGGCCGTCGTTCAACTTGGCATAACACGCCAGTTACATCTTTTCATGCGGTAGAATAGTGCCCATTACACAGACCTCGATATGACGTCAGCTGTGTACTCTTCATAAGCAGGTTGCATAAACCCTGCTATAATATTTGTATAAATATACCGCCAACCTGCGGTTTCCACCATATATAACTTCGTCACTGGACTTCTGATCATATGAAGACGAATAGTCTTAAATGGCTACCTTGAGCACAAAATATAAGTTCTGCATTACAGGAACGGTGAGCTGTTCTCACGGCTAGGTAATCCTTTTAACAAATTCTGCAACCGAATGCATAGTAATGATAAAGTCGGTGTTACCTTGAAACGAATCCTAAGAACACAAGAAACAACACTGTCGTCATTCCTGACGTACAGTAAATCATTGGGGAAAAATGACAAAGCAGTCACTTCGAAGATTTTCCTTCCCCAAAATACAACGGACATTCACGTTCTACAGAAGCCAGTTCGCATCTCTCCCTGACGGAAGTCTAATTTAGCGCGCAACAACTGCGCATGGCACATAGCCCAGAACTGTTTACCTGTGACGCTAAAGGTCAAACACAATGAATGAACCAAAAAGGGAGATAACCCCTAATCAACCTGACACAGCAAAGTTAAGACATATTTCCCTAACCTTGACCAGGGTGAAAACATACAACCAATAAATCGACGTTTGAAACTCCGTCAAAGATGACAGCAACATATTACTGCACCCCCCATGTAAAAAAAAATGAAACATTTTTTTTTTTTAAATATATCCATGAGCAAGATAGCACAAGCATCAATTATGTGCCCATGAAAGAATGAACCTAATATCAGGTACAATAGACGCATAAATAAAGCGTCTGGAGAGAGTAAAAATCATCCCCCATCATAAGAGAAAATATTTCCTCTAAGCACAACAGACTCGGGAGGTACCATTAAAGAAATCTAAGTTGCTGGCAATACCAATCATAGATATCAAAAATTGTCAAATACTATAATTATATCAATATATAAATATCATGAATTACAATACTATACCATCAACATATCTAATGGATATATATCATGGATGGACATAACCAAATTTGTTAAAGTCATTATACATCATCCAAATAGTGAAACAATTGTGTTAATATATATTATGATATTAAGAACAGACATAAGTCTGGAAGTGTATCAGGAAATCTAGGACATAAGATTTAAATGGAATCATGTGGGCATCTAGACAATATATCTGCCATCACATTATCCGAACCACGGATAGCTCGCACCGTGAAATGGAAAGGTTGAAGAGCAATAGCATAACGAGTAGATCTCGAGCTCTTCAAATCCTTACTTTGCATAGCTGTAAGAGCTTTATGGTCGGTTTCCATAATGAAATGCGCGCCCAGAAGGAACCTTTGTAGCTTAAGAATGGACCAAACCATGGTCAACAATTCACGGTCTAAAATCGAGTAATTCCTTTCTGCCACATTCAGCTTCCTAGAGATATACAATACAGGATGCAGGGTTCCTGAATACTCCTGCATTAGTGCCGCTCCAATCCCAGTGGAAGAGGCATCACTACGAAGGACAAAAGTCTTATCAATCGTTGGTAGTCTTAAGATAGGATGAGATGAGAACAAATTCTTAACCTGATCCAATGACGATTGGCATTCTTGGGACCAATGCACCATATTAGGAGAACCTTTTTTTAATAACGTTGAAAGTGGTGCCATAATGGAGGATAGATTATCAATGAATCTTCCATAGAATTGTATTAATCCCAAGAGACTACGTACTTGCTTTTTTGTCGTCGGGACTGAGATATTTAATATCTTAGAAATGTTTTGGTCCTCTGTCTTCAACAGACCATGACCAACCCGATGACCTAGGAAAGAAATTTCTCAAATTATGCTCACGTAGAGTAGATAGTAATTCATTTAAACCTAAATAGTGTTCTTCCCCTGAAAAGACAGATGTCGTCTAAATATGCGATGACATCTGTACGATACGATAGAATTCGTCGCATCATGCGCACGAAAGTTGCTGGGGCGTTCATAAGCCCGAAAGGCATAAAATTCCACTGAAATAAACCCCTAGCAGTTGAAAAAGCAGTGAGAGGTTTGGCGTTTTCCGTCAAAGGGACTTGCCAATAACCTTTCGACAAGTCTAGTTTAGTAAAGAATTTAGATTTAGCAAGTCTAATAAGTAGATCATCTAATAAAGGCATAGGTTCAGCATAGAACTTCGTAACTTGATTTAATTTGCGATAATCAACGCAAAGACGTATGTTATTGTCTTTCTTTCGAACAATAACCATCGACGAAAAATAAGCTGAAATGGATGGTTCAATTATTTTCTATTGAATCATTTCATCCAATTCTTTCTCGACTTGTGCTTGAAAATGAATAGGTATAGGGTATGGTCTTACTCTGATCGGATTATGATCAGTAGGTATGATGTCATGTTCAATGACATGTGTGTGTGTGTGTGTGTGGGAATGTCGGTAAGGACATCCTGAAATAATTGTAGCGTAGAAGATACTTGACGCTGTTCCTCAAAAGACAAGTTCGAAGAGACGGTAACGTTTTTCCGTGATTCCGTAGAATTAAGTGGAATCACGGGAAGAGGTAAGTTAACATCAGAAAAAGTAGTTTCCTCATCCTGTATAACGGACAGGGATAAGATATGACCATGTTGGACTGGAGAATCGTCCGTCGCCTGGAAAATAGGCTGTAAATAGTCTGGTCGTTCAATAAATTCCGTAAGCATATTTATATGAAAGGTTTTATGCCTTCCATCAACATCGACAATATAGTCGACATCCGAAATTTTAGAGACTATAGTGTATGGACCTTTCCAAGAAATGAGAAGTCTGTTTTCCCTCGAGGGAAGTAAGACAAACGCTTTGTCTCCAGGACAAAGTTGACGTCGGCGTCTTTTCTTATTAGCGAATCGCCTAGCCTTTTCTTTAGCAAATTCTGATGATGAAGTAGCTAACCTGCATGATTCGATAATTTTTTCCCTCAGAGCAATGACATATTCATATGACGAATGTGTATCATCGTCAATATTATCGGCAGTGATCAAATCGTGTAGCAAGGACATAGGACCGCGCGGTTGCGCACCAAAGACAAGTTCAAAAGGATAAAATCCTGTATACCCGTTGGGAACCTCTCTGTAAGCAAAGAGAGCTGCAGGTAGGACCCTGTCCCAATCATCAGGATGATCCTCCGTTATCTTGCCAAGTAAGTTCTTTAGTGTCCTATTAAGACGTTCAACCAATCCATTGGACATTGAATGATAAATACTACTGAGAGACCTTTTAATGTCCAGAATAGCCATTACCTGAGACATAGTGTCCGATATTAATTGAGTGCCGTGGTCTGATAGTATTTCTCCGGGGAATCCCAGACGAGAAAATATGAGCCAAAGAGCATCTGCGATATCGACAGTTGATATGCTTTTAAGAGGAATAGCCTCTGGCCAACGCGTGCACATGTCAACGCAAGTAAGGATAAATTGATGTCCTCTGGCTGACTTAATCTTAAACGGGCCAATAATGTCTATTGCCATTTTCTGAAACGGCCGAATAGGAATATCTGCAGCCTGAATAGGTGCAGCATGTCTTGGACCTCTAGACTTGACCTCTTGACAAATTTTGCAAGATCGGCAATAAATTCGTATGTCTTTGTTCACGAATGGCCAAAAGAAAGACGCAAGGACTCTAGTCTTGGTTCTGGAAAAACCCATATGTCCAGCACACTGAGAATCGTGTGCATGTTGAAGAATTAAGGCTCTCATACACTTAGGCACAACAATTTGCGAATGCATGGACTTGTCCGAGTGTTGTACCATTCGTACCAATGTACCATTCTTCATAGTGATATACGATCTGTGATTCGTATTCTGATTAGGATCACCTTTCTTTGCGAGAAGGAAGAATTTCTTTAAAGAAGGATCTTCTTCTTGTCGTTTAACAAACGAGTCATGCGAAATCACCAAGTGATCGTCTTGGCTATCAACTCCATTACTATCATCAGATGAAGTTGGAGGGATAAGAGCTTGGGCTCTTGTTACCACTGCATTGACCGTTTGGATATTTTGTTCCTCCCAAATATAAATTTGTTGTGGGGTGCATTCCTTAACCCCATGAATACGACCGATTATAAGATCCGAAATAGGATTAGGAAGAAGACATGCGTGGACATCTCCTGTAAAGAAGGGAGTATCAATGCTAATGACAGCAGTAGGATATTTTTCCATGGTACCCCCAAATGTAACACATTTGACCACCTTTCCCGTGTAACAGCGTTTATCTATTAGAGACTGTCTAACCCCGACAGTAGTACATCCAGAATCAAAAAGTACTGAGATTGGACTATCATTCACTAGACCTTTATGCAAGATGAGAGATCCTCTCCCACCATGCGCAACTGTAGCAGGAAGAGCGGGAAGAGGGTGACCACAAATTAAGGTAGATACAGACGATGGCTCGAACAATGTTGAGCATTGGGGCATTCAGTTGCTCTCCCAAAATCGAAAGCACAACCAGTGATAGCGTTAGAGTTCCCACTATCATTTACTTGATTACAGGCTCCATTAAACTCTTGTTGTGCAGAGTTTGCCTGTTGGTAAGCTTTTCTTTTGTTATATCTAGGTCTACCGCGATTATCATTTCCCCTGTAATTGTTATCATATTGCCTATTGTAATTATCATTCCGGTTTGAATCCCGGTTTGTATATTCACCATCGTCATATTCTTGACGTCGAGAATGGTTATCCCGAGAAGAAAAGCTCGGATAGTTTTTATTGTGATAACATTTGCGACAGTATCTAAAATTATTACCACCAAAATTACGAGAACTACCATCTCGTTTCCAGTTCTTAGAAGAAGAACCTTCATATGTTGGATTACTCTGCTTATGCGTGTAATTCTGATTACTTTTCCTATTCCAGTTTTGTTGAGCACCCTGAAGTTTCTTATTGAAATTAGGGCCATATGGTGCTGCCGAAGCAACTGGCAACCCTTCTTTCACTTTAGAATTGCTAACTGTAGCATGTGGATGCGCGGTGGCATACTGGCAACAGTATTCCTCCATGTCTTTTAAGTTTTTGGGCTTACGCTCATGAAGAAATGCAAGGAAAGAATCATTAACAGACGACAAAACTTTGTCTCGAAGTAATAAGTCCATCAGGCCTTCATATGTTTTCTCAGTTTGAGACAACTCAATCCATCGTATAAATGTACGACGTATCTTTGTAATAAAACCAGAGACATATACTCCATTTTCTGGCAACATTGTCCTAAAACGAAGACGATAATCTTCTTCTTTTAGTTGATATTTTTTTAGTAATGCTGCTCTGACAACATCATAATTAGTTCTGTTATGTTCTTCTATTGTCCTAAGAGTAGTCACTGTTTCACCTGTAAAAAATTCCATCAATTGTTCGACATATTTTTCCATTTTTATCGTATGCGTATTGCATAAAAATTGGAATCTATCCAGATAATTCGCTATGTCGTCCTTTAAAGGATTGAAATGAGGTAATTTGATCTTACTAGCAAACTCCTTTGTCGTACCCGAAGTTGCTTGATGAGCACCCATATTTGTCACTTTCAATTTCTCTGATTCCAAAGTTGCGAGTCTTTCCTCATGTTCCATTTTCTGTTTCTCTTTCCTTTCCTCGGCTTCCCTATCCAATCTTCTATTTTCCGCCTCTGCCTGAAGTTTTCTTTCCTCTGCAGCAGCTTGAAGTTTTCTTTCCTCTGCAGCAGCTTGAAGTTTTCTTTCCTCAGCAGCAGCTTGAAGTTTTCTTTCCTCTGCTTGAAGTTTTCTTTCCTCTGCAGCAGCTTGAAGTTTTCTCTCCTCAGCTTGAAGTTTTCTTTCTTCAGCAGCAGCTTCATTTTTTTGTTTTTCCATTTCCATCTGGAATTTTCTTTCATCAGCTTGCATTTGCAACCTTAAATTCTCAGCATCTATCTTCTTTTGTTCAGCTTGTATCTGCAATCTTAAATTCTCAGCATCTATCTTCTTTTGTTCAGCTTCTGCTTTCAATTTATTTTCCTCTTTTTGTCCCTTTTCTTCTGACTTTAATACTATGGCGAATTGAGCAGTCGCGAATTCTTCTAATTCTTTACCAGACTTGCCAAGGGATTTCCCTTGTCCAATGAAGTATTCCAGTGTAGACATTCTGTCTAATGAAATCAGTAACCTGAAAAATTAAATAAATTACCTTATCCCACTTAAATTGGAGACAAGTCTTCAATGTTAGACTTGTATACTCACTTCAGTTTATTTCACTCTTTTAAGAGACAAGTCTTAGTCAAAGACCTTGTATGGTTACCTTGTTTCTTTATAATAATATTCTATAAATAATCTCTATCTGAAGAGTGTATCATATTAATAATAATAATAATAATAATACATGACCAAGTATATGTATGTAGACTGTGTATGACAATAATAAATACAAGGACAAAGATACAGAACAACAACCGAAAACGTTCACAGAAGTCAAATAAACAATACAGCGAAACTAAGGAAAATGTTACAAAAATGTGTAATGATGACTGCGAAAAGTAAACAAGACAAATGGCAACACTGTTATAAACAAAAAAAAGGTGTATAGAAATAAATGAAAGTAAGGAGAGACGAACAGATACATACAAAACAAATCGTAAATTAAAGAATGGAAAAAATAACGAAAACAACACTAACACATCTCGTCACAGCTAAACGTAAATAGCAACAATTGTCGCTAGCAAATCGCAATTAAGGAAATTTGCAGTCCCTACAGAAAACGCTCTGTTACGTGGTATTATCTAAAGGAGTCACCTTACCCAACCATCCCGCTGAAAACAACAGAAAAATACACCACAATATTACAAGTAACATATAACATTGCATATAATGGAATGTGTTGCAAACAAAGTTTAGTTACAAATAACAGTATAGTAACTCTCTTGCTCTTTGTCAACACGGGAGTACAATGTCAAGCGCGCAATGATTGTTAGATCCACAATAACATGTAGTGGTCTCCAGGAACATAAAGTCACTATGACCTTCTCGATGAATAGTTGAGACTTGAGGCCCAATGTTGAAAAGTTCGTAGACGGTACTGTTTACAAAAAATACTTGACCTCGAACTACGTGACTTGAACGTTCAGACGTTGTAGAGTCTGTTGACTGTAACGTGTAGACAACCAGCGGTACTGTTTACAAAAAATACTTGACTTGTGTGCAGCTGTGGTCCACGTAGCAATATTGCCTAGATGCTAACTTCAGTACTTGTACCAACTGTGGTTCATGTAGCATTATTACATAGATGCTAACACTGTTTATGTGGGTCAACAGTCGATGACCTATTTCTACTGTCCTGTGTAGCCAAAACTTGGAAATGTAGAGTACTACGGATGTGTGTCATTTATAGCTGTCAACCTTGATCGTTCCAATCTGTAGTCGAAACCAAAATTGAAGCCGAAAAGCCCACGGAACTGGCCTACCAGTAATGTTGGTTGGTTTTTTATGTGATGCAAATGTTGATGTGTAGTTGGCCAGGTACGCGTGTCGAATTGACCTGAACAGTGTACTGGTGCGGTGAAGATCTGGGTCACTCACGCTGACAGCATACATGGTCCTTGTACGATGATGATGATGATGAGACATGGGTGTGTAGTCGCGAATGCGTTTAGGCTCATATATAGTTACACAATACACCCAGTCACACTCGTATTGAAGCCAATGATGGTTGAAACTACTGGTGACAGTTCATACATTTATTCACAGGACTAACAGTAGAATCACACAGGAACATTTAATGTAAACAGGATCACGTACATCATGTTAATTGAAATCGCTTGGTACATATCAGGCATTCTAAGGCTGGTGAACATTCAAATATGTGGGCATGGTCAATAGTGGTATGTTCTTTAATGTACAGTTCATAATGCCGCTTTGGTATCCCTGACTGAACGCGTCAGATACCTTAATAACTCCGTCATACAAAGGACGAGCCCTTAACTCATGTAATCCTATTACCAGGGCCGTCGTTCAACTTGGCATAACACGCCAGTTACATCTTTTCATGCGGTAGAATAGTGGCCATTACACAGATCTCGATATGACGTCAGCTGTGTACTCTTCATAAGCAGGTTGCATAAACCCTGCTATAATGTTTGTATAAATATACCGCCAACCTGCGGCTTCCACCATATATAACTTCGTCACTGGACTTCTGATCATATGAAGACGAATAGTCTTAATAGCTACCTTGAGCACAAAATATAAGTTCTGCATTACAGGAACGGTGAGCTGTTCTCACGGCTAGGTAATCCTTTAACAAATTCTGCAACCGAATGCATAGTAATGATAAAGTCGGTGTTACCTTGAAACGAATCCTAAGAACACAAGAAACAACACTGTCGTCATTCCTGACGTACAGTAAATCACTGGGGAAAACTGACAACGCAGTCACTTCGAAGATTTTCCTTCCCCAGAATACAACGGACATTCACGTCCTACAGAAGCCAGTTCGCATCTCTCCCTGACGGAAGTCTAATTTAGCGCGCAACAACTGCGCATGGCACATAGCCCAGAACTGTGTACCTTTGACCCTAAAGGTCAAACACAATGAATGAACCAAAAAGGGAGATAACCCCTAATCAACCTGACACAGCAAAGTTAAGACATAGTTCCCTAACCTTGACCAGGGTGAAAACATACAACCAATAAATCGACGTTTGAAACTCCGTCAAAGATGACAGCAACAACATGTCATTGTATTTTATGGAGAATACAGATTCGGATCTGTATGTGCATGCGTGCGTGTGTATGTATGTATACCTGTATACATGTATGTATGATGAATGTATGTCTGTAGGAAAGTAGACAGATAGGTAGGATGTTCAGTAAGTATTCCGGTATGTGTGTTGTGGTGGGGTGAATGAAAAGAAGGAAAGGCAAAGGCATCCAGTAGGACCGCCAATTTAGTGAAATACAGATATGGTAGGATACAGAGTATCACTGAGTGTGATGACTGAATGACATACGACAGCCCAGGTACAGGGTTTCTAAGTGACCTCTATTTAGGTTACACCTTCACACTTTTATGACGCAGTCGCCCATATTCTCTATGATTTTGACAATAAATATAGAGAGAAACAACGAATTAACTGAGAAAATTCTGATTGGTTATGTCTCTATCTTTTTCGAAATTTATTAAAAGAAAAAAAAAACACCCAACAAACAAACAAACAAAATATGATATCTATTAAGGTATTTAAATAATGTAGATAATGAAAACCACATTATCTGCCTGTCTAATTTGAGAACAACAAACCAAATTCAATCATAATGTCATCACACATGAAGTAACAAAATAAATCTGCATAGAACGCAGAACCAACATTAAACACAGGGTCACGACACTGAAAGGGACACCACTCTCACAGTGAGACTACTACACAGATAGACACTGTAGTTCATCTCGTGTTTATCTTGTCGGGTTGCAGTAAATGCTGGGCCTCCTAGAGTGAGAAAATAATTTTTTTTTAAATGCAATTAATCCTAGTACTGTCGAATGAGAGCTGTCCGGATGTTCTGGACGTAGACTATGTTATCTCCTGGTGGTTCCCTGGAGAAGGATGACAGCTTCAAAAAAGACTGCCCTTTCAGGTCGATCAATGACTGAGTAATGAGGTTATCTAGCGAGGGTGCTAGAATAAGCTATCTTGCATGTAATCCACAGAAAATAAAACAAACTTGTCCAATGCACTGGGGCTTAGAGGTCCAGAGGCGCTCTAGACCCTTATGAGGTAATCCGACTAGGCGAATGCTAACCTCTTGTGCGGCGATGTTGAGCGCGTTAGCAAGCTCGCTATAATACGTATGCCTGCACAATCGTAGATTTTAAGTAGACTCCTTATGGCTGAGTGGCTGCGTGGAATGTTAAGTAGATTTATTTCAGGCTCTCCTCACCCTGTACATTTAATGCGGTGTTTGCTGAACAATTAAGGCTATGTTTGCTCCATGACTGGCGAGCGATTGAACTGGCTGCATGCCAAAAACAGAAAAAGTGTTCGTTGGTTTTTAACAGAAAAGTTATTCGTTGATTTTTCCACGACTAAATTATAATGACTTCGAGTATTGACATCACAAAAACAATTCTGAGTTTGCTGGCTGCAGATTAGTAGGAAAAGTTAAGTGCTCGCGTATATAGGGAGACTGTCATACTTAGAGCACGCTTGCTTCTTATTTATTCTAATGTAGGTGTCAGAATAGGTGGCACGCCTAAGCAATGACAAAGGCTCGGGGAAACTGAAAATTTGTCTCCAGTGAGACAAGGTAAAAGAAGTAGTTCCCCGATTGACTGGGAAATTGAGAGACGCGGTCATTAGTATCCGGGCTTGTATAGGTTCAGAAGACCGAGCAAATCAAGGGACAAGAAAGAATGGAAAAAAAAAAAAACAAACAAACAAAGCCCTGGTCGTGCAGGCGTTCTCGTTTTTCGCGTCTGTCCGCCGAAGGTTAGCTCATAGATGAAGGCAAAGTAATACTAAATAGGTAGCCCTCCCCTGAATTAAAGGACATCTGTAGATGGACCCGCGACAAGCACGAAAGAGTTACTGTCGCTGCTGTGAAAACGAGCGAAAATACATGGATGAAGACAACACATGAGCTGTCCAGCACAGTTATTGTCGTTGGAGGAGTCTGGAATTTTACGTTATACTTAAAGAAAAAGTTGAGGAAAGGAGACAAAAATCTAAGACAACAAAGGGTGAGAAAATTACAGAAAGTCTGAAACAACTTATCACATGTGTATGTAATGTACACGAAAATATCAAAATGTACAGAGAGAGAGAGAGAGAGAGAGCGAGAGAGAGAGTATAAAGTAGGTGTCGGAAAACTGAGTCACTGATGCGGTGTCGCAGGCAGGTCTAGTGAACATATAGTTGCTGGTATAGGTTGATATCAACAGATGTGCCCTAATAGTTTATTCTGTGGAAGAATTAATGACAGTCTTTTTACCCTGCACATATTTTGAGTAACCAGACTGTTTATTTGGTATATACTCCAGGCCTAGCTGTTTTATTGGAGGTGCGATAGAAGTTTTAGGAGTCTTTCTTTAGAGATCCATTTTCTGGTAGCTCAATTGGTGAACTGTGGTTTTGAAGCATTGTTGAGTGTTTTGACATGAATTTAAAGTTGAGATTGCAATCAGTTTTGAACTTCAGTATTATGCACGTGCTGTTCAAACGTTATCGATATCCATGAACATTATTTTGGGTACCAGCAGTTATTGACACTTCTCTCTGCCCCTACCTATGTCACAGGATAGTTTCCTTAGTGGTAGGGGAACTACCTAAGACAATCAGTAATATTCCTGACTTTATTTTGTAAGCTGTTGTGGAATGTCATTACTGGAAAACGGGAATGGAAAGTCCGGCAATTTCCAGGAATTTACAAAGAGACAAAGAAGGAATATGACTGTTGCTTCCTCGGGCATGTCGTAAGAGGAGAATAATATGCGATTGTGCATGAGGCATGTCATCACGTAAAACAAAGTGTTACAGAAACCACTAGTGCAAAAGTGCATGAATGCTTTAGTACAAACTTCCTTCAAAGTAACCAGCAGCAGTGGCGGCTCTAAGCTTCATAAGTAGCGAAAAGTTAATGATGATAAATGGAAAAAAACAAAGTTTAAGAACGTTCTTTTTGTGTTTCTTTAAATGTGTATTTATATTTTTTTTTACTAAAGCAGTTGTATGTATTGTTTACTTTGAAGATATTTCAGTTAGATGTCCGCTCATAATTGTCTCTTCATAAGTGTCTCTAAAACTGACGAACACACTTCACTCTTTACCCGCTCTTTAATACCAATTTGACGGAATTTACATAACTTCAACAGTTTACGTCATAGAACGAGAAAGCCGTATCCGGTTGTTTGCTCAAAGGAAATGGAAGTTCTATTCTTACAAATGACTGGCTATATTGGAACCGAGCGCCGAAGACACGGCACAGTGAAGAGAAGGAATGTTATTTAACGTTTCTTAAGAGCCATTTTAAAATATACTCTTAGTTGGTGAATGGATTTGCAGGATTATCGATTTCATACACGTTTTTTTTTCTTCACTTGAACTCTTTATAAGAGCGTTATGAATGCAGTATATATAAATAAAGAAAATATCCTTTATAATTCAGCAGCGAAACGTAAGGGACACACCTTTAAGGCTGGGATCCGCTAGACTCACTTAAAGATAAATAATATTGATCAGTGGTTGCCCAAAAGTACGATAGCGCTGCACATAGAAGGATTTATTTCTTTCACTTTCAATATTACTTTTACAGTGAATCATCGTGGTTGAGATTAATATGAATAATAGTGGCACCTGACATATTGTCATGCTGTATTTATTTAAGATATATACCACACATCAATGCATCTTTCCTGGACCATCTTCATTTTTTGGTTATTTTAATAAAAATGACTTGTGTCCATGCTACTTGTAGATCGGTATATATCCTAATGGGACGATTTTTGATTTACTGTCCAATATGAGTAATCTTGCTGTGTGTTAAGAATAGAATTAAGCAAGAGATGTTGGACATGATTAAAAGAGAATATTTTCGTTCAGAATAAAGTGATGGAAGAATTCGTTTGGACTTATCTGCCACTGAGTTAGCAACTAGGTTGACACGAAGAATGTTTGGCGAGAATGAACAAATCATAAAGGAAGAAGTCAATGGTGTAGTATGCAAGTAAATTTGTGGTTGTTTCAGAAGTTTAATAAATGCAGTGTATGAAAGGAGACTGATTTTATAACGTGAAAGGTCAGAGATTCGCATGATGGTTTGAAAAGTGAGAAAGTTACCAGCTGTGGGCGAAGACAGAAGTACTTCGGTCTGGGGTCAAGTGCAGAAGTGTCATTTCATGTCTGAACATGAACACAGTTTTAATACTGACATATGTGTTGTGGATGCTACATTTCCATCGGTGCATCATGCTGAACAGGTGTGATATTGAACTATTAGGCTTCCAGCATTATCATGGCATGTTTATTCACCTGATAGTTTTATGGAGCAATCAACACTACTCGATAGATTGATTGATAAAGCATCATCCTATTAATATATCTTAACAATTACTGTACACTCACAATATGTCAAATCATCTTATATTCTGTCATTTAATATATCTCTTTTCAGGAGCTGTTCCAACAAAAAGTTACGATCTTGTCAATTTTTTATTAGGCCAGTTCGCGACCGTTCAGCATCATTGCTCAGGGATTTCATTTTACACTTTGATTTTGGGTCGTGCTTGTTGGCTAATAACCACGACTGACATTGATACAATAGTATTTTTATCAATATAAAGTGTGTTTGGTGCTACAATTGTTGTCGCATGACTATACTGGTGTTTCCAAATATCATAGCAACCTGACACCACGTCACAGCTTTCGACTTTGGCATTACAGGTTTCAGTCAAAACCCTTCCTATATGTGGTTGTTGTTGTTTAACTAAGGCTGCTGAGCTTTTCGCTCTTTTGCAGCCAATACCAAGTTGAAGGCTTCTTGGTATTATCTACACTGTTTATCTAGGCTTTTCCTATGGTTTTTCTTCCATTCTGAAACATGTTGAGTTGAAGTCGTGAGCTCTGTTTCTCCAGCTTGGCTTGCATTTCAAGGATCATCACAAACTAGGAGGAAGTAGCGTGTGGCATACTGTGCATTCCTCACCATCCAAGGGGGCTCTACAGATATGCAGAGCTAAAATACGGTACTCTAGTTCTGGGCTCTCCCAAGGAATTGTCACACCCTACGCAGAGCCACTTCTCAGCTTCCCCTGCCTATCATGGGTCCTGTAAACATTCATTCATTACCTTCAGCTCGCAGCGGAGCACAGTCCTTTAATAAATGTATACTAAACCTTTATATACTACACCATCCGGTCATGATCTTTCCAAGTCTTTTTTATTACTTTTATCACTTTAGCTCCATAAGGAGCATAGGCCTTCAACAATCACATGCCAAGTCCTCCTGTCACGTGTCATCAGCTGAAGCTCTTTCCACGTCTTCCTATCATTTTCACTTCTGTCACCATTTCTCGTCTCGTTGTGTTTCTTTGTCTACATCTGCCTCTCTTACCCTGGGGTTCCAGAACAAAGACTGCTATCCACAGGTTTCCACAATGTGTGTCCTATCCATCGCCATTGTCTTCTTCTCATCACTTATTCCACTAGCACTTGTCTGGTTCTTGTCGTCAGTTCCACATTAATGATCTTGTTATACCATTTTACGTCCGGAAATTTGACTGAATAGCCTGAACGGCTCCTGTGATAAATCCTCTGTGGATGGGAAGGAGCGAAGCTCCTGACCGGGTTGAAAGGAAAGTCCTCAGGTTCCCCAGCCTCGCAATGACATGTCATTGGGCCGAAGGGCTAAAAGCCCAAGTGCCGCTGGTTAAGGAAAAAAAAAAAATACCATTTCTATCCTCCTATTCTACGCAAGCATCCATTTATGAAAGTCTGTAACTTATTGGTTGTTTCATGTCTGCCTGGAAATAACTTCACGGGAAGGCTTGGGACGTATTCATTTAAGGTCTATGGTCCATGGGGAGCGGAAATGTTATGATGAGTAATGTCTTTATTATATATACCGCCATCAGAATCCTCGCCATTTTTATTACCAATTATCACGCTCATCTTTAAAGTTTCTAACGTTCTTATCAACTCGAACACAATCCACGTTGCGTTTGAAATTCTACTGTGGTTCAATACTATGCGTGTAACGACATTAATTATTAACAGCTCTCGATTGATATTAACATGTTGGAAGTATTGTCGTAAACATTTATGGGCGAAAATATTGATTGTAAACACCATACGTGATATTTTAATGCTCTCTGAGTGTTTGATACCACTAAAGCTTATCATCATCATTATAATCATCATCATCATCAAAATCATTTCCCTTTGTGCTCCTTGCGGAACATGAAGCAACAACTGTAGCTGGTCGCCTTACAAGAAGTCTGCACCAAGCATTCACATTCTCCTGCAGGGGTGATTTCTGTGGCTGTTAGATTTACATGAGGAGTTGTCTACCTCCATGCTCAACCTCATATTAGTGGCCTTGTACGTGATGCCTGGTAGTCGCCTTGTACGTGATGCCTGATAGTCGCCTTGTACGTGATGCCTGATAGTCGCCTTGTATGTGATGCCTGATAGTCGCCTTGTACGTGATGCCTGATAGTCGCCTTGTACGTGATGCCTGATAGTCGCCTTGTACGTGTTGCCTGATAGTCGCCTTGTACGTGTTGCCTGATAGTCGCCTTGTACGTGTTGCCTGATAGTCGCCTTGTACGTGTTGCCTGATAGTCGCCTTGTACGTGTTGCCTGATAGTTGCCTTGTACGTGTTGCGTGATAGTCGCCTTGTACGTGTTGTCTGATAGTCGCCTTGTACGTGTTGCCTGATATTCGCCTTGTACGTGTTGCCTGATAGTCACCTTGTACGTGATGCCTGATAGTAGCCTTGTACGTGATGCCTGATAGTCGCCTTGTACGTGTTGCCTGATAGTCGCCTTGTACGTGTTGCCTGATAGTCGCCTTGTACGTGTTGCCTGATAGTCGCCTTGTACGTGTTGCCTGATAGTCGCCTTGTACGTGTTGCCTGATAGTCGCCTTGTACGTGTTGCCTGATAGTCGCCTTGTACGTGTTGCCTGATAGTCGCCTTGTACGTGTTGCCTGATAGTCGCCTTGTACGTGTTGCCTGATAGTCACCTTGTACGTGATGCCTGATAGTCGCCTTGTACGTGTTGCCTGATAGTCGCCTTGTACGTGATGCCTGATAGTCGCCTTGTACGTGATGCCTGATAGTCGCCTTGTACGTGATGCCTGATAGTCGCCTAGTACGTGGTACCTGATAGTCGCCTTGTACGTGATGCCTGATAATCGCTTTGTTCGTGATGCCTGATAGTCGCCTTGTACGTGATGCCTGATAGTCGCCTTGTACGTGCTACCTGATAGTCGCCTTGTACGTGATGCCTGATAGTGGCCTTGTACGTGATGCCTGATAGTCGCCTTGTACGTGATGCCTGATAGTCGCCTTGTACGTGATGCCTGAGAGTACAGTAGTCCTATTCTTTATTTGTCTCCTCAGAGACCCTCGGGAACTACACAGGGCATAGCTTACCAGATTGTTGGCAACATTCGACGAAATGCTGTCACAGTTATCACAAAAAAGTGTACCAGCAAAGATCATGAAAAACGCCTGCTCAGATAAATAGATAAACGTACAGGCAGACAGACTGACAGATGTACATGCAAGGTAAAGTCATTACAGCAAGCAGAAAGAAGATAAAGACTGGCGAGATATTAAAAAAAACTAAGGTTTAAACAGAAATAAATAATAGACAAAGGACAACGAGAGTTTTCTACGTTACAGATACAAGGACTTCGTCAGGGACTAGCGAAAACAAAACAGAGAAAAGAAAGAAAGCAAGAACTAAATTAAATACACAAAAGAATAAATTTAAATGCTAAATAAAATTGGCTGTCAATGATCGCGTGAAAATCTGTATAAATTAAATGGCCATTTGAGTAGATTCGGGCATATTTATTTTTAAAAATCAAGAGTTTTGCTACGTTCTGGCGAGAAGCGCCATATTCAACATAAACGCAAGGTCTGTAGAAGTTATGTTAGGGCAAATGTCCAAATACAAAAGACTTTCTGGTAGGTATGATTGATTTAACCGGGCACCTCTCGATAGATCTAAGAAAGAAAGTAAATGCGTCGGCAGAAGACATAGGCACAAAGAAAATGAAGATGCCTAGGAGCAGCTTCTTTGAAAAGTGAAATAAAATGCATTGTCCAATATCTGAGAAAAATGCACTTTGTCTCAGATTAGTTTAAATTCGATATCCGAGAAAATTCTGGGTAGCAGTGCAACGTCGTTGCATCGAATAACCGAGATAATTTTGAACGAGCTTTGATGACAATGAGCGTGGTTAAAAAAAACAACCGATTACTTATATCGATAGAAAATATCAATAACCCGAAGGATTCACTGAACGGTTTCTAGATGGGGGTCTAGACTATGCTACGTCTTCCATTATGAGGCAAGCCATTTAGGGCCTGCAAGCATGGCAAAAATCCACAGTATTTGAGTGTAAAAAATATTAATACACGGAAATGACTGTGCAATTTCTATTTGACTATTAGACTACTTTTTCGTTCATTTGCGAAACAAGCGTTTTGACCTTATGAGCATGGAAATAAATTCAGTGCATGTGAGGGTAGAAAATATCACTAAAAGGACAGATTTATGTATTCACTGAGCGGTTTCTAAATGGCATCGAGACTTTATTTCTTGTCACTTATGAGGCAATCATCGTAGACCTGAGGAGCATGGTAAATATGAACTGCATATGAGGGTGAAAATGTCAATAAACGGAAAGATGTGTGTACGGACAGGACCGTTTCTAGCTGGTCCGGGCGGCTTTAGGAAGTGCGGGGCCCAATTTTAACAGTTTGGACGGGGTCCGGCACAGATGACCGAAATGACATGTAAAAAAACGTTCATTTCTTCCATATATTATTTACTTTCCATAACTATATATATATATATATATATATATATATATATATATATATATATATATATATATATATATATAGTAGCAATAACCCGTCAACCTTGTCGGGTTTTTAATTATAGTGTGCTGTTTCCGTTCCCGGATGAGCAAATAGAAGTACATTCTTAGAGTGTTTTTGGTTTCTTTCCATTATACAGTGTAATCAAACTGTTCATGAACACCGTCATTTGAACGCTTTTCTTTGTTGATTGTTACTATTTTCTGGGGAGTATATATAATGGAAACAATACAATTTTTCTACACGGTTGCATTCCTCAGCTCTGACCAACGTACACACGGCGAGAATTATGTTATTTTAGATTCAATTTAAAAGTGCTTTAATGGCAACATTTCGTGTGAAAGTGCGTGGATTGTTTTCAAAGAGTGTTCCCTGATAATAAGTGGTTTTAACAAAAACTTTCAAGTTTTCATGATTTTTACATCGTGTAAGGGCTCATGCACACCAATTTTTATGCACTTTTTCATTGTCGAGCACTACTAATTTTGTGAAAATAAAAAAAATTTAAAAAATAATACCAAAGTATTTGTTTTATTAACACCCACGCCGCGCAAGTTGCACACCGTGCGTTGCGCGCTTTTTTTTCTGGCGCGGGTTACTATTTTGAGTGAGACCGACCGACGAAACATACATTGGTAATTTTGTTAGTTGGGATGTATATATATATATATATATATATATATATATATATATATATATATATATATATATATATATATATATATATATATATATATATATATATATATATATATATATAGAGAGAGAGAGAGAGAGACATATACATTGATAAGTCTCTCCGCAGTGGGTTCAGTGCTTTAATAATATGAATGTAATATGTTATGATACAGTAAACAGGATTATTTTAATTAATTAAGCGGTTAGCATTTTCGTTTCCCAGCTGAAGAGCGCTGGCGATCGTTGTCGCGAGAGACTGCGCGTGGTGATCCCGGTAACGGGCCCTCCCAGTTCATAGGTTAGCAAGGCAGTGGTTTAGCTCCTGTGTCAGTAAATCGCAGCCCCGGTCGTGAAGTGAGCAAGCCGTCGCATCTTCGTATCGTGGCTCGACAACAGTCTCGAAAAAGGCCCCGCTCTCGCAATGAGTGGTGGGCCGGCAGTTAGTAAGCTGGTGTCGCTTTCGGTCCGTCCTGTCCGACTAGGGGAACGTCTTGTCAGCAGGCGGCCAGTGGTTCTCGCAAGAATAAAATCGCCGGGGTCGCCAGGATCCGCTCTGCACAGAGCGCTGTCTTCCTCCCCGCGCGTCCGACGAGATGGTCGAAGAATACGCACGTCTGTCCAGACAGCTATATGGTTGATCTTGCCAGTAGTCATATGTTTGTCTCAAAGATTAAGCCATGCATGTCTAAGTTCGAATTCAGGCGAACTTCTGTCTTGACCGACTGTGTGTGGACCACCCACTATTGGGCCCTTCCAGTATTTAGAAAAAAGGCAGATGTTCGTTTCAGATTTTGCTCACCTTGTCCGGCATTTTTCTCAGACCTTCGGGTCCTGAGTATTCCTCTATAAATGCTTTGGGCAGAAGAGGAAAGGTCATCCCTCGACACCTTCGGGTATGAGAGGCTCTGTCCGTTTGAGCTGGAATTGACCAGGGAGAATCAATGGTTTCAAAGCGATTAAATGTAATCTTGAGGGCAAGTTCGGGCACAATGGGCTAATCACCTGTTTGTCAAACCGTCGAGGAGCGCATTTTTCTCGTGGAGTATGTTTTTCATGCCGGTGATCGGTACACAGAAGATGTGAAACACAAATTCGCCGAGAAGTTTCCAAATTCCACAGTTCCTCACCGCGACACTGTCCGAGATCTCATCGCCAAATTTCGATCGACTGGTTCGGTGGCAGATGCTCCTCGAAGTGGACGGCCAACCGTTTTGTCTGAGGAAAATTGAAGGATATTTCTGATAAATTGATGGATGGAAAGTCCATCAAAATCATTGCAAAAATTGGCACAGGAGACAGATGTAAGCTACGGATCTACACAAAAAGCAGTTCGGCGAAACTGAATTTCTGTCCTTACAAAGTGTGCGCTGTTCAGGAACTGAAACCTGCGGATCACGATAACAGGATACATTATTGTCAGTGGTATCAGAAGTTCATACAGGATAATGGAATTGAGATTCTGGACCAAAAATTTTATACAGATGAATCGTGGTTTCACTTATCTGGCTACATAAACTCCCAAAACACTCGCTTGTGGTCCACAGGCAACTCACATTCCTTTCACGAGGCACTATTGCTTGACCAGAGAATCAGTGTTTGGATTGCAATTTCGAGAAGAAGAATTATGGGTCCCTTTTTTTAGGACACACTTAACTCCCAACGGTACTGTTCGCAAATTGTGTACCCATTCATTGCCCAGTTTGACGAAAACGACATACTGAATGGCTACTTCCAACAAGATGGAGCAACTGCACATACTTCATACCGTACCCTAGAATAACTGAAGGACGTCTTTGCGGATTGCTTAATTTCAAAGGGACTTTGGCCAGCACGGTCACCAGATCGCACTCCGCCCGATTACTTCTTCTGGGGCGCTGCTAAAGGATGTGTGTACAAAGGTCGCCCAAAAACAATACCAGAACTGAAGGCTGCCGTAACTGTCTACACTCAGTCCATCACGCGAGATACTTTCATTGACGTTTTTGAAAACAAGTCAAGAAGAGTTGCTTTGTGTCTGGAGAATGACGGAAGTCCTTCCTCCTTTTGAAAAAAAAGATCCTTTTTTCATATGTTTTGTATCGGCTTGATGTAGTTTTTTGCCTCCTTTATCAGTCTCTTCATTCCCAATAACACTGCAGTCTTTGTTTGGTTTTATGACCTTGCACAAAACATTGAGTTTTGTTTTGTGCATGGGATACCCGGTTCAACCCCATTTGGATTATACTATGAGTATATAGTGTTTCTTATGTAACCGGCAAGACTCTTGAGGGCAAACGGGAAATGATAGAGGTCCTATTTCAATAACGGTCTAAGGGAAGTAATAAATAGAAATATGGATGGGGGTTAGGATAAGTCTTACATCCCTTGCTTAAGCGACATAATTTGTATCTTGTTTGTCTGTTGAAGCGGGATGAACGAATTGAGTTTCACGTGGGTTTAGTGTTTGTGAGCGAAGGTTCTGTTCTGGATGGTTCGAAAATAGTTGAAGTAGTAAATCGTGATTTTAGATAAAATCAGTTGGTTCTGAGTTTTGACGGAGCGAACATTTGTCCTCAGAGAGTTGGCGCATCGTATGATATAGCCCAAGACATCTGGGTTGACCTGCGGTTTGCAGAAGATACACTATCATCACGAACTTAACTCTCCATGCCACTCTGGTCGAATTACAGTGTTATATGTCTGTGAGATGGCAAGATGTCAGTTGATATTTCTTAAGGAAGGACTGTGTTGTGCTCGTAAGACCAGGTACGTTGAAAGTTATGAACTTTTTTAGTTGCAGTGAAGTACAGTAGACAGGCAGACAGTCGAGTAAGCAGAATGAGCTTGGTAAAAGTACATCCCTGGCGGTAGGCCAGTTTTCTTAACAGAGATACGTCAACAGTGGTTCTCAACTTGTGAACCAAATAGACACTAGAGACAGTTTATACAGAGAGCGATAGAGAGTGAGGCAGAATGTTATATACTGAATTTCGTTGTACAAGTCGCCAGCCACACGAGGAAGACTTGGCATGTTACTGAATTCTGTCAAGAGCCAGCACCTGGCATATTTTACATGTTTCTATGTAAATAAAGTTCTACTTGTTGAGTTATGAAGCCTGCTGTCATCATAGTTCATTTTGTCAACAGTTGTTCAGAACGAACTCGTCATATGTGAAGATTACTTACTAACTAATACAAGCAGATACGAAACCTAACATACGATCAACTCAAAGTAGAAGTATAAAACAATAGACAAGTCAGTCAACGGCCACACTTACTTCTTCTTCTTCTTTGATCATTAGCCGCCGACCGACAAAGCAGTCAGTGGCCATCACGCCTGGTGGCGTCTTGTAGGGCAACAACAAATTGATTCCACTTTGCTCGGTCGGTGGCCATCCTTCGTACAGTGCCCCAACTGTGGTTCATTCTTTGCATCTCAGCCTCCACAGTCCTCCGCCAAGTAGTTTTTGGTCGGCCTCTCTTTTGTTTTCTTTCAGGGGTCCATAGCATAGCTGTTCTTGTGATGGCATCGGGGTCTCTTCGGAGGACATGGCCAACCCAGCTCCAGCGTCTGCCAGCTATGATGGTGCGCATCTCCTCTTGCTTGCTCCGAGTAAGCAGATCTTGGTTGGTGATGGTATTCGGCCAAAAGATTCGGTGAATTATTCTTAGGCATGTTGTGTGAAAAAGATGACAATTTCGACATTTCCTTCTCTGTAACTCTCCAGCATTCCGCACCATAGAGAAGCACAGAAAGCACACAGCACTGATATAATCTTAATTTTGTCCTTGTGCTCTATTGAGAGGACTTCCAGATGTTGTTTAGACTAAAAAGGCTGTTCTTGCTTTGTTCATTCTGTTGTTGATGTATTTACTTGCTCCGCGACTGGTGTTACTATGCATCCTAGGTATGTGAAGGTGTCTGTCTGTTCCAGTTGCTGATTCCTTACTGCTATGGGCTCAGTGTTGCTCACATTGAGCGTCATGACCTCTGACTTCTTTAGATTGATGTTTAAGCCCACCTGCTGGCTATACTTATTAAGTCTATCCGTTTTTTCCTGGATGTGTTGATGTGAATGTGCTAGTAGTGCAATGTCATCTGCATATTCCAGATCTTCTAATGTAGAAAATGTAGTCCATTTTATTCCTCTTGGACTGCCCTCTGTTGTCTGGCGCATCACCTAGTCTATGACTGTTAAAAATAGAGTGGTTGATAAGGAGCATCCCTATCGTACTCCTGTCTTCACCTCAAAGGTTAGGTTGCTCTGCCCAGCGCTACACGTAAAGTTAGCATAAAGGCTTTTTATGATTGACGCTATGCAGCTTGGAATTCCATAAGCCCTCAGTATTTTCCATAAACTGTCCCTATGTATACTGTCAAAAGCCTTTTCAAAATCAACGAAATTAATGTACAGCTGTCTTTGCCATTCTGAGCACTGCTCTATAATGTTCCTGAGGGTAAATATATGATCTAAACATCTTCTGTTCTTTCTAAATCCTGCTTGTTCTTTTCTTAGTGTGTGGTCTACTGCTTTTAAATTCTCTGTATAATTATCCTGCCTAGTATTTTGCTGGGAACTGAGAGAAGAGTGATTCCTCCCCAATTATTGCAGTCTGCAAGATCTCCCTTCTTGGGCAATTTGACAATTATTCCTTTGTTCTACTCTGTTGGTGTTGTATTAACCCTAGATTTTCAGCCTCAGAAACATTCATTGTGGTGCTGCCTCTTCTGCCTGTCTTGCAAGATCGTCTAGGAAATTCCTTTTGTTGGCTCGAGTTTGGCGTTTAACTTCCTTGTCCAGCTGACTGTACTATTCGCTGTATAGTTGCTTTAACCTGGGGGACTTCGCTTCTGTTTTCTTTCTTTTCATTTCCTTTCTCATCGTTATGGTGTTTAATGTTTCTGGTGTTATCCAGTCTTGCTTCTTCCTTTCCTTACTTAGTCGTTAATCTTCTACCGTGAGGTGTAGAGGTTATATAGTGTTCCACATTTAAAGCTGTCAAAATAGTATGCCGAGTGTTGCTCTTGGGGCATTTAGGTCTTTGTTTCTTTTGAAAAAACAAAAAATAGTTGCCGCACTAAAGCACGAAGGAAAGTTTTATCGGTTATATGTTAATAAATAGAAGAACACAACCCAAGCAGTTGTTGGACCTGTGTGTGCATAGATGGATTTGCATCTAATGCATCTATTGATGGAGATGGAGGAATCTTTCTTAAACTAAGCAACGGTACAGGGTTGGGGAAGAGAGACTGTCAGTAGCAACAGGGGTATTATGAAAGAACTTCAGAGCAATGGATACACACTGAAAACTGCTACAAACGTCAAACAAATAAAAAGAAGTTTGCACTAAAAGACGGTTTCTTTCTTTCTTTTTTAAACAGACACAGAGTAAGTTGTGATAACGCTCCGGAAATGGCCCAAAGCCATTTCAGCTGAACGGAATAATTGTGACCGTGTGTATTTACTTTTTCTTTACTTCTTTTGTGTGCAAACTTTTCGATTCAAAGATTATCAATATTCTTCTTGCGGACATCGATTTTCGGCTCGTTGCAGTATTCCTACGCCATCTCTCTGTTACTGTAAAGTTGAGTCATGATTGTACATACTGTTTTCCTGTTTCATTATTTCACAGTATTATTTAGGTTCACTTATTTCAGTAAATAATTGTGTCTTTTATTCATAATCTTCTCTGTCCATGACATTATCTGTAGCCTTCTATGCAGGCCTTAGGAGAGGTAGTACCAACATGGCCCTTTCTCCCCGGCCTTACCTCACAGGCAGGCTTCACGTGAGTCAAGGATGTATTATTCTCCACCCTTTTTTCTTTTTTTTTTTACCCCTCTTCCCAAATAATGAAGGGGTCACATGATGTGAAATGGTACGGGCCTCAGTTTAAATCGGGGGGGGGGGGGGGGGCGCTGCTTCTATGCCAAATGCGCGTATTTGTCTTTATTTTGAATTCTGTGTGAACGTCGTTTTCTTGTTGTACTTGTCTACTAGTGTAGTTTACACATCCCACACACACAGCCTCGCTTACTCAACGAATGAAACAAACATTCATCTGTATGTTTTTTCTATATTATACACGATATATTTTGTTCAGAAATGCGACAGACCGGGAAAGAGATAACCACTCACCCAACACCTAGCAATTTCTAAACTGAGTTCTTGTTAAAGCAAAATAAAGCATCTATGTTACGTGGCAACAGGTGAAATTAATTATTCACGAAGCATCTGTGAATAAGTTCCCATTTGACGGCTTATGTAATTTCTGCCGACAGGATTGTGCGCATGGCGATACATCGAATCATTTAAAAAAAAGGAACTTTTTTCAAAACCGTTAATTTTGTATTCTTTTTCAGCAATGCTTTCAAATTATGCGTCGTGATTTACTCTATTTGGACCATATGGTACCAACAAAAAAATGGGGGGAAGAGAAGATACTTTATTTTGATATCGGAAACCAGATTTAATTATCTTGAATTTACTACACTAAATATCCTAATTATAACCCATCAAGTTTTGAACGGGATACTTTGTCTTTAAAAAAAAGTCAACAAAAGAACTGAAATATAGTACAGGGTTCAGGATGTTGTGGAGAGACATGATTAGCTAAACCATCAAGCATGGTACTTGAAGATGACAAAGATAAAATATAACTCTTTTATTGTTTAAGTTGTTTCAAATATAATTATAGTAGAGCTCCGATTATCTGAACCTTGATTACACAAACTACCAATTAACTGAATTACCAACAAAAAAGGAACTCTGGCACGTTTGTGACCTAAGAACCTGTCCAATCGTTAAGTCATCCAGCGTGTCGTCGTTCCAGTCTGTTCTCAGCTGTAGTGCATTTTTATTTTAGTGTTGTGTTTAGTATCATTTTCAAACTCCTAATTTTCATTCACATTACAAAATTTACAATGTTGAGTAAACGAAAATGCGTTGTCCCGCAATGGAGGATAAAGTGAGAAAAATTAATGTCTTAAAAAGGGGGATATCAGGGATAGAAATCGCAGGAAGTAATGATGTCGGTGCGGGCACAATTTATGGCATAAAAATAAAGAAAAAAAAAAAAACGAAAAAAATTGTGATCCAATTTTTCAGTCCGTTTCGGAGTTATACAGTGAACATTATCGCTATTGCGGAAATACGAGTAACAACAATGACAAAATCTGACAACGATAAAGTAGAAGAAGCAAATTATAAATAGTTTTTTAAAAGTTGTTTTTTCCATTTGTTATTAGGATATTATTACTGTACAAGATTATAGCGTAATATTAAATGTTTTTAAAGTGTGCACTAATTAAGAAGAGCGTCCGATTGACAGTGTTGAAAGCGCTGGTCTCTCGCGGCAAAGGTGTCAGGTTCGATTCACGGTATCGACACACTTCCATCTACCCAGCTGTAAATTGGTACTGAATATGCACTTGAGTTAAGGAAGGAAAAGGCAGCGAAGAAGGGAAGCAGATACATTACGTATCTGCTATAAGACTACCTTTTACTAATTAATAAATAGTTTTTTCGTGACTGTGACGTGTAATGGAAAAGAGTCTACAGTAATCTAAAAGTCTATTGTAACCAGATAGCTACTCTCTGATTTGCTAGCTAAAAACATGCATTAAAACTATTTGTCCTGTCTTTCTACAGCTCACCTTTTTCGTGAGAGCAACGGAACCTTTGAAGTTCACCCAGGGAAATCTAGAAAATCCCCTAGTCCCCGTTTGATCTCTCGCACCGGCATTCCAAGGGAAAGCCCGCTAGAAGAACAAAAGACTTTTGATCTCGGTCAAATCTCCAGACGAAAAACTCTGAGAGGCCGTGACGCAACGCCTTTCATTTTGGGAACTCTCTCCTGAATTTTGTCCCACACAGGAGTGCGAAATAACGCCATTAGATATCAAACCGAAGGCTATGATATATATATATACTGCTGTTTTAAACATTCAGGCATCAGTCGTGAGTCAGAATTTGAAGAGTCTAGCGGGTAGTCCTAAAACCATTTTCTTTTATGGAATACTGTGTATAAGTGATTTCGTGGAGATTTCATTCTGGATTGTGACCTGATCCCCAAGTGGACGACCAGCGGTCTTTATTTTATAATGTGTGTACTTGTACATCGGTACATATAAATTATCTACCAACAATCGTGTAGGATCTATACGGCTACTAGCCTGATGATATTTTGTGACTGCAAATTATAACGACTTGACTTACCAAATCCAGGATATTATGTTTAACAGATCTCCAGATGATGTGGGATTTTTTTAGGCCGCAAAAGGCTCCTGGGTCGACCCAGCCCCAAGTGGGTACCAGAGCAGCTTCGGGTAAGGTTAAGGCAGCTGGCGTGATGCTGACCACATCACCCCTAGTGTGCCGATGGTCAAAAAAATATGGGCTTAACACCACATTCCCAATATGCCTCAATGGGCGTGTAACGGGGTCCTTTTTTTTACCTTACAGCGGCGTAGACCTGAGATCATCATTTTTTCCCGACACCTGACAGTTGTATTCAAGTGGAGTACCTTGTCGATACACTGTGCAGGACCGGCACTCTGGCAAACAGTCGACCGTTAAAATCCAGCTTCATCATCCTTAAAATTAGGAGCAAACAGATTATCAGGATACTGGGAGTATCACCAGTGGTCAAAATCATCAACGATTTTTTGACATTAGTCACCTGGTTGTATTGACACCTGTACCCAGATAGAATTCCAGACCGTGCGGGAACCTGAAGCCTGTTCTCTCCCACCTGCCCCCATACACTGCAAGCATTGTCGCACCTGGGTTATCCAGGTGTAAGCCCTGTGTCCAGATTTATTATCCCCCTTGTGGACACCCGTATCGGAGGAAAAGTGGATAGTTTAGAACAGTGACGATAACCTTTAGGATTTATACCTCTACCAGGATTTAGCGAGGATTTTAGCAAATTCGGCGTTCACCTCATTAGTATTTTTTGGACGAACTGGGGCCAATTTGTACCCTCGACAGCTGGAGTGGGTACATTAATCACAGTCAAAAGGGATTTCGAGGGATATTCTATAAACCAAGGGATACCACAGACCCACGGGTGAAAGACAATAGGTAAGAGAGTGAGAGGTGGCCATTGAGTGAGAGAGTGTGTGATGATTTTGTTTTTGCTGGAGAAAGATCTACTAAGTTGGTTGTTTGATTTTTTTTTTTTTTTGCTCTTATATCGCACCAAGATTGTTTATTCCTGTAACCAAGTGCCAACCTTCAACCTTTGGGTTAATATTTTTTTGGTTTTCTCCATACGGTGAAGGCGCACCATTCCTCATTTTTTCTTCTATATGTATGATTCTTGATATCTTTGGGTATTTGATGTTGTAATTAGTTTAGTGATAAATAAACAACAAAGAATTTAACTTAGTATGTTGGTCAGACGCATACCCATACCCATTTTTCCGTAGTTTTTCACGTGTATGTGTCTTGTTGTCACATAGTGTTGTGTGTGTAGAGTAACCTGTCTTATTTTAGATAGGGAGGCAAAGACTGTCTTGGAAACAAAGCACAGTCGTACGGATAGGCTGGAGGTAAGAAACCTACTCACCCCAGAGACATATCTTTCCCTCAACCTACCACCAGTGAACACCAATTTCTATACCTTCTCGTGTATCAGTAAACAGTCACTCTCTACTTAGACGGGCTAAATTAAAAAATTACCTAACGTACGACAGAATGATGGCTAACGTCCGAGATTGAATCCTAGTCTAAGACTAAATGGTCTGGCGACCAGGGATGTTGAAGCTGTAGTCTAAAGTCTGCATAGAGTGTGGTGTACGTTCTGTTGGTGTGTATAGTATAAAAAAGAAATAGTAATGTATCCCATAGGCAACGATTCTTTTTCTTGGGTTATGACCACACGGGTGGGGGAGACGAATTTTGTTTTTCTTCCCACAGCATCACATGGTTTACTTACAGCTAGATCTTGATGTTGATTTTTGTTGGTGGTAACGATAGATAATAATTTCTGTTCACAAGACCGCTGGGACGTGTGATTGTTTAACAATCAGACTTTTAGTGGAGCAGTTAGAGCGTAAGCCGCGGAGGAAGTGAGAGCGTAGTGAAAAAAAAAAAAAAAAATTTTCACATTTACCTTGTAGTATCAGTAGATTTATCGTTTTTTTTTCAGGCTAATCTACCATCTCTATGGATTAAGTCGGCTGCGTTAGGAGCCTTTTGCCAGTTAACAGCAGCGATAGATTAGATAACTGAGAAACAGGTAGAAGGAAACAAAAATAGTTTTTATTCTCTAAATTGGATAGGGAGCAGTGTGTAGAAATCTGTGATTGACTGGCCACTACTGTAGAAGACCCGACGTATATGTTTTGTGTGGGAGACTTCTATGTTCGAACAGCTCTTGTCATCACTGCAACTGGTTTCCTTTGGGGCTCCAGAAGGAGCACGACATCTGCGTTACCACTGTAACAGTTATTGGGAGCTGCTGTAAAGTACTGGATCAGTCACAGTAAAATATGATGAATTTCTTCTTCTCCTTACGCAGACCAGTGGTTGATTATGATGGGTGCTGCAGGTGGAGCAAAGGGTCAACCCAACCGACACAGGATCATACAGAAATGGAGTGAGAGTGTGAAGTGTAACGCGAATGCTGGAGTGTTCGTGTGTTGACCAATATAATGCACTCATTCACTCAGAACTATAAGACACCGATACAGACTGCGGTGGTCGTTTTGTACTGTTTATTCAGGACACACACACTTGAACAGCACGGAAGACAGTCAGGAGCATGTTGACATAGCAAATCATTAGGTAGTAGAATGGTAGAACATCTTTCATGTGGCGTACAAATATAATGGGTGGCATGAGATAATCATAGAATGTTCTAGTAGACTATTGCCATACCCCAACTGACTGGACGCATCAGTGGGTGTGGGTGTGTAAACATATATAGCGTCCACTGGACGAACCTTTTCCTTCGCTAAGTTCTCCAGCGACATATATCGAATGTTTATGTAACCACGTTAAACCACGATAGGGGTTTTCATCTCAATAATACCTCCATGTCACTGTCCGATAATAGGTTTTGTAAACTGTTCTCTTGACAGCGATCTATAACGATGACAAGCATACAAAATGGCTACCTTCTCTGAGTTTTCGCTCACTCACCCAGCAGAAGGATAATAACAAGTCAAAGTTAATTCACCATTTAAATACATATAACTTCATAGAGTGTTCCATCCAGCTCCACATAAATGAGGTCATTTTCATGTAGATATAAATACTGTTGGAACCTGTCATCTTCAACTGTATTATATGGACGACCAACGATGCTCGAAATACGATGTCATCTAAATCTAACCAAATGGAGGTCATCGAAGAAAAGAGGGTCTGGGATTACCTGGAGTCCGAATTCAAACATAATAGAGTACCTGAGGAGAATCTCTGACACTATACTTTCGCAGAGAC
Source organism: Oreohelix idahoensis (assembly GCA_024509875.1). Taxonomy (NCBI): domain Eukaryota; kingdom Metazoa; phylum Mollusca; class Gastropoda; order Stylommatophora; family Oreohelicidae; genus Oreohelix; species Oreohelix idahoensis. The sequence goes on from JAMPIV010013306.1 coordinate 338,348, forward strand.
ATTCCTTCCTTATGGAAAATATTCCACAAATCACTTTTTAACCTTAAACAAGACCAGCCCTAGAAAAACACACGCACAGACATCTCGACCGGCAACTTCGGAACTCCTTTCAACTCAGTGGGACTACGAATACCTGCGCCGAACTTCGGCCGAAAGAATATAGTCCAACTTAAACATACGAAGATATACAATATAAGACAGAATCTTCTTGCACTAGACAAGTACTACATATGAATTCAGGCCCTAAACATTCCTGCAAAACCTTGAGCAAGAACAATCTGTTTCTAGCCGTAATAGACATAAAATGACATGAATTCAGTATTCATACGCTAAATTAATATTCAGCGAAGATACAAGGACCGGTAACTCAAAGAATAAATACACATAGACTATTCTGAGTTCCGTCCCATTACTAAGAGACGTAAATTCACAAATAAATATCTTTTTTAACAAACAGATAGATACATCTTACATCCGTATGCGTAAACCATAATGATGTGCGCAACAGACTACCGCAACCCCCGGGGAAAAAAAATGAATTTTTGTTTTCATCTAAGAGCAACATACAATCGCTCACAACACACATATAATGCGCAGATGAGAAATACCAGGAATTTATAAAGCCAAATTAAGGCAAAGAATATATCTCATCATCTCAGAGTATTTCTCTAAGTGCAAATATTTCCAAGGAGTTGCCACCAACGCATACCACAATACTGGCAATGACAGCATGCATATGGTAATTTCAATCACTAATTACATATAAGTTATTTTAAGTTCAAGATTGATCAAAGAGACAAATCAGATGATTAGCGGTGAATCAAAATAACTGAACCGCTAAGTGTTTATACAATCAGCATATCATATATTACAAATTTGTACATATTTTGATATAGAAAAAATAACTATTGTAAAGTTAGACGCACTAGTAAAGTCCAAGATTTAACAGTTAGGTGGAATCATGTGAGCATCTAGACAAAATGTCTGCCATCACATTTTCTGACCCACGGATAGCTCGCACCGAGAAATGAAACGTTTGAAGAGCAATGGCGTATCGAGTTGATCTCGAACTCTTTAAGTTCTTACTTTGAATAGCCGTAAGAGCTTTCTGGTCAGTTTCCACTATGAAATGCGCACCAAGAAGGAATCTTTGAAGTTTGAGAATTGACCAAACCATCGCCAATAATTCACGGTCTAAAACCGAGTAATTCCTTTCTGCAGCATTAAGTTTTCTGGATATATACATTACAGGATGCAGAGTTCCAGAGTACTCTTGCATTAGTGCCGCTCCAATCCCAGTGGATGAAGCGTCACTACGAAGAACAAATGTCTTATCTGTAGTAGGTAACATTAAAATAGGTGGTGTTGAGAACATAGTTTTGATCTTATCCAAAGAGGAATGACATTCTTGAGTCCAACGGACTATATTAGGAGACCCTTTCTTTAGTAGTGTAGAGAGAGGTGCCATGATAGAGGACAGATTCGGGATGAATCGTCCATAAAATTGTATGAGACCTAAGAGACTTCGCACTTGCTTTTTAGTCTTAGGGATAGAGATGTTAAGTATCTTAGTGATATTATGGTCCTCTGTCTTTAGGAAACCATGACCTACTCGATGGCCTAGGAAAGAAATTTCGCTAAAACCAATGCAAGCTTTAGATGGTTTCGCTGTCAGGTTATACTCGCGTAGAGTTGATAGCAATTCAACTAACCCTGAATAGTGATCTTCCTAAGTATCGCTGAAAAGACAGATGTCGTCTAGGTAAGCAATGACATCTGACCGATACGATAGGATTCGACGCATCATGCGCACGAATGTAGCTGGTGCGTTCATAAGACCGAAAGGCATAAAATTCCATTGGAAAAGGCCTCTAGGTGTAAAAAATGCAGTAAGGGGTTTGGCGTGTTCGGATAATGGAACTTGCCAATATCCTTTAGATAAATCAAGTTTAGTGAAAAAATGAGATTTAGAAAGCCTAGTAAGTAGCTCTTCTAGTAAAGGCATAGGTTCAGCATCAAATTTCGTAACTTGATTCAATTTGCGATAGTCAACGCAAAGACGTATGTTATTGTCTTTTTTCCGAACAATAACCATTGGCGAAGAATATGCAGAAGTGGATGGTTCAATTATTTTTGAATCTATCATCTCATCCAACTCCTTTTCAACCTGTGCTTGAAAATGTATAGGGATAGGACAAGGTCTAACCCTAATAGGATTATGGTCAGTTAGAATAATGTCATGTTCAATGACACGAGTTTGTCCAGGGATGTCAGTGAGGACATCCTGGAATGTTTGTAACATAGCCGAAACTTGTCGCTGTTCTCCTAGAGACAAATCAGGAGAAACAGTAACGTCTTTCCATGATTCACTAGAATGAAGTGGAATCATTGGGAGCGGAAGATTAACATTCGAAAAACTTGTTTCCTCATCCTGTATTACGGACAGTGATGAGTAATGACCATGTTGGACTGAAGAATCGTCCGTTGCCTGGAAAACTGGCTGCAAATAATCAGGACGTTCATGGAATTCCGTAAGCATATTGATGTGGAACGTTTTATGCTTCCCGTTAATATCGACAATATAGTCAACATCTGAAATTTTCGATATTATATCGTACGGACCTTTCCAAGAAATAAGGAGTCTGTTTTCCCTACAAGGTAGCAAAACAAATGCTTTGTTTCCAGGACAAAGTTGTCGTAAGGTTCTTTTCTTATTAGCAAATTGCCTTGCCATTTGTTTGGCAAATTCCGAAGAGGATGTTGCTAATTTGCATGCTTCGATAATTTTTTGTCTAAGCGTGATGACATATTCGTAAGAGGATTTTGTGTCATCGTCAATATTATCAGCTGTTATTAGATCATGAAGCAAAGACATAGGGCCGCGCGGTCGCGCGCCAAAGACAAGTTCAAAGGGAGAAAAACCTGTATGTTCATTGGGGACCTCTCTGTAAGCGAAGAGGGCCGCGGGTAAAACCCTGTCCCAATCTTGAGGATGATCCTCAGTTATTTTCCCTAGTAAGTTCTTAAGTGTTCTATTTAGCCGTTCGACCATCCCATTGGACATAGGATGATAGATACTACTTAATGATCTCTCTATCTGTAGGGTAGCATTACTTGAGACATGGTATCCGATATTAGTTGGGTGCCATGATCTGATAATATTTCTCCGGGAAATCCCAGACGAGAAAATATAAGCCAAAGAGCATCTGCAATGTCAGCAGTAGTAATGCTCTTCAGAGGGATAGCCTCTGGCCAACGTGTGCACATGTCCACACACGTTAAGATAAATTGATGTCCTCTAGCAGATTTGATCTTAAATGGACCAATGATGTCTATCGCCATTTTCTGAAATGGTCGAATGGGAATGTCTGCAGCCTGAATAGGCGCAGCATGACGAGGACCTTTGGATTTAACTTCTTGACATACTTTACAAGATCGACAATACATCCGTATGTCTTTGTTCACAAAAGGCCAAAAGAAAGCCGCAAGAACTCTTGACTTTGCACGGGAAAAACCCATGTGTCCAGCACACTGGGAGTCGTGTGCGTGCTGTAAAATTTTAACCCTCAAATTCTTGGGTACAAGAATCTGAGAATGACTTGACTTAGTGGAGTCTTGCACCATACGTACAAGTACGCCATTCTTCATTGTAATCCAAGATTTACACTTTGAATCTTTATTCGGATCACCTTTTGTTGCAAGAGTGAAGAATTTCTTTAGAGTCGGATCATCTTCTTGCTGTTTTATAAACGAGTCACGAGAAATTACCAAGGGATCATCTTGGTTATGCACTTCATTATCTTCAGTAGATGAAGTTTCAGGCATATTGAGAGCTTGAGCTCTAGTGACTACAGCATTAGCAGTTTGCATATTTTGTTTTTCCCAAACGGAATTTTGTTGTGGAGTGCACTCTTTGACTCCGTGAATGCGACCGATGATAAGATCAGCGATCGGATTCGGCAAAAGACATGCGTGTACATCTCCTGTGAAAAAAGGAGTAGCAATCCTAATGATAGCGGTAGAGTTTTCTCTATGGTGCCGCCAAATGTTACACATTTGACTACTTTGCCTGTAGCATGGGAAGGATCTATAAGTGACTGCCTAACACCAATGGTGGTGCATCCAGAATCAAAAAGCAATGAAACTGGATTGTCATTTACTAAACCTTTGTGTAAGACAAGAGAACCTCTTCCATCATGCGCGATTGACGCAGGAAGAGCGGGAAGAGGATGGCCACAAATTAAAGTGGACACCGTAGTTGGTTCGAATAAAGTTTTGCATTGGGGGCACTGAGATGCTCTCCCAAAATCGAAAGCGGCACATGCCATATTATTAGAGTCATCATTATCTTTATTTTGTTTATAGGCTTCATGGGACTCTTGCTGTGCAGAGTTTCCCTGATAATGTGATTTTTGTTTTTTATATTGGGGTCTACCTATGTTATTATTGCCTCTGTAATTATCATTGTTTCCTCTATTGTAACCCCTATTTGGGTTTGAGTCATAATTCCCCTGGTTACTATTATCATATTCATTATAATGAGTATCTCTGTAATTATGATCTTGTTGTCTCCATGACGGAAAACTAGGATAGTTTCTATAATGACTTATTTGCGGAAGTTCCTATAATTATGACCACCCCTGAATCGAGGGCTGTCGGCCCGTCTCCAGATATTCGAAGAAGAACCCTGAAATGATTGGTTACCTTGGTTATGATAACTGTTATGGTTACCTTTTTTATTAAACCTGTTTTGAGGTCCTTGGAATTTGTGTGAGTAATTAGGGTTGTATGGTATTGCTGATGCAACTGGCATACCTTCTTTAACCTTTGTATTGCTAATAGCAACGTCTGGATGTGCAGTGACGTATTGGGTACCATATTCTTCCATTTCTTTTAGTGTCTTAGGTTTACGTTCATGTAGGAATTCAAGGAATGGTTTACTTATGCTTGACATAATCTTGTCTCTGAGCAATAAATCCATAAGTGCTTCATAAGTCTTTTCTGTTTTAGATAGCTCAATCCAACGATTAAATGTAAGACGTGTCCTTGCAATGAATTCTGAGAATTCTACCCCTGATTCAGTTACCATTTTCTTAAACAAAATACGGTAACCTTCTTCAGATAACTGATATTTCTTTATCAAGGCAGCCCTAATAACCTCATAATTATCCTTGTCAGTTTCCTCAACCAAATTTAAACTTGTCAGAGAATCACCTTTTAAATTCTCAGACAACTGATTAGCATATTGTGATTTATCTACATTATGTGCTCGACAAGCTCGTTCAAATCTATCAAGACAGAATGTTATATCATCACTGGCAGAATTGAATGCTGGCACCTTGACCTTATAAGTAAAGGGTTTACCACTAGATGACTGATTGACATTACTCATATTTGTCAATTTTAATTTTTCTAACTCAAATGCTAAAAGTTCTTTTTGATGTTCATGTTCTCTGATTGCTTTTCTCTCCTCAGCAGCAGCAGCAGCTTTTTTTCCTCAGCAGCAGCAGCAGCAGCTTTTTTCCCTCAGCAGCAGCAGCAGCTTTTTTTTCTCAGCAGCAGCAGCAGCTTCAGCTTTTCTTTTTTCTTTTTCCATTTCCATCTGGAATCTTTTTTCATCCACTTGCATTTGTAATTTCTTTTGTTCATCCTCTCTTTGCAATCCTTTTTCCTCAGCCTCAGCTTCTCTTTGCAATCTTTTTTCTTCAGCCTCAGCTTCTCTTTGCAATCTGTTTTCTTCTATTTGAAGTTTTCTTTCTTCAGCTTCTAATCTTTTCTCCTCAGCTGCTAATGCTTTGTCATATTGAGCAGTTGCCCATTGTTCTAAGTCTTGACCAGTCATATCAAGGGATCTCCCTTGTGCAATAAAGTATTCTAATGTAGACATGATGTCTAACAATAATACTAATTACTTGAAACAATAATAATACTATATATATTTCAAGGTAATATAGTCACAAGTTTTAGATGAACTTGCCAAATTAGTTCACAATCCCAATCTCTGTGGGAGACAAGCCTTACATAGGTCTTGTATACTTTCTTGTATAACAATACTAACAATAAAGTATTGATCTATACTATACCATAAGTGTACTCACATATACCTTACATATCATATGTCAACTCAAGACATTCACAAAGGGCAAACAAGAAAAGACAATATGAGAACACTTGCAGAAATCAAATTAATCAAATAGAAAAAATCAAAGAAAATGATCACAGAATCTGTGATGATAACTGCAATAAGATAACAAGACAAATAACGCCACAGTGTACAAATATAAATTGTGTATAGAACTGAAAGGTACGAAAGGATAGACCTACAAATACAAACAAATCAAACACAACTAAGGAACATAAAATTATTAACAAAAACAACGAAGAAAAGAACACCTCATCACAACTAACAAAAATAGCACCAGATGTTGCCAGCAGATTTCCAATAAAGAAAATCGCTCCCTATAGAACGCTAATATAAGCCCTATGTCACTTGGGAAATCTTATATTAGTCTCCTCCCAACCAGGCCCGCAGAATCTAAACTAACTTAACACACAACAAATAACATATAAACATAAATACATGTAAACATCAATATATATATAAAGCATAAATGCATATATCATTAATTAATTAAATGTGTTGTGGTTGGAATGTGTTGCAAAGTATGCTCAGCTTTCACTTTAATGGCACAGCTTTTAATCAAAATAAACTGGCACTTTTAATCAATCTTAAATTATTGAACTATCTTATTACATTGTTCAATTTTTTTGAGCATGAGAAGATCCACCGATGAAATAACAACACTTATGTTCTTCTTTAGCAGGGTAATCACACACTGTAACAACCGAACAGTTTATGTCCTTCAAAGTTTTCAGCTCTGTACTGCAAAAAATGTCAACAAGCATTGACCCAGATTCATTTCACTTGTCAGAACAGGTCAAGCTGACATCGACTGTATAGTTCCTACTGGTGTTGATGTGTGTCACATTTTGCCAAAATAAACGTTCTTGTTATCCTTGGTGACTTCAATCATCAAGACTGCGAAGGCTGGACCCAGGGAACTGGCCACCACTGTAGAAATCTGTGATTGACTGGCCACTACTGTAGAAGACCCGACGTATATGTTTTGTGTGGGAGACTTCTATGTTCGGACAGCTCTTGTCATCACTGCAACTGGTTTCCTTTGGGGCTCCAGAAGGAGCACGACATCTGCGTTACCACTGTAACAGTTATTGGGAGCTGCTGTAAAGTACTGGATCAGTCACAGTAAAATATGATGAATTTCTTCTTCTCCTTACGCAGACCAGTGGTTGATTATGATGGGTGCTGCAGGTGGAGCAAAGGGTCAACCCATCCGACACAGGATCATACAGAAATGGAGTGAGAGTGTGAAGTGTAACGCGAATGCTGGAGTGTTCGTGTGTTGACCAATATAATGCACTCATTCACTCAGAACTATAAGACACCGATACAAACTGCGGTGGTCGTTTTGTACTGTTTATTCAGGACACACACACTTGAACAGCACGGAAGACAGTCAGGAGCATGTTGACATAGCAAATCATTAGGTAGTAGAATGGTAGAACATCTTTCATGTGGCGTACAAATATGATGGGTGGCATGAGATAATCATAGAATGTTCTAGTAGACTATTGCCATACCCCAACTGACTGAACGCATCAGTGGGTGTGGGTGTGTAAACATATATAGCGTCCACTGGACGAACCTTTTCCTTCGCTAAGTTCTCCAGCGACATATATCGAATGTTTATGTAACCATGTTAAACCACGATAAGGGTTTTCATCTCAATAATACCTCCATGTCACTGTCCGATAATAGGTTTTGTAAACTGTTCTCTTGACAGCGATCTATAACGATGACAAGCATACAAAATGGCTACCTTCTCTGAGTTTTCGCTCACTCACCCAGCAGAAGGATAATAACAAGTCAAAGTTAATTCACCATTTAAATACATATAACTTCATAGAGTGTTCCATCCAGCTCCACATAAATGAGGTCATTTTCATGTAGATATAAATACTGTTGGAACCTGTCATCTTCAACTGTATTATATGGACGACCAACGATGCTCGAAATACGATGTCATCTAAATCTAACCAAATGGAGGTCATCGAAGAAAAGAGGGTCTGGCTTTACCTGGAGTCCGAATTCAAACATAATAGAGTACCTGAGGAGAATCTCTGACACTATACTTTCGCAGAGACATTCCTTCCTTATGGAAAATCATCCACAAATCACTTTTTAACCTTAAACAGGACCAGCCCTAGAAAAACACACGCACAGACATCTCGACCGGCAACTTCGGAACTCCTTTCAACTCAGTGGGACTACGAATACCTGCGCCGAACTTCGGCCGAAAGAATATAGTCCAACTTAAACATACGAAGATATACAATATAAGACAGAATCTTCTTGCACTAGACAAGTACTACATATGAATTCAGGCCCTAAACATTCCTGCAAAACCTTGAGCAAGAACAATCTGTTTCTAGCCGTAATAGACATAAAATGACATGAATTCAGTATTCATACGCTAAATTAATATTCAGCGAAGATACAAGGACCGGTAACTCAAAGAATAAATACACTTAGACTATTCTGAGTTCCGTCCCATTACTAAGAGACGTAAATTCACAAATAAATATCTTTTTTAACAAACAGATAGATACATCTTACATCCGTATGCGTACACCATAAATATGTGCGCAACTCAGTGTATCTTTTTCTTCTTTCTCTCTCGTGTACTTCGCAGTCAGATATATTTGGCATGGCTGGGAGAGCAAAGCTTAGAGCAATGCTAAGAGGAGAAGCAAAAGAAATGGAATTACAATTAGACCAGATGCAAGCTTTTGTGAGCGACGAACTAGCCAAATACGTGGCAGAGAAGAAGGAAGCAGAAGCTAGGGAGAAAAAAAAAGAAAAATGGGAGAAAGGAAAAGAAGAACGGCAATTAGAAAAAAAGAAAATTTAGGCGGAAATAGAAGCTCGCAGGGAGAAGGAACGAGAGAAAACGAGACAACACGAGGAGAGAGAGAACGACAAACGACGTCAGCATGAATTAGCTCTTAGGACTTTAGAGGCCCAAAGCCGTGGTGCAGCGTCTAGCTCCAGCAATGGGGAGTCTTCTTCACTTCAGTCACCCTCAGCTGACCACTCCAGTAGCCAGTCTTCCTAGTTAGCTGCTATGGCCTTTGCCCTAGATTCCTTCCCAAGTCCCAACAAGAAAATAGATAGCTACCTAGAAAAATTTGAGAGAATGGCAACCTTGTACGGTTTGGACGTTTCGAGGTGGAGCTTAAAAGGCGCTGCATACGATGTGTATGCAAAACTGGGAAGCAGCAATCAAGCCAATTACGACACGCTTAAGAAAGCTTTACTTGAACGCTTTGAGATGAACGCTCGGAAGTTCTTACAACTTTTAAGAAACAGCAGGAAGGAGGGAGCTGAGACGTAAGCTCAATTCTCTTCTCGTCTTAGGGGATATTTGACGAAATGTCTGGAGCTTTCAGAGCTCTAATGCACATTTGAAGGTTTAGAAGAACTGATTTGATTCTAACAGAGCAAATCAAAAACACTGTGTCAATTGAAACCCGTAGATTTCTTGCTGAACAGGGAGCTGTGAGACTTGAAGACATTTTGAGTAAGGCAGAGCGATATGCAGATGTACTCGCCGAGTTCCCGGGCTCTAAACGCAAACCTATCGAGGTGCCATCTCGAAACAATAATCTAGAGCATTCTCCCCAGTCACTTTCTAACCTTAACCCTAGAGAAACTGCACCCCAAAACCCTCCCCACAATAGATCGAAATTCTTTCTGGATGTCACCCGCGATGGTCAGCCGCCTCCACCCCCCCCGCCCCCCCCCCCAATAGTGCACCACTGATTTTATTGCGTCCGATTGACAGCGTGGTTAGAGAGCACTGGCCTCTAGCAGCAAAGGCACCAGGTTCGAAACACGGTGGCGTCGCGCTCCAGTCTATTCACTTGTAAATGGGTACGTGATTCGGCTCTTGAGATAGTCATAGCGAAGGCAACGAGGAAGGAAACTGATTCATCCCGCCAGTCGAAACTGGACCTTGCACTGTGAAGTCTCTAACACTTCACTTCCATGCAGCAGTATCTTCTATGGGACTAGCTTTATATTTACCTTACTGTACTTTACTGTCAAAGTGAAAGTTGTGTATCAAATTACTATTTTATTTTCTTGTTTCAATGAAGTTAATTCTTCGGTGTGTTTTCATAGCTTTCTTCATGCTCATGTGTAGTACTACTGCCATCAGGTTCTATAGAGGCTCACATGTAGGCCCACTGCCAAAAAATATAGGAATAATTCCAGCAGTCGGGACAATACTTGAAGGAACAAAATTAGCATCCTGTCCCTGTTTTATTAAAGTGTTTTATTAGATTTAAACACCATTTATATAAATGCACTAATAAACATTTTGGAAGCATTTTTTTTACCGTCATGGTAAAGTGTTCCAATTCATTACTTTCAACATCTGGATACGCTATGATATATCTAACTTAGTTTGCAAGTCTGATTTGTATTCTCTCCCTCCCCCCCCCCCCCCCCCACCACTTTTCTCTCTTTTTTTCCTCGTTTAAGTTTTACCAGAACTTCTATTGTGGCTCGGTTTACAGTAAATAGGCCGAATTATTAGGATGTCCACTAGCAATGTATCCAGTTTATGTTTTTCCCTACACATCTGAGTCAAAAATAGACTTAACTGAAAAAGAAGCAAAGTCTATAGTGCTTAGAATTTGGACAGAAATGCTTTATCTACGCTCGCTTTTCTTTGGGCACAAATTATAAGCTGACGTTGTATGATGCAAGCAGAAATATAGACCACAACGTAATGTGTTTTTAGGCTGCTGTGTTGTGTGATTTTATGGATACATTTTAAAAATAAATAAATGTGGGTGTGTGATTATAATCGGACACAACAGCAGCCTAAGTAAATACATTTTCGTCCTGTTTTATTTGTGTGCTTGCAACGGCAAATTGCGGGAAACGCTACCACCTTCTTGTGACGAGATGGTAGATTTAGGTGTATCTAGATAAAACCAGGAGATAGTGCCAGATAAGAATTCTGGACTAAAAGAAATACCCCAGTCTCAGAAAAGAGCACTGGTGTGTGGATGGCACAGGTTATAGTCAGGCTGTAAAGTACTCTTGTCCAGATAGTGATGTAGTAGATCAAGATCCTATGGTGCCCTCTCGTTCAGACTACCCTATGCTTAAACAATAATGTAATTCTAATTTAAAAACTCAAAATTGAACAAAACGGAATTTACAAAGTCCCAAGGTACAATTAATGAATCAATTTATTTATAAGTAATTTCTTTTCTTCTTGTCTTCAGAATGAATAAGAATAAGTTTGACTTGAATTTATATTATACAATAATTCACAGTTTCCAATTATATTTACACTAATGAAGTGTCACTGGAATAACAGATCTCCTGCAAACTGTTCTGTGATTCTATAAAGTTTCTTCATTGACAACTCGCACTTAAATGGCAACAATAGTTCAAGTGATGTTGAACTTATCTTGACAAGTCTCTTGGGCTGCTAGACTGCAATGTCCCAGACCAGAATTGACAGGGTTACACACGATGATGAAACTCTTCACTGGTGTTCCTCAAATACTAGAGTTAACAGTGAGTATGAGTGGTCCCACTGCAGTGCTCCTTGACAATTAGGCTGGATAACACTAGGAGTTCCCACTTCTGAGTTCCTTTATGTAGATCAGTTTGATCTTATAACATGAATCGAACCTGCAACAATACAAAGCCTGTGGATAGCATCTTCTTATGATATCCACAAGTCTACTGTGGTGGGTGTGAGTGTCTCTGATGTTGCATGTGTGTGAATGCACACATGTGAATGTTACATGTACAGTTTGACAGGTGTCTACTGTGTAATTCCACAACACATTATTGTAGCGGAAGGTTTTATATGTGTGAGATGATAGTGCTAGAGTAGAAATAGTATTCTCTCCAGAATGTGTGAAGTCCCAGTGACAGAGAAGTACACTGGTATCACTCGATAGTCACGGCTGTGAAAGTATCTGGACTGAAAATATTCAGAGAACAGTCAGACCTTACTGCGCCACCTCCCCTTTGTGACCACCTGTGATATTAATAACAATTCAACCAAACTCAATATCAACTATATTAAATGAATAAAGCTGGTGAACACAATTTATATATCCTCTTTATTTACATCTATCTAATTGTGGTGATTGTGTGTGACTGTTGATAAAAAAATTTGTATTTACATAAAAACCAAATTGGTGAAATCAATTACAGTTTTTACAAGTTAAACTAAAATGTCATTTCTTTAGACTCTTCCAATTTGTTGGGTAATAGACTTCTTCACTGTCTTATTCACTTTATAACTTTCACTAGTTTATCATGCAAATTGTCATCATAAAACTCTGCTTGACAGTTATCACTTCTTGGGTGCACGATTGTAACAAATATCACTCATCTTCTATGATAATCAGTGTTCATATGAGATGTACAGCTTCAGTAGGTCGTGCTTCTACCAGTCCAGACACTGCTGGGGCGATTAGCATTGATCATCGAGCAATTCTTGATCATGGACCTCTAACTTTGGGTTGACAAGTATGAACCCTCGCAGGATCTAATTAAGATCAGTAAAGACTGGCTTTTGTGGAGTAATAGAACTGCCTGGCTGCAAATAACAAGATATTGGCTTTTACACGTCTCTCTCTCTCTCTCTCTCCAGCCGTTGTCCTTATGTCTTCTCTGTGCAAGTGAATTTGAAATAGTTTTCGACCACCATTATATATGTAGCTTCCGGACTTATGGGAAACAAGGATCGCAACTCCAGCAAACTTCCCAAAATAGTTATAACTCCGAGGAGTTTGTGCTAGATGGGTTTCAAACCTTGGTCTCGTGCATCGCACCTTTCCCAGTTCAAGCCTTTAGAGTATTAGATTTCCATTCTCAGTGAGTTTACCTTTATATCTATATGTTGTCTTCCTATATCGGTCGTGTTAACGATTTTATCTTGAATTATGAATAGGAAAAACACAGGATTTCTCAATGCACGGACACTTATTCTTACAAAATTCTTCACAACTACTGACTCCCTCCAAATTTCCTTGTACCTACGCATAAATGAAATATTCCCGTCAAAAGGAGACCATTCTCATCCTTGTCTGTCATTTCGTTCTCCTTCCCGGTCTCTAATTCTAACTATGTTTCGGACGATTTTATTCTTCCATATACAATCGTCGAAGTCTTTCCTATCTATCCATGGAAAACCCCGTTTCTGGTTGCTGCCCTAAATACACACAAGAAAATACCCCTGCATTCATTTTTTTCGGGCTGGTATACTTGTGTTCCACTTTCCGGTCTTCATACATTTAACTAGGCAATTGCGTAACATGCGACAATTATATAATACATCATAATACAATATTATTTACATTCAAGATAGGATTACTTAGTTCATTTCACTTCTTCTTCCTGTCCACTACTAATACTGATGGAGTGATTTTTAATGATTAACCAACCGTGAGTATCTGGTTTGGTGTCCTTCCTTCCATTCATCAATACATGTCTTTACCATATTCATCCATTGAATCCTTAGTCATGAGTTACACAATATCCTGAAACAGATATTTGCATTATATATACAAATATATTTACAGTAATCCAACTTACCCTCTAGTCCTTCAGAATTTACACAACTGGACAATGGACTTGGTCAAGGCAGGCTGCCATAATACACAAATAGTGAAGAAGTCGTGACTAGCTCTTTTCTCTGTCCGTCATGCAAAAACTGATTTCGTGTTTGTCCATATTCAAATTTAATAATAATAATAATAAATTCTTTAAGCACCAAACACGGCGCATAAGGCAGAAACCAGTGCTCTCCAGGTTGTTCGTTGTGACGCCACTCCTCTTAGCTCTTGCACATTATTTAGGCCCAACGTTCTTCCTTCTCTTATTATTGTTCTTTGAGTGTTTCTTTTGGTCTTCCTTTTTTCCTCTTACCCTCAGGAACCCAAGTGAGCGCCTGTAGTGGTATTCTGTTGTTTTGCATTCGTAGGACATGACCGATATATGACCATCGTCTTTTCCTTATATAGTCGGAGACATATTTCTGCCTAGAGTCTTCTCTTATTTGTCGATTAGTCTTGAATTCTTTCCAACTGATGTTCATGAGTTTTCTAAGACATTTGTTCTCGAATGTATTCAGCTTGTTCTCCAATGATTTTGTTATTTTCCAACTCTCACAGCCGTATGTTAACACTGAGATAACATTCAAATTTAGGGCGGCTTAAATAGCTTTGCATCCGGCGTAAATTAGAACTGTGACGTCACTGGAACTAGGTGTGAGATTTTATTTTGCTGAACTGGTACATTTTGGTCATCTGTGCATTTCATTCCCCACGGTTCTTCGTAGTGTTCATCCTATACACCATCTATCGTTTCCATCCTTATCTCTTTTTATCTAGCAGAAGTGTAGCTTTCTTCCCATACATAGTTTATCCAAATCAGTTCAACTTTCGATTAGCTATTCTTTGCAAAAGTGAATGTTAGCCCTATTTGCTAACAACTTGAACACTTACTTGCTTTTATCTCCGAAAATACAGCACGCATTACACTTTCTAATATATCCACATATACGTTGTTTCCTCCTTGAACAAAAGGATTAAGTAGCATTTCAATATGTCCATCAGTTTTATTATACTTCTACTGAAACGATGCAGTCCTAACAATTCCACGCTATGTTTCATTCTTCGACACTACTGTTCACTTCAAAGCGTTTTAAACTTATTTTTGGTGACATTGTTATTAAAACTGGTCGTGTCAAATGTTAGCTGTCAAATTAACTCTCTCGGTTTGAGATGTCAAAAGCATCTTACAACATAGTTTACTCTAATATTTCAGACTATTTACGCTTCAACAAGTTTCCCGCCGTTTGTCGTAACTCTGACAAAATTTGTAACTATTTTAGTCAACCACACAATGTACTAATTCTTATCTAGTAAATAAGTTCTTCCTTTTTTTTCTGTCGTTCAATTATCCATTTATCTTACTCGGTTCATGAATTCGCCGTAATGTTGTCTTGATGACTTCTATTTCCATTTTTTTATTGTTCGAAGTGTGACTGGGATCTAGCTATCGATGTCTCTATGACGTTACTGTCTTCCTCACACTGATATACTGAGTCTTCCTATCACTCTCTTGGCCCAACAACTGTCACTAAAGGGACAAGACGTTACGTTTTTCACTGTTCAATGCTGGCTTCAGTAGGCCTATTTGTGTTTCGCATTCATTCATATATGTTGGGGTTGAAGAGCTAAATTGTCCCGCTTTAGAAATGCATGGATCCAGAGTTTCTGATTCATTTAAAACAGCTTCTACGATGTTTGATGAATTGTGAATTCAGCGCCCAGTACACTCTTCTGTTGCATTCATCGATTAGTATGAAAAGAGGGTCTCTCTATCGATGGTCTATTCCTAATTGATTAGGTTGTAATGACCGGTTTGTTGTATTTCCGTTTTCCTTTGTGTCTCAATGGTTATTTTACAGGCAAGTATATAACTGATTGAAAGTGTGTATGTTTTTAAATGAAAAAAAAAAAATGATTCTGTCACGAACATAACGTGGGGAGCAAGACAACACAGCTGACATCGGATACTCTCAAACGTTACTAACTTATCATCATCAGCTTCTTTTCCGTACCTTACGGAGCATGGAGCCACCACTACAGATGACCCCTAGAGAAAGCCAATGTCAAAGCACAAAATTTTGCTGCGGTGGTTTCTGTATCAACTTATTTTACAGGATGAGATTTGTCAGACCCCATGCACGACCTTGTTATAGTCGCCTTTTGCTACATGCCTGAGGGAGAGAAGTAGGCCTATTTTTTATGTCTCCCACGAGATGTCCGGAACTACATGTGGGGCCGTTGTTAACTCATCATTCATCATCATTACCCTTTGGCTCCCCGAGGAGTATATTCCTTCAATGAGCACAGGACAAATTCTCCTGTTCTGTCTCGTCAGTTCAAATTCTGTCAATGTCTTTGTCCATTAAGTCCGCCTTTAATTTGCTTCTTCGTGCTGTTTTAGGTCTTCTCTGACAGAAGTTTCTGTAGCTTAAGATGCTTTACAAGATGGGGAAGCCGATCCCTTGCCCAACGATCATTAGGTGCCTTCTAAAACTGCATATGGTACATTGCAGGGGCTGACTGAACATTAGGTATTTCAGGCTCTGGCCGAGGGCCCACATTTGGCATTTAGACATTTAGAACCAAAAATAAATATTAAATCAGTTATCAGGAGCCAATGACCCTTTTTTGGCCCTGAGGCCCCGAGCACTGTCAGTTTGTCCCTGGTACAGTGTTACTTTTCTTTGTTCACCTTTCGCTTATGTGTGTATCTGCCAGAAACAGTTTTTGCCTAAGGTCAACGTTATGTAGCGTTCACGCGAGAAAGGAACCCAGACTATTATCAAATTACACGCTGTTTAACTATTTCAACTTCTCAATCTTTTAAATGAGGTGCAGATGTCGGAAGTTTAAGATGCTGGCTTTAAATCTTCTCCGTCATTGATTGTGCTGGTATACGAGCTTGTAATGCAATAGTAACAAAGTAACTTCAGTAAAAAAGGCAGTCATTGTGTCAGACTTTCAGTCCATGCTTCGAAAGTTTCAAAATGGTTGGCTTAACCATGGATGGAAAACATTCATAGAAGCTTCGAATCTGCAGGAGCTGGTTGTCACGAGTGGAGATAAAGGGTCTGTCTGCGACAAGACAACAGTCTGAGTGAGGAGTGAGAAAATAGATGTGTGTCTGAAATAGAGAATGGGAATGTTGAGTGGAAGTGTAACAGTCAGAAGTACAAAGCTGATAAACAATATTTTATCCCGCCACTCGGACTCCTTTTAAATGTTAACCCCACTCACCCTCTCTTCCACACATAAATTAACAAATGAATATATATATATATATATATATATATATATATATATATATATATATATATATATATATATATATATATATATATATATATATATATATATATATATATATTGAGTAAGGGACTCATACACAACAAGTGACTTCACATTCAACAATAACAAATATATAGATAGAAAGAGAATTCTGATCCGCTAATAGTATTTCTATGCTTATTTAAAGTGTGAATATAAAAAAAAAACTATTATACCTGAGCGATATCAGGGAAACCAAATAAATTCGCAATCATTAACTTAAAGAAAACGAAACAACAGAAAATAAAAACCTTAAACCGATTCTGGTTTACAATTCAGAGTGGCAGCCTAAGTTGAATAACAATAATTTAGGAAATCAACAGGAGGTACCTGGAATAACACAAACACCCACTACTAATCTATGTCTCGTCAACAGTCCCCAGTCTCTATGGCGAGGCAACCGTGATCTAGGATACAAAGAAAAAAAAACAACCCCAAACAAGACAAAGCCCAAAGAAACAATGCCGAGGTAAACACTCTCTCTTATAAGCACAACCAAGCACTCCCTTGATGATTCATTAACTCTTAGCCCGCCTCTGAGTCCTTGCGTCTTTGTTTTCCCTTTCCGTCTGTGATGTATTATTTCTCTACGCTTGAAAAAAGTATCCTCTTTCCTTTCTCTCTTCCGACGAGGTGTGGAAATCAATTTAATCCAAGGATGACGGAGATCAGTGGGGAATATATCCACGAGTTATTCACATATAAATAAACCCTTATATTCAGCGGGTTAAACGAGTCCAAACTCAGGTTTTGTGAAGGCAATGCGCACTACTAAAACCGAGAGATGCTGGCCAGTCAGAATGTGACTGCGCGTGGAGTGAACAGGGCCAAAGCTACCCACAAATGGGATTAGGATTGGCGCACTATTTTGAAGTTTGGTGAGCTTGAGCGTTGGCTGTATCTGGGGTTTGCTGTGGCTGAAGCCTGGGGTACCAGCAGCTCTGTACTGAAATATGTGTACTGCAAAGATTGGTTTAGGTTCCTGTAGTGAAATTGACAGAGATACAACGGTAAAATACCTCCAAAGATAACATGTAAGGATAAAAACATAATGCGTAGGCTGCTGATAGTACATGATCGCCCAGACCGCGGGTCATCACCCTCCATAAAAATTGACTTGCTAGACAGGAGGGGAACGGCGGATAAAAAGGAAAAAAATATGACTGGAAAGATTGCGTGAGACTAGAAAGGCTAAGGAGACGCAATTGGGGGGGGGGAAACGGAGAAAAGTCACGTTTCCCAAGTTGACATAAAGTAAGGAACTCGACAGAAGGGACCTTGGATATGTTACGCCACAGTCATTTATTGGTCGCTTTTTGCGATACCAAGCCTTTGATTTGAATTCAGCGGCAGAACGCGGATGTTTGGAATATTACAAAAATTAAAAAGTAACTTTTTCGTAATATTAATGTTAGGAATATAAAAATTAGCTGGCCGGATGGCCCATTCTGAGCAGTGAACTAATATGTTCTTAATTTTACAGACGGATAGATAATATTGAAGATAATGACAAAAGACAGTGTTGTTCACATCAACGACAGACTGTATGGAATAAAAAGTGTCGCTATTTGCACAAAAAAACACGACCTCGAGACGCAGGTGTTCAAATCTACTTAGTAGGGAAGCGAAGGGACATTGGTGGGAGCTGTGTCTAAATATAACTTTTAACGACAAAATTTTGGAGGGGAGAGAAAGGTTGGTTCAAAAATCAAGTACGTTTTGAAAAAAAACAAGTAGAGACGGACAGACTAACAGATAAACATCCATACTTGACTGAAGCATGACTGAAATGACTTTAGGGTAGGAAATTTGAATTTCAAATAAACCTAGGCAGTGATTGGCCACAGACAATCATTTTATCGGCGCTCAGACGCGCAAGTGGGGCCATTCCTCAATAGTTGTTCGATGATAGACACAGTATTTTAAAGTGTGGTGATTTCCAAATGAAAGAAAGTGAAATAAGTTCAGGGACGCCATACTATAGCCAGCAGCTCAGCTGAGTTTTGCTAGCATTTCTGTGTTCTTTATTCATAATCTGGTAAGATTGAAATTATTTCTTTGTATATTTTGAATATTGTTTAATGTTCGAGTGATTTGATACTGCCATATCGAAATCTAGCCTTACAAACAAGTAGGGATTTGCTCTAGACCCCCCGCCCAAGTCAGGGTCTAGGGACCAACAATATACATAAACTCCAGCAAGGGTTAGGAAAGACAGATCAAGTGTTGAGAATAATGAAACATATTACCTATCCACTTTTAGGGAAGGAAACTAATAAATATTTTTTCAGAATCTATAGTCTGGGAGGACCTATCTGATGTAAAACCACCATGGTAAATGTGCTGTTTGGTCAGAGAGATCTGACCTGTCTGTATGATGTGGTTGTTGTGTCCGTGTTGTGTCCAGACGTGGGTAGAGAATAGAATTTTGACACATAGCCAATACTTTGATTGCAGAGCTGTGAGTTTCAGCTGTCAACAAGGCGGTGTCCATTCAGTTGGTGATCTTACTCGAGTGTATCTGTGCAGTACGTTGTGACAGAGACCACTATTATTGCCCGCCAGCACGGAGAGGTGGGACCACCAGATTTCAGCACCAGAGCTACATATGCAAGATGAGTGAGCCTCTGGTCTGCTGGAAGTTCACCAACGCCTTTTAGTTGCTAATACCCCATAAAATTCCTGCAATTTACTGGACACTGTGTAGTCAATATAGACAGGTGTGATGAGGCCACCCCAACAGCACAAGCATTAACTATCCTCCCAAGTAGATGACTACTAGAACATTTTAATAAAACTAACTAGTCTAGTACTTATATATGTACACTCTTGCATTTATTATGTAACATTACATGCATTTCTTTCATAATTTTTAAATCCTTTTTTTTTTTAAAAAAAAGTTCTGGTCAACATAAAACTTGATCCAGAACAAATAAATGTAATATAATTCTATCAAAAATTTTACACACGTGAGTTAGTTCAGTGTATTTTAACATTTGTTAATATTATTAGTCTGCTTAAATATCTGTGGGTGTATCTATAATTATCACACCACATTACATATCATTACCCTAGACATTTTACATAGATACATTCATTAGAAAGAAAAAAATAAGTGTGAGGTCGTAGTGGTAGCAAGAAAGGCCTTCTGTCAATTCACAACTACATTTTATCTCAGGAGCCTTTACAGCTGGCCTCATACATTACATTTAGTAATATCACCATCATACAATACCATCAAACCCACTACATACATTGGGGTCTTGTCCAGGGATAATTAGCCCAACAGTAATATTAGGATCTCCTGGTTGGAGAAATAAAATTAGGGAAAAAAAATTGTGAAATTCCCTTTAAAATTAAAAGTGTCCCTGCAGATAAAAGTTGGTGAATCTTCACAGCCAGTGATAATTAATTAGTTAACTGGTTAGTTAGAATTAGTTAGACTATAGTCATAAGAAGTACTTAGTGTATTTACTGGTTAGAGATTTAGCTTGTATATTATTATATTGTCTGAAAAGTATGGCGGAGCTAGCAAAATTCCGATCAGCTGCTGTGCTGACCGCAAAGGAGATGGGAATGGAGGGTCAAATTTTAATTCAATATGTAACGGCTGAATGTGATAAATATATTGAAAGGGAAGATAGAAAGGTAGCTGAAGAGAAGAGGTTACAAATTGAGGCTGATAGAGAAATTAAGAGGCTGCAGATTGAGGCAGAAGAAAAACGACAGCAAAGGGAGGCAGAAGAAAAACGACAGCAAAGGGAGGCAGAAGAAAAACGACAGCAAAGGGAGGCAGAAGAAAAAAGGTTGACTGCCGAAAGGGAGGCAGAAGAAAAAAGGTTGACTGCCGAAAGGGAGGCAGAAGATAGAAGGTTGCAAAGGGAGCACGAATTACGACTAAGGGAGCTGGAATTACAAGGCCCGGCTCCTGAAAATGGTGCCAGCCCTTTTGTCTCAGATGCTACGCCCAGTCTGGGAGCCTCAAACTCAGCTATGGGGTTTCATTTAGACCATTTTGTTGAAAAAGACGATGACATAGAGGGGTACCTAGGACGTTTTGAGTTATTAGCTACTACATATGGGTTAGAGAGAGAGAGGTGGAGTTTAAAGCTATCACAGGGATTGAGAGGTACTTCTTATGAAGTATTTGCCAAAATGAACAGGGAAGACCAAGACAATTATGACATGTTAAAGCAGGCTTTGTTATTAAGGTACGAGAAGAATGGTGAATTTTATCGTAAGAAATTTAGAAATGCCAAACTGTTGTCTGGGGAGACATACCACCAATTCTCCGCTAGACTAGAAACCTATTTGGAGAAATGGACGGCTCTGGGGAAGACCCAAGATCTTAAAGAAATGATCATGATTGAGCAATTGAGAGAGTCCATGGCTCCAGACATGAGAAAATTTCTCATGGAACAAGGTGCAGAGAAGTTGGGGGAAATTTTAAATGTTGCTGAGAGGTATCAGGCAGCTCAGGCAGAGGTAAGTGGTGCTAAAAAGAAGCACATAGACAATTTTAAAGCTCCACAGCAATTTAATAAATTTGATAATAGAGAGCAGGGAAATAAAGGTAGGACAAACTTTGAGCGGCCAAGAAATGACTATCGCGACAGAAACTCACAGTTCAATGACCAAAAGTTCAATGAAAGAAAACCGTTGAACCAAGGAAAAAGATGGTGTAAATGGTGCAAGAAGGATAACCATAACACCGAATTTTGTAGAAGGAAACCTTCAAACATTGCTGCAATGAAGTCGGGGACGCGAAGATTAAAGGTTAATCCTAATGGACAACAGGAACCTTATCACCCCCCAGTTTGTGAGGATGTTATTTGTAATGGGGTCACCATAAGGTGCCTTTATGATACAGGTTTGGATTATGATTCAGTTGTGAAGTCTAGCCTAGTGGACCCAAGTCAGTATACCACAGAAACAGTGGAAATACAAGGGGCGACTAAGGACATACCACTCATGACACTTCCCATCGCAAGGATAACGGTGAAAACTCGCTATGTGGAGGGAGAAATCAGAGCAGCAGTGATAGATGAACCAATCTACCCTCTGATATTGGGGTGTAGATACGTCTTCTTGGGGAATCCCGAGAAACCTGTGATCATGGCGACAGTGCAGACCAGGTCACAGAAGAAGGAGGAAGAAGGTGAACCTATAAATGCTCATCCAGAGGAGATGAGGAAGGCGCAGGCTGAGGATAGGACACTCAAGCCCTGTTTTAAAAAATTGCCCAAATGCCACACACCTCCGAGCAAGGGGGAATATTTCATGAAGAACAAACTCTTATATAGGAAGACAGGAACTAGATCCCCTGGTCACGGACAGTTAGTTCTTCCCAAGATATATAGGGCAAACTTAATAAGGAGCTTACATGTTGGAACAGATGGTGACCATGAGAAAGTCGGTACCATCTGCCAAAAGATTGCTCGAAAATACTATTGGCCCGACGTAAATGTCGATGTTGAAAACTTTGTAGAAGCATGTGGCGTATTTCATGAGGGAACACCCACAAAGGGAAAATATGTGCAGGACCTAGAAACGCCACGGGGCAACTTTAGGCCTGAAAGAAAAACTAATTATACTCGGGTAGACAAAGTGGAATGGGAGCCCCCTTTTCACACCCAGTCTTCACTTGAATGGATTAACATGGCCACTATGCGAAGAGTACAAAGAAGAAATTTTACCCAGGATAAGATGACAATCCCTCGGTCAGACTTATATAAACTGGAAGAACAGACAAGAGAGCGAAGATCTCTCATAAACAATCTTAAGTGGGGAGACAAACCCCAGAGAAAAATTGGTAGTGGTCGATTTGTGAGTGATGATTCTAGGAAGAAAAGTCCTCATTATGGAGCTTCTAATGGACGGGACCCGATGGGTTCCATGAAAAATAAGTATGATAAATTAAAGATCCAGATGTAACTCTATTAAGGACCTGGACAGATGAGAAGGCGGAAGAGACTGTTACCTCATCGTATCAATACGTGAACGAACTGACCACTCGTTTGAAAGCTGGATGGAAACTGGCAAATGATAACTTGAAGCAAGCCAGGAAGAAACATGCAGCATATTTTAATAGGAAGGCAAAGGACAGGGAACTGGCAGTCGGAGAGAAGGTGCTGCTTCTACTACCCGGAAGCCAGAATAAATTACAAATTGGTTGGCAAGGTCCATATACGGTTCTAGAGAAGGTGTCTAGAACAAACTATAAAATTGACAAAAAGGGGAAGGAGAAAGTTTATCATGTAAACCTGTTAAAGAAGTATCTGGACAGACCACTCCAGGAAAGCACCCCCTTATTGACCTTGGCTATTGCAACCCAGATGCAAAAAGAACCACTCACCTCACATGAATACCCATTACATCCTTGTGAAACCGCAGCACAGGTAAAAGTCAGTAAGCACCTGACTAAAAACCAGAGGGAGAGAGTTCAACAGGTTCTGGAGG
The DNA here is from genome assembly GCA_024509875.1 of Oreohelix idahoensis. NCBI lineage: Eukaryota > Metazoa > Mollusca > Gastropoda > Stylommatophora > Oreohelicidae > Oreohelix > Oreohelix idahoensis. Next base: position 361,871 of record JAMPIV010013306.1, read on the forward strand.
AACATACAGATGTATTGACAGATAAACCAGGCCATACAAATTTGCTACAGTATGACATGAAACTGGTAGACTCAAACCCAATCTGTATGAGAGCCTATTCTATTCCGTTCGCGAAGGAGAAGGCATTGAAGGAAGAAATAGAGTATTTGTTGAAGGAGGGGATTATTTCGCACAGTGAATCATCTTTTAGTTCTAGTGTCGTTTTGTTGAGAAAACCGTCTGGGGCACACAGACTGTGCATAGATTACAGGAAACTGAATGCTGTCACAGAAGGACAAGTGGATCCATTACCAGACACAAAACAGTTATTTGCCAGACTGAACAAGGCAAAATACTTTTCAAAGGTGGATCTTAGAAAAGGCTATTACCAGATCCCAGTGAAGCCTGAAGTGAGACCTTATTTGGCTTTTAGCACTTCGGATGGACATTATGAATTCAATATGCTACCATTCGGACTGAAAAATGCTCCGAGTGTGTTTTCAAGGATGATGCGCAAATTGTTGGATCCCCTGAATAACCCATGTATCACGAATTTCATGGATGATATTCTCGTCGCCACAGAGACATTTGAAGAACACATTGAAGCTCTGGAGATGTTGTTTGATAGACTTCGGGAGGCGAACTTAACTGCTAGGCCAACAAAATGTTGTATTGGATGCAAAGAGTTGGAATTCTTGGGACACACTGTATATCAGGGTAATATGACCCCTGATCCTAAGAACTTGGAAAAACTGCAGAGAGCACCTAGGCCGCAAACAAAAAAGGACGTGCGATCATTTGTGTCGTTATGCGGATTTTATCAGAAATACATCAAGAATTTTAACGCTATTTGTGCTCCTCTGACTGATCTGACTCGCAAGGGACTTCCAGATAAAATTATTTGGACTGCACAATGTGAACTAGCGTTCCAAGAGTTAAAGGAAAAACTCACTAGCAAGCCTATTCTCTAACTGCCTGATTTGACACAGGACTTTGTCTTAAGAACCGATGCAAGTAATGTAGGACTAGGAGGGGCTTTGTTGCAAAGATCATCTTCACCTGATGGGGAACTGAAACCAGTCGCTTATGCAAGCCGTAAATTGAATAAGGCGGAACAAGGATACTTCACAAGCGAAAAAGAATGTTTAGCGTTAATCTGGGCAATAAAGAAGTTTCAAATTTATCTGTATGGTAGGACTTTTGTGGTGGAGACGGACCATCAGCCTCTCGTATTCTTATCTCAGGCTAAGCATGAAAACGCAAGATTGCTGAGGTGGTCTTTATTGCTTCAACCTTATCAGTTCAGTATCCAATATATCCCAGGCAAATTGAATGTCGGTGCAGATTTCCTCAGTCGGCACCCCTGTGATCAAAATTAGAGTAGTGGCAGACGTGAGGAGTAATTTTACCTATGTGTATCGCTGGTTTTGGAACTTGCCATAGGCATGTTTTCAAGTGGGGAGATGTGTAGTGAAATTGACAGAGATACAACGGTAAAATACCTCCAAAGATAACATGTAAGGATAAAAACATAATGCGTAGGCTGCTGATAGTACATGATCGCCCAGACCGCGGGTCATCACCCTCCATAAAAATTGACTTGCTAGACAGGAGGGGAACGGCGGATAAAAAGGAAAAAAAATATGACTGGAAAGATTGCGTGAGACTAGAAAGGCTAAGGAGACGCAATTGGGGGGGAAACGGAGAAAAGTCACGTTTCCCAAGTTGACATAAAGTAAGGAACTCGACAGAAGGGACCTTGGATATGTTACGCCACAGTCATTTATTGGTCGCTTTTGCGATACCAAGCCTTTGATTTGAATTCAGCGGCAGAACGCGGATGTTTGGAATATTACAAAAATTAAAAAGTAACTTTTTCGTAATATTAATGTTAGGAATATAAAAATTAGCTGGCCGGATGGCCCATTCTGAGCAGTGAACTAATATGTTCTTAATTTTACAGACGGATAGATAATATTGAAGATAATGACAAAAGACAGTGTTGTTCACATCAACGACAGACTGTATGGAATAAAAAGTGTCGCTATTTGCACACAAAAACACGACCTCGAGACGCAGGTGTTCAAATCTACTTAGTAGGGAAGCGACTTCCTCTTTTTGAGGATGGCCTGGATCCTATTTGGTTCCCCCACTCCAGTTCAGTTCATGTATGGCTCCTCGAGTCTGCTTGTGTACGGCAGCGCCACCCCCCGGGCAACGGCTTTGACTGGCCGGCCAAACTATATGAGTAAATTGAAAAAGGGAGGTCCCCCTTAAACAGTACACACAACTGCTGGCCGAACGGGCGGATGATCAATAATATTTTGACAACGGCTTCTAGGGCAGGAGTTGGAAAGGCCTGGTATCGGGCTGAGGGCGCACCATGGACTGTAATGGTAAGCGGCCAGAACCATCCAGAAAGCAATGGCAAACTACTGGATGTACAATGCCAAGAAATCCATAATGGCTAATCTGAAAAGTTACAACTGATCAGAGCATGTATATTCCCAGTAGCAACATACGGCTGCGAGACTTGGACACTCAATAAAACAGTTGCAAAAAAGATCACATCATTCGAAATGAAATGCTACAGAAGGATGTTGAGAATACCCTGGACAGAAAAAAAGACCAACAGAGAAGTACTGCACTTACTAAATGTACAGGAACATTGGCTCCTAAATACCATCGCAATAAGGAAGCTGAAATTTTTCGGTCATATAAAAAGACATAATAGTCTGGAAAAAACAGTGATGGAAGGCATGGTCCCTGGAAAAAGGCGAAGGGGTCGACCTAGACGACGGTGGACCCAGGACATCACAGAGAGTCTGAACTTGTCTTTGGCTGATGCAGGTCGACTTGCCCAGAATCGTGATGCGTTCAGAGCAGCTGTAATGGAGACAACGTTCTGGAAAGAATATGTCACATGATGAGGGAAGCGAAGGGACATTGGTGGGAGCTGTGTCTAAATATAACTTTTAACGACAAAATTTTGGAGGGGAGAGAAAGGTTGGTTCAAAAATCAAGTACGTTTTGAAAAAAAAACAAGTAGAGACGGACAGACTAACAGATAAACATCCATACTTGACTGAAGCATGACTGAAATGACTTTAGGGTAGGAAATTTGAATTTCAAATAAACCTAGGCAGTGATTGGCCACAGACAATCATTTTATCGGCGCTCAGACGCGCAAGTGGGGCCATTCCTCAATAGTTGTTCGATGATAGACACAGTATTTTAAAGTGTGGTGATTTCCAAATGAAAGAAAGTGAAATAAGTTCAGGGACGCCATACTATAGCCAGCAGCTCAGCTGAGTTTTGCTAGCATTTCTGTGTTCTTTATTCATAATCTGGTAAGATTGAAATTATTTCTTTGTATATTTTGAATATTGTTTAATGTTCGAGTGATTTGATACTGCCATATCGAAATCTAGCCTTACAAACAAGTAGGGATTTGCTCTAGACCCCCCGCCCAAGTCAGGGTCTAGGGACCAACAATATACATAAACTCCAGCAAGGGTTAGGAAAGACAGATCAAGTGTTGAGAATAATGAAACATATTACCTATCCACTTTTAGGGAAGGAAACTAATAAATATTTTTCAGAATCTATAGTCTGGGAGGACCTATCTGATGTAAAACCACCATGGTAAATGTGCTGTTTGGTCAGAGAGATCTGACCTGTCTGTATGATGTGGTTGTTGTGTCCGTGTTGTGTCCAGACGTGGGTAGAGAATAGAATTTTGACACATAGCCAATACTTTGATTGCAGAGCTGTGAGTTTCAGCTATCAACAAGGCGGTGTCCATTCAGTTGGTGATCTTACTCGAGTGTATCTGTGCAGTACGTTGTGACAGAGACCACTATTATTGCCCGCCAGCACGGAGAGGTGGGACCACCAGATTTCAGCACCAGAGCTACATATGCAAGATGAGTGAGCCTCTGGTCTGCTGGAAGTTCACCAACGCCTTTTAGTTGCTAATACCCCATAAAATTCCTGCAATTTACTGGACACTGTGTAGTCAATATAGACAGGTGTGATGAGGCCACCCCAACAGCACAAGCATTAACTATCCTCCCAAGTAGATGACTACTAGAACATTTTAATAAAACTAACTAGTCTAGTACTTATATATGTACACTCTTGCATTTATTATGTAACATTACATGCATTTCTTTCATAATTTTTAAATCCTTTTTTTTTTTTTTTAAAAAGTTCTGGTCAACATAAAACTTGATCCAGAACAAATAAATGTAATATAATTCTATCAAAAATTTTACACACGTGAGTTAGTTCAGTGTATTTTAACATTTGTTAATATTATTAGTCTGCTTAAATATCTGTGGGTGTATCTATAATTATCACACCACATTACATATCATTACCCTAGACATTTTACATAGATACATTCATTAGAAAGAAAAAAAATAAGTGTGAGGTCGTAGTGGTAGCAAGAAAGGCCTTCTGTCAATTCACAACTACATTTTATCTCAGGAGCCTTCACAGCTGGCCTCATACATTACATTTAGTAATATCACCATCATACAATACCATCAATCCCAAAAACCAAACTGGACCCATATTGGAAACCCAATCGGGACCAGTAAATTCCTACCAGGGAAGGTAATTCAGGCTGGGACTTATTGTCTCCCAGTTTTCCTTTGGTAGTGTATGGGAGCTTCACTGAAAGTACAAATACATACAATAGCTATAAGCATCTGTCCTGACATAAGGGTTCAGTGTATAGTTACACAAGTTTATAGTACATCAGGCACTGCTTACAGTAAACAACAATCTACTTTTCCCCTACACATTAGCTTGGGAATTCCTGCCAGTCAGCGCTGGCTGACCCAATCACAAAATCATCTCCCCTTTCCTTGTTATCGGCCAATCGCTTGCCACGCAAAAATGTAGGTGGCTGGGAGCAGACCAACATTGTGAAATCACACCAGGCGTACTCCTTTATCAGGGGTTACGAAGATGCTGAATGCCTGGGTATGTAAACAACGTTTACTTGTGAGTTCGCCGTACAACGGCCTACATGATAATTATTTCGCTCGAATGAGGCGTCTTCCAAGATTAGTAACATGAAATCAATGGCCCGTACCTGGTTACAACCACTGGGCTGATACACACCAACCAACACCAATATTTACATATATGCCATATGACAATAGACTTTATAAAGGTACTCATGGGTAATCCTCTGTGTTGTTTGAACCGTATACTCTTAAGAGTCATCAATATAGCACAGACAGCCGCACTGGTGTAGTGGTTGCCAAACTGCGCTGGCGACCGGGTGTCCAGGATCAAACCCGGCCGAGGACATTTGAAGATTTTTCGTCGACCAGGATTTGGACTGGATTAACTCGAGCCCTGGCGAGAACATTTGAGAGAGTGTCGTCGACCAGGGACTGGCGGCTCCTTAGCCGACCCAGCTCTAATGTGTACATCCGAAATCGGTGAGTATCTGCTTGAATGGCGAGGGACACCTGTCTCTGTACAAGAAAAAAAGGGATACTCACGTAAAAATCAGTCTCGGGTTAGACATACTAACCTGAGATTTCGCCTCGAGAAATAGCGGCCGTACGAAAAAAAAATAGCACAATTATTTACAAAACTAGGAAAATTCTTTACAGGAACTCGTAGCAGCATTTTAAGTTGGATTTACCGTTTTTTAGGAAAAATTGACATAAACTCACACCAACTTTCCTTCGAACAACGAGTTACTAGTTGAAACATCTTCATGGTTTAGTGGTAGGTAGCGAACCTAACAATTATTCAATTTGTCGTCGTGATAAGTGATACTAAAAATTAATACTATACGCGTTAGCCCCTGATGAAGATTATGACTAAGATCCTAATACACCTACTATCTATTTAATTAAGAGCTCTTACCGATATGTAAAGAATTCCAATGACACCAAAATGTAGCTGGTCGTCAGTACTAGTTTATGAACAACGCCCATTCGACAGCAGAGAATTCTGGAGACATTAAGTGCTAGACAAAGTAAGTTGCCCAATTATATAGGAGACTAAAGCCTGCAGATGTTCGTCTCACCTGCGAGTCAAAGTCCCCGGAAACATGGCGCGTGCGTAATAATGATGCACGGCCCCTGGGAACTTGGTTTCCCGTGTTTCCTGGATGAAAACAATACTAAAGCTGGACCGACATTCTGGCGTAGAGTTTCTAGCCATGCACGGTCACATGAAAGGCAACGTCTTTCTCCCATGTCAGAGTTCAGGGAACTCGGCCACCCTGTACCAGAAAGAGCGTGCAGTGACCAAGCTCGGAGTCAACGAACTCTAGGAATGTCGCCACCACCAGCAACAAGAGTCCCGGGACGCCTTATAAATTTTGCCGACCAGCAACAAAAGACATGAAAAGACTTAAGATACTCCCCCGCTCACCCACGCTAGAGAAAGGGGAGTTAACCTGTCCAATTACAAAGTGACAGACTAGTTTCCCTAATCTACCGCTGTCAAGAGACAAAATTAATAAGAAATGGGAGGTACTAAAAGACCAGGGTGGTCTTAACCGACAGAGTGCCAGAATTTTCTTAGCCAAACATGACACTGTGTGGATCTAGTCTTCTGGTCATGCGGGGGTACGCGGTAATGAGAGAGCTGACAGACTTCCATCAAGAGCACCAACAGTGGAGGCACTGGATATGGATAAGGGAGAGATGCTTGGAACAATTAAGGATCACCTGTTAGAGAATGACACTGCAGTAGATGAATCATCAAGGTTAAGACTGTTGGAATTTGGAATCGAACGTCAGACTAGCAGAGATGAACGTATGAGAGGATGCATCTGCCGTGTTAATAACCAGCGAGCTACAGGAACATTTAGCAATCACACTCTTCGACATTTACTGACGGAGACTGAGTACCTATGGGTTTGTCCGGAGTGCAATAATGTCGATTCTGCTCAACAATAACAATAACAATGCAATAGAATGGCCTGATTTCACTGGTTTCTTGTCACTGGAAAAGGAGGATCTCTGCACAGTGCACGAACTCCGTAGCACCGGCGAGAATCCCATGTATGTATATAGGAATCACACATTCTATAAATATTTTTGTGGTGTGTTGGTTACTAATTTTTAAGCTTTACCACGGCAGCGATCTTATGGCCTACTCTTTGCGATCTCCAACTGCCGTAGGATTTTTTAACGTGCGCTACTTGCACAAGGTACCTCCTATTTTTTCGCCCTTATCCGAGAAGGATAGGCATCCGATCTCACTACCCAGGAGACCAGGGTGGAGTATGACATCATCATGACCACTGGTTTCGGAAAAAAACAATTTCCATAAATTATATTCCCTCTACTGGGAATCGACGCGGACGCAATACCTCTCAGCCACTCCAACCCCCTAATCAGGAAAGAAGACAGATTAAAAAGGAAAGAAGACAGATTAAAAAGGAAAGAAGACAGATTAAAACAGACACGACATGGTGACTTATTGACAGATAAATCATTAAGAGCAAATATAATATTTGCTAAATTTGGATAAAATAAATGACGGAAGACAATTGTGTTCGACACTGTTTACAAGCCAAAGGAGCAGTTTTAATCATGTTTTTCTTCTGAGGGAATAGTATTAAAGTTTTAGCAACCACTGATATCGTTCAGCAAAAAATTCAAAGCCCCTATTCTTCTTCTTTGGTCCTTGGCCGCTGACTGACAAAGCAAACAGTGACCAGCATGCCTGGTTGGGTCTGGTAGGGCAGCACCTAACTGTCTCCTTTGCTCGGTCGTCAGCCATCCTTCGTGTTCTGCCCCAGCTCTGGTTAATGCTTTGCATCTCTAACTCCACAGTTCTCCGCCAGGTAGCTTTTGGCCAGCCCCACTTTTGCTTCCCTTCCAATGGCAGTTCTGGTGGTGGTATCAGGGTCTCTTCTGAGAATGTGACCAACCCAATTCCAGCGCCTACCCGCTACGATGGTTGTTGTTGCTGTTGATATTCTATGATCTTGCACAAACCATTGAATTTTGTTTTGTGCATGGGATACCTGGTTCAACCCCATATGGGTTATAATTTGGGTATATAATGTTCTTTTTTTCTATATAGTACCTTACATTTGTTGTTTTTCCAGACTGCAAATTCTTTGCCGTTTGGTATGGCGTTTTCTAAGATCTGTTGGTGAATCTCTTCCCTGTATTTGAATATATCTCTCGTCACCCTGTTGAGTTTTAGAATGTTTGTACTCTGATTTATTGTATGTTACCTTCTTATTTATTGCCCTTGGTGTTAACTCATGTATTTATATTGGGAATGCACTGCTTTGTAATGTTTTGAAATTTATCTTACTTTTTTAAATGAACATTTGGGGTGAATATTTTGTTATGTATTTTGCTTTACTTTAAACTTTCTCCTTTGCTCTGGTACTTATATATTAATTTTTGTTTTAATAATATTAAATTTTAATATGTTTTTAGTTTCCTGGGTAGGTAAACTTTTAATACAGTTTCTAATGATGGTGAGTTTTGTGCATTCAAATATTCTTTAAGTGGTTTTTTTTTTTTTTGCTGTTAATATTTCTTACATGTTGGCACATAATACGCTATGCTATTTTTCTCAAGACATGCTTCACAGTGGGGTTCCTCTATCATAAAATACCATATTCCTAGTTGTAGTCTAATAAGTCTTTTATTGAATGGAATTTTCGGCTCTCTATTTATCTGACATGTGCGTGTTGGATCTTTCAGCAGCTTATAAGCATGTCTAGCTTTCTGACTTTGTTTCCAATCTTGTGTCCATTCCGTTGCTATTAGACTTTTTTATTAAGCTTTTGATGCATGTCTTCTTGGTGGCTCCGAGTTAACAGTTCTTGGTTGGTGATGGTGTTAGGCCAGAAAATTCGGAAGTTCCCGGGATTCTATGAGGAGACTAATACGGGATTACTACTCCCTCGGGTAATCGTTAGAGACGTATAATATGAGGTTATGCATGCGACTGGCAGCCTCATTATGTCAAACAAATTGCAACAGAAACCATGAGCCACAAGCAAATAAAGGGTTTTTATGGAGGCTTGATTACTTTTATTTCATTTGAAAGAGAACATAAATACTTTTAATTCTGTTCTGTCCGTGTTGGCAGCTGGTAATAAATTTTAGTGGCTCACTTACGCTAAAACCATTTTCCTTGTTATAAAAACCAATAATGTTTATTGGTGTATTTTGTTTTCAGCAGTTCTATTTTGCTGCATAAGCAAGCTTTTAGATACATAAATGATTTATTTTAGTGATTACACCATCATGGTTATCACCGTCCTGTTTTGTCGCTAGGTAGTTAATTTTACATGCCGAAACGCCATTACACAAATACAGTGTTTCTCAAACTTGCAACAATCGCGTATCTCTTATGAGATTTTAGTCTTACTAGTGTACACGACTCGGAAGAAGATAATTTTCAGGTAATTTTATTAATCTTATTTTATCGGCACTAGCGGTATATAATGTATGCTCTCTCTGGCCTCTCTCTCTTTATGTATATATACAAGTGTTCGATGGCACCCCACTCTCTTGGCTGTCACCCGGGGCGGTCCGCCCCCCCCCCCTTCGCACCACTTTTAGTACGCCACTCGTCCTAGGTACTTCTGTATCTACATAATGTCTGCTCCACGTTTTTATTATTAATTCCTCATAGCTGAGTGTTTTACTCTCTTTAATTCAGGATTGACGTATGAGAAATCACTATCACCAGAAACTCATTACTTCAGGATTGATTTTTCGTTATTTTTATGTCTGTTTGATGTTCCATTATCTTTTCATGTTGATTATCTCTCTTGTTTGTTGTACTTTGCATCGCACTTTCAAACGATCTCTCTCTTTCTATCGCTCACTCCCCCCTTTTTCTGTCTCATGTCCATGTTTTTTTTTCACTATATATAACGAGCTCCATAGTTACCGGGGGTCTGTGAGGAGGCAAAGAAAACAAAATGATTACTGCTCCCACGGCATACCGTAAGATGAGGTTGTGCATGGGTGCTGGTAACCTCATCACGTAAAACAACGTGCTGCAGAAACCTCCACTGCACAAACACATGAATGCTTTGTGCAGGCTTTCTGCTGGGGGGGGGGGGGGGCGCTATAGATGAAGATCCATGCCCCCCTAAGGAGTAAAAAGGGGAAATGAGACATAATGGGAAAATATAAGCACCCTGGTTTAATGATAGGAAATATTAGAGTTTCTGTCCTCTATAGATCCTTGGGTCATTATCTACATGCCCCCACCCCCTTTCCGGTTGCTAACAGTATACTTGAATGTCCCAAAAGTAACCACTTATTATACGATAGCAATATAAGACCCGTGTAGTATCCATGGGATTCCTGGTGAAACATAGAGAGAATATGCGACTAATATGAGGCTGGTCATGGGGCTAGCAGCCTCATTATGTAAATTAAATTGTTATAGAAACCACTTCTGTGAGAGCGCTTGAATACTTTGATGGAGGGGTGGTTCCATGCACCATAAGGAGCGAAATGGACAGGAAAAAGCATTACACGTGTAGCGTGAGGTTTTTTATTGTAAATGGGGTCAGTATAGTACTGACAATTACAGAAATAGAATTTCTGCAGGAAAATTGTGAAGTCCCAGTGTATGAGAGAACTACTGGTATCACAAATTAGTTACGGCTGTGAATGATCTGATCTCGAAAAATTAGTAGAGAGGAGACAGTCATAAAATGCCACCCCGCTGTGTAACTAACTGTGATATTAAAACAAGGAAACAGATTTCACTTAACAACTATAAACTTGACAAGTCGTTCAAATACAATTTCCTTATTTATTAAGTATATACACTATCTACTCTTGTGCTGAAAGGTGGATGTTGGAAGATGGAATGCAATGGATTTGTAAGTTTACATATGATTCGTATATATATATATATATATATATATATATATATATATATATATATATATATATATATATATATATATATATATATATATATATATATATATATATATATATATATATACGAGTATATAACAAGTCTTTTAATTATAGGAACACAAATTATATCAGCTGTGCTGTTAATCAATTATAGTAAATGTATCAGCTGTGCTGTTAATCTTGTCTCTCACGACACTAAATCACTTTTTCTTCCTTGACCGTTAATTGCTCACAATTGCCGACAGAAATGGTACTTATGTGTACTCATCTCTTAGAACAGTTCTGTCCTTCCTAATTTGTTGCACACAACACCCGCTGATGATCGTTCCTTTAGCCCACTCAAGACTGAGGGGACTAAGCATGTAGCTCCGGTACAATCACTGTGCTCCTGCGAAGTTCCAGGCAGCTGGATTGACTCGAACATACGACCTCAGGTTGGATGACACGAATAAACCTGTAACAAGGCAAAAATAGGGGCTAATTTCTGTCATCAAGCCCACCTATTTCTAGTGTATATGAGATGAGCGTGTCTCAGGTGTCTGCATGTAGGATGAATGACAACATGGCTCAGTATGATTTAGCAATAGCGAGACAAGACAGGTGTCTACTTGCAAAACGTTCTTTCTAATAATTCAATACATGAATACATCCAATAATTTGTACACCGTATGATACAACCGTTTCCTTCCACCTATAATATACCAGGCCATATCTGATAAGTGCTATATTGGCTGGTAAAATGTATCCTAACAATACTGTTGTAGTTATATGAGTCCTAACAAGGACTGTTAGGTTATATTTCGGGTTGGTTTTCTTCTTCAACAATCATACCAGGAAATACAATCATTATACCTAATTCCCCAAGATATAATCAGTTTACCTGATACATTCATAGTAAAACAAAATCTAAAGTTATATTAAATATATACAGGTGTAGGCTGTTTTCTGGTGGTTTCCTTCTTCAACAGTCATACACAATCATACATGATACTATAACATACAATCATTATACATGATATAGTCATAGGTTATATTCAGGTTGGAGTTATATGAGTTGTTATATTTCAGAGTGGAGTTATGTGAGTCATAACAACGACTGTTTGGTTATATTTCGGATTGGTTTTCGTCTTCATCAATCATATCAGGAAATACAATCATTATACCTAATTCCCCAAGATACAATCAGTATACCTGATACATTCATAGTAAAACAAAATAGATTAAATATAAATACAGGTGTAGGTGGTACTGTATAAATGACACACAAAAAATACAATCATTATATATCTGATGTAGGCCTATTCTCCTACAAGTGTATAGTAAGTTTACCTACCCTCTAAGATTAATACAGGTCAGATTTGGACTCGACTTTAGTGAAGCAAGAGTGCCCGGTCACGCAGATAAGCAATAAATCAATCTTGACAGCTTTCTCTTCCCCCAGTCGGTCTAGCTGGCCTTCGTGTTTGTGTTTGTGAGTGTTTTTTTTTTGTTTTGTTTTTTTTTTAATAAAATGCGCCCGTTTATATAGGTAGACGCAGGGAATCTGCAAGTGCGTAAGGAACTCTTTTGGTTGGTTCTCGACGATTTGGTACATTTTTATTGCCGACGATTTCGTACTTTCCATGACCCATTTCCGAAACACAGGGCTTATGCCTAATTTGGGACCCCAAGATGCAGCAATAGTGAATGCAGTCAGCGACCCATAGCTGTACTGCTTGCATCAGGACCAGCGAACCAGAGCTGGTCAAGACCGCACTCCACCTCCACGTGGTGGTCCTGGAAACAGTCTGCAGCAGTGCAGTCTGGCTGAGCGAGTGCGGATCGCAATGGGAAGGCAAACCCGGCCCCTAAAAATGCCGTGCTGAAGTCGGATGTGTCGACCGAAAGGTGCAGATATCACAGCTTAGGCGTAAACAGACACAACGCAACCACCGTCCTTTTCAGGGCGAACGAAGAAGAAGAAGAATGCCTAATTTTATTCTGTCTGCCGCCATCTTGCGGGAACAAGATGGCGTATACTTCGTGTAATTTAATCTGTCTCAGTCTGTTGAACGTGGATTAGCTGTGCATATGTATTAACAAAGAAGTGGGTTTACACACACGTTTCACGACAACACGTTAAACAGGAAACATTTTCCAAAATAATGCTAACTACTGATTTGTTTCGCAATAATAGTCGAAGAAAATTAAAACTTTAAAAAATATTGTTTTTATTGCAAATCAAAATGTCTCTTTAAAATAGAATGGCGGAAAATCATTTAAACAAAATAAAAATAAAAAACTAGCAAGCACAACCAGGTGAATAGATGAGCATATATTAAAGAAGTTGTACACTACCCAGTCTGGGCAGCTGGAATGTTTCACAGAGAATAAACGAACGTAATCTTTAATTAATCAGGATAATATGCATCATTGCCTTTTTTTAAGATCTTCGCCCTGCAAAAATTAAATTCTCAAAGTGTTTTAAAATTAAAACATTCTCAACTTCAATAATGAGTATTTAATATTAACATTGCTTTCAGTAATAGAAATATACAAGCACGCACGCACACACGCACGCGTGCACACACACACACACGCACGCACAGAGAGAGAGAGAGAGAGAGAGAGAGAGGAGAGAGGAGAGAGAGGAAGCTCTCCATACTGATATTCGGAAGTTCCAGAGTGATGACAACTCTGTAACCTGTTTAAGCTTGATGTTGTGGACAAAGTTGTTGTTGTTGTTACAGATCCAGAGGCGTTTGGGCTCTCGACCTTAGGCCCAGTGCATGAGCTTGCAAGTCGTTCCGTTGTTCCATATAATGTGTTCCACTTATCCAGCCGAAAAATATGTTAAGTGGGCATGATGATCTGCTGATCTTCATAGTTTAAGATTTACTTTTGAGTCAAAACTTTTAATTTTTTTATTCAATTTAATTTTAGATTCATGGTGATCGTAATTTATTACTTCTATTTTTTTTTTTTTTTCATAAACAGAAATAAAACCTCGCCCCCCATGACGACCAAGTCTTGCCACAACGTCGCACAAACTGCAGACGTCACCGCTGACGTCATTCACACAACGAGCCCGACGTCTGCTTGTACACTTTGCCAGACACGTTTGTACAAGGAAAGAACACTCGAAGAAAGACGGAAGCAGACATGGAGGAGACGGTCATATATTTCCACAGTCTTTCATTTTTCGTTGTCAGTCTTGATTTTATTCGACTCTGTACATATTGTTTCATGTGAGTACTTTTTTTTTATGAGGCATTCTTTGTTTTATGATTTGAGTCAAGCAGGGTATTATTGAGTCGGCAAGAGAACGGGTGCCCCGTGTTGTTTCCGGGGGGGGGGGGGGGGGGGGGGGGGGGGGGGGGGGGGGGGGGGGGGGTTGTGGGTGTGAATGTTCTATTTCGATTAGCAAATTATAGAAATATAACTCCATGTAATATTAGAAATCCAAGGGGGGTTACTAAGAATCAATTTCTGTGACCACATAATTTACTAGTCTAAAGAGAGCCCCCCCGGTTCTCCGAGGAGATTAAAAAAATAGGACCACCGCTCCCTCAGGCACGTCATAAGAGACGCCTAATATGAGTTTTAGCATGTGGGTAGCAACCTCATCATTTAAAACTAATTGCTGTAGACTCAACCACGAGTGACCGTGACCGACAGGAACAGTGGTTACACTGATTGCCTGTCATGGCAGTGTTACCGCCATCTGGGTGTTTGAAACCTGGTAGTGCCATCTTCAATCTACGCAGCTGTAAATTGAGTACTTGACTTTTCTCTTGAGTTAGGGAAGGCAAAGGCAGCGAGTACAGGAACTGGTCACCCCCCACTTCATAAACACAGACGTAGTGTAGTGAATTCTCTAACACATCACTCCCCACTTTGAGTATCTGCTATGGGATTACCTTCATCTCATACATACCACTGCTACAAGAGCACTTGAATGCTTTAATGCAAGCTTTCTACAAGGGGACCTGCTGCAGTTGTGGTTCCATGCTTTATAAGGAGCAAAAAAAAAGAAGAGAATGAATGAACCACACAGACAATGAATGAGGGAAAGAGTGATCTAGGGAATGAATGTGTGAAAGTAAGGAGGTATGAATGAGTGTTAAACAGACCTGTGCAAGAAAACCTGACAGCGGTAACCAACAAAGCTGAAGATCAAAGAGAAACTGCAAATGAATATGACATCAAACAGTGAATACCTTTCAGATCCCTTTGGAGCATAAGTCCTCAACACAAACATGTCAAGCCTTCCTGTCCTGTGCCATCCCTTCAAGGTCTTTCCATCTATTCTTGATCCCTTTTATGACTGTCTCCAGTTCTCTTCTCCATGTGCTTTTTTGGGTCTTCTTCTATTTCTCTTACCCCAGGGTATCCAAAACACAGACTGCCTTGTAATGCTATCAACTCATTTCTCTTAATGTACATCCTATCCAGCACCAGCATCTTCTCTTCACTTTTTGTTCCACTGGTGTTTGTCTGAATCTTTCCATCAGTTCACATTAGTGATCTTGTCATACTATTTCAATCCTTTTATTCTGCACAAACACCTATTTATGAAAATCTGTAACGTTTTTCTGGTTGTCGTTTTTGTTATTCTCCATGTTTCAGAGCCATACAAAAAGGGCTGATTTGAATTTTGTGTTGCAGATTCTGATTTTTGTGTTTTTGGTTTCTTTCTATAAATTTTCACACATTGCACTGAAAAGGATAGGACATGCCTTTAGGAAATTACCAGCTCATATAATCAGACATGCATTTGACTGGAACTAACTTAGGAACAAGAGAACTGAGTACCTCATATGTGAATCAGTCACTCAATCAATCAATATCCATTAGTTCCACAAGAAGTACAGGCCTTCAACAACTACATGTCAAGTCCTGCTGTCGCATGTCATCAGCTCAAATTTTTTCCTTGTCTTCCTCATCATTTTCATTAATGCCTGCAGTTCTCGTCTCTATGTGTTTTTTTGGTCTGCCTCTGCTTCTCTTGCTCGGTGGATTCCAGAACTAGGACTGCCTAGTAATGCTATCAACAGGTTTCCTCAGTGTGTGTCATATCTATCGCCATCGTCTTATACTCACCTCTTGTTCCGCTGGCACTTGTCTGGTTCTTGTCATCAATTCCACGTTGATGACCTTGTTGCACAATTTCAAATCATCTGTTCTATGCTAGCACCCATTTATGAAATTTTTAGCTTTTTGGTTGTTGTTTTTGTTGTTCTCCATGTTTCAAAGCCATACAATAGGATTGACTTGGCATTTGAGTTGAAGTTGTTGTATAACAAATATTCATTCATTCATTGCCTTTCAATCCCCAAGGATCAGAGGCCTTAACAAACAAATGCCAAGTCTTCCTGTCTCATGCCATCAGTTCACGGTCTTTCCATGTCCTCTTCATTCTCATAATTTCTGTCTCCTGTTTTCTTCTCCGTGTGTTCTTTGATCTTCCTCTACCTCTCTTTCCCTGGGAATTCCAGAGCAAGGACTGCCTTATAATGCTATCAACAGGTTTCCTCAGTGTGTGTCCTATCCATCTCCAGCATCTTCTTTTCTTTAGAATCCATTTATGGACTCCCTCTGGGGCCCATGAATGACAGGTTAAGAAACCATGGTCTACACTGTCAAATACCTTTTCATGGTCCACAAATTCGTGTAAAGAGGTGGGTTCCATTCCAGACTTTATTCAACTGTTATTCTCAATTTGGCTATCTGATCTGTACAAGATCTGTTTTGCCTAAAACCTGCTTGTTCGTCTCTCTGTGTACAGCTGAAATAAACGTTTATTAATATTTTTTACCAGTGATCAGGTATGAGGTTACAGCACTTTGTGACCTAGAGTAAGCCAGATCAATAGAATTATGATTAGAAAAGTGTGGTCTCCACATTTAAAATCGACTACAAATGGTCTGCAACATTGTCTGCCACAAGTCCTGAATAATACATTTAAAAACACTACTGTCTCTCTTATTATACACTTTATAACTTCTCTAATTTTATATAATTAGCCAGTATCACCTTATCACATAAAACAAATTGCTTTAAAAAACCACCACTACCAGATATCATGAATACTTTGATGCAGACTTTCAGCCAGTGGTGGTGGCTCCATAGGGAACAAAAAAAAGAAATAAAGATGATGATCAAGTTATAGAACAATCTAAGAGTGACTTGACAAGAGCAAAGAAACGAATTTAAAATACTTCAGCTGAACATCCTATATGTATACAAACCTAGTCACGAAAACGTTTAAAACAAATTATAAAAGAAGAAGAAATTTAGATAAATTATGTAATTAACAACTGAGAGAGTTCAGTGGAGTAAAATTATTCCTGAATTCTGTTAAATGAACACAGACAGACTTGAGTGTTGTTCACCTCAACGACAATTGTTTGTAGGCTATTTCTATGTAAAGTATAACACTTTACCTGCATCAGCTTCACAGGTATTGTGTATATGCTTGGCCATGTCCACTGAATGGAAGATGGTCACATACCCAAAGATATTTTCTATGGACAATTGGCAGATTGCAAAAGGACAGCAAGGCGACCGCATCTGAGGTTCAGAGATGTATGCAAGAGAATGAAGGCACTGGACATAAATCCAGCAACCTGGAAGGATAAGGCTGCCGATCGCACCAAATGGTGATGCTCCCTGTGGCACCACCTCAGATTGGGTGAAAAGAAGCTCTTACAACAAGCAGAAGAGAAAAGAGCATGCCAAAAGGAACACCAGGGGAAAAAAAGCAGCTGAGGACTATCAGACCTCAAGGGGCGCATCATTCCCATAGTCAGTTATGACTGAAGGAGGCTGCTATTATTATTTAAAACTGACATTCATGCTATTGTAACTTTGACTTTTACATCAACATCACTGTTGGTATAGTACTGATATTCTATTTCTCGTGTTCCCAAATAACTCTCAGGCCAAAATATGATAACGCCGAGTGTCTCGTCGTCCTCGGCTTATCTAGTGGAATCAAAATCAGCCAACCTCACCTGTACATTGAGCACAACAGCCACACCAACAACCAGTGAATTTCCTCTGTCATGGGACCGCAGTGGAGGACTTCCAAGCTCAGCTACCACTACCACTTCACAGCAAGCAGGATCCGGGGTAAGATACATGAGAGAGGCAGAATTAACCATCCAGAGTGTAAAATACTTTCAGAGTGAGAACTGTGTAATGATTTAACTGTAATGCTTCAGTCTGCCCAAATATAAATGGGTTCCTGACTCTGCTCTTGAGTTAGGGAAGGGAGAAGTATTGAGGAAAGGAACTGGTCACCCCACCTCATAATGCTGGATCTAGTATAGTAGTTCATAACACTTATCTCCCCTATGGCAGTTTCTGATTGTTATGAACACAACATGGTAAAATTAAGTTCTGTTATCTGCCAACGTTCCTGTCAGCTTTCCAACTTCTTACGAAAATTTTGTAATGATTATTTTTAAGCAATAAGTAGCATTTAATAATGATATATAAATATTAATTTCACAGGGTGCGATAACATATCTGAGCACGCTGACCTTTGTACCAACAGCTCTAGACAATGAGGTCAATATTGTCTGTAATGCCAGCATTGGGAATTTGACTGACTCTTCCAGTTATGCACCGTTAGTTATTCGTAAGTATGACTGATTTACAGGTTAGGAAATGTCAAACACAGCAATGGTTTAATTACTTTCAGATATGGAAATCATGTTCTACGGAATTAAAACAAAACTAGAACATAGAGACATACAAGCTTGCTGAAAGCCATAATAGAAAGAAAAGTTGAAGGCAAACAAATGTGAGGAAGACAATGTTATACATGGGAAGATAGTATCAAGAGATTGATCAGAAAGAGCCCTGATAGTGCACCAGCAAAGTAGAAGACAGAAGTTGGAGATTATTTCCAAACAATTTTTGATGTAGAGATGGCAGATGGTTTAATCTGAGAGCATTAGAAACATGCATTGGAACAGCTGTTCTATATGGAGCAGAGTAAGAAAGTAGAGAAAAATAAAAGGTTTTCTCTTTTGTGTTCAACAGAAAAAGATGGATTTTGATCAGTTATGGAAAAGAGAACTTGATACAGAAATGAAAATTATTAGGAAGATATGGAAAGGGCTTGAGCTGATGATATATGAAGATTTGGCATGTGTTTTTGAAGGCATATGATCCTTGGGCAGCTAAAAGGTAATGAATCACGGAAAAAGATTGACAGCAATGACAAAAAAACATAATGTTCTTCACATTGACAAAAACTGAAAGCCAAAACCAAGAGTATGTTAAGACAAACTGTTGATGAAGAACAAAAAAACAGCAAGGTTGGTACACATAAAGACACTGGGAAGGAATTGATGGGGAGTCTTTATCTTAAAATGTCCTTCTGGAAAAGAATTGATGATTAAGGTGTTTTCATTCTGTGAGGACAGCCACTGTATTTTGCAGTCTGCCCCCAAACAGTACAGTGTGAAGAGAGATTTATTAAAGAGCATGGAAATTCATTCATTCATTCATAACCCTCCACTCCCAAAGGAGCATAGGCCTTCAACAAACACATGCCAAGTCCTCCTGTCCCGTGCCATCATCTCAAGTTCTTTCCATGTTCTCTTCATCATTTTCACCTCTGTTTCCAACTCTCTTCTCCATGTACTTCTTGGTCTTCCTCTGCCTCTCTTGCCCTGGGGGTTCCAGAACAAGGACTGCCTTGTAATGCTATCAACAGGTTTCCTCAGTGTGTGTCCTATCCATCGCCATCGTCTTCTTCTCATCTCTTGTTCCACTGGCACTTGTCTAGTTCTTGTCATCAGTTCCACGTTGGTAACCCCGTCATACCATTTTAATCCCTCTATTCTACGCAAGCACCCATTTATGAAAGTCTGTAGCTTTTTGGTTGTTGTCTTTGTTGCCCTCCATGCCTCCAAGCCACACAACAGGACCGACCTCACACCTGAGCCGAAGACCCTTATTCTCGCGTTGGATCCGATCTCTCCCGATCTCCATACACCTCCCAATGCAATGAAAGCTCCTCTTGCCTTTTGTATTCTTATTTTGATATCGCTGTCTGTCCCTCCAACTTTGTCTATATTACTGCCAAGATATGTGTACGATTCCACATCCTGAATTGGTGTTTCCCCAAGTTCAACCCTGCCACCATTACCTGCACCTATTCCCATCACTTTTGTCCTTTCCCTGTGTACCCTCAGACCCAATTGCTGTGACCTCTCATCGAGTGTTTTCAATTTGTCCTGCATCTGATTACGGTTATGGGACAGAAGAGCCAAGTCATCAGCAAAATCCAGATCATCCAACTGCCCAGTCAGAGTCCACTGGATTCCACCTCTGTTGTGTGTTGTCGATGATCCCACAACCCAATCTATTGCCAGCAAGAAAAGAAATGGAGACAAGAGGCATCCCCGCCGCACTCCCGCTCCCATCCCAAACGGCTCTGTTAGCTGTCCCTCGCGAAGAACTCCGCATGCCATGTCTTCACATGCCTTCTTTATTAAATTAATGATCCCCAGGGGAACTCCACAACGCCTCATCAACCTCCAAAGCGACTCTCTGTCCACACCGTCAAATGCCCCCTCGTAGTCCACAAATCCGATGTATAGTGGTGAATTCCATTCCAGACTTTGTTCAACTATTATTCTCAAAGTGGCTATCCGGTCTGTACATGATCTGCCCTGTCGAAAACCTGCCCGCCCATCTCTCAGCCTCCCGTCCATGGACTCTTTCAATCTCTCAAGGACAATCCTGTTTAATACTTCTCCTGGCACCGATAGCAACACCATTCCTCTACAATTTGTGCACTCTTGTAAATTTCCCCTCCCAGGCAACCCAACCAGATATCCCTCCCTCCACTCCGCCGGCATCTCTTCCCCCTCCCAGACCCCACCAAGCAATTTATACAACATCTCTGCAGCCGTGTCGACATCCGCCCCGATGGCCTCCGCTGGAATGCCATCAGGTCGCGACGCCCTTCCCTCCCCTAGAAGCCCCATGGCTCTCTCTATCTCTTCCCCCGCCGGTCTTTCACCGCCAATCCGCAGCTCTTCTTCTGCTGGCTGGATGTCCGGCGGGTTTTGTGGAGCTGGTCTATTGAGAAGGTCCCCAAAACATTCTGTCCACCTCTTCATCCGCTCCTGCACATTGCCGAGCAGTCTCCCACTCCTGTCCTTCACGAGGCAACCCGTTTGCCCGCATTTCCCCGCCAGCCTCTCTGTGCTGCTACACAGTTCTCCCACATTTCCCCCGGCTGCAGCACCCTCTGCCTCCCCCGCCAACTCCCCAACACACCCCCTCTTGTCTCCCTTGATACCTCCCTCTACTTCTTTGCCCGCCTCTGTGCACACCTCTCGAGCCCCGGCCCCGGAGCCTCTAGCTTTTCCTGTGTTTAACTCTGCTCTCCTGTTTTTTCTGTCCCCTATCCCATTGATGGCCTCTGTTGCCATCCATGCCCTCCGTTGTCCCTCCCCCTTCCCCAGCATTTCCTCACACGTCTCCTTCCACACCGTCTTGACCTGCCGCCAATAGTCCCCCGCATTCCCCACATCCTCCAGCCGCTGGAGCACCCGGAATCCGCTGGACACCGTGACCGCAAACCCGTCTCCTGTTTCCCGATCTCCTAGCTGTCCTACACTAAACTGTTGTCCATAACTTTGCATTGGTGCACATCTCCCGAGTTTCATTCCCACCTTGGCCATCAGAAGATGGTGGTCCGATGCCACATCTGCTCCTCCACATACCCCCACATCCTGCAACGATGATCCAAACCCCCTGTTTATGCATACATGATCAATCTGACCCTCTGTTCCATGGTCTGGTGACACCCATGTTGCCCCGTGCACTCTCTCACGTGGAAACACGCCTCCTCCCATAGCCAGTTGATATGAAGCACAGAAGTTTGCGAATAGCTCTCCATTTTCATTCATTACTCCTAGCCCATGTCCTCCCACGACCTCCCCAAATCCAGCGCCGACTGTACCCATCCCTGCACTCATGCCACCCATCAAAACCGTGATGTCTCCTCTTTTTACCCCATCCATAATCTCCTGTAGCCCAGCATAAAATGCCTCTTTCACAGACTCTTCCCCGTCATCAGCCGGTGCACAACATTGGATGACATTTACATGAATTTTCTTTTTAGCTGTTTTGAAAGAAGCTGTTATCATTCTGGGTCCAACAGCCTCCCATTCTACGGAATTAAAACAAAACTAGAACATAGAGACATACAAGCTTGCTGAAAGCCATAATAGAAAGAAAAGTTGAAGGCAAACAAATGTGAGGAAGACAATGTTATACATGGGAAGATAGTATCAAGAGATTGATCAGAAAGAGCCCTGATAGTGCACCAGCAAAGTAGAAGACAGAAGTTGGAGATTATTTCCAAACAATTTTTGATGTAGAGATGGCAGATGGTTTAATCTGAGAGCATTAGAAACATGCATTGGAACAGCTGTTCTATATGGAGCAGAGTAAGAAAGTAGAGAAAAATAAAAGGTTTTCTCTTTTGTGTTCAACAGAAAAAGATGGATTTTGATCAGTTATGGAAAAGAGAACTTGATACAGAAATGAAAATTATTAGGAAGATATGGAAAGGGCTTGAGCTGATGATATATGAAGATTTGGCATGTGTTTTTGAAGGCATATGATCCTTGGGCAGCTAAAAGGTAATGAATCACGGAAAGAGATTGACAGCAATGACAAAAAAACATAATGTTCTTCACATTGACAAAAACTGAAAGCCAAAACCAAGAGTATGTTAAGACAAACTGTTGATGAAGAACAAAAAAACAGCAAGGTTGGTACACATAAAGACACTGGGAAGGAATTGATGGGGAGTCTTTATCTTAAAATGTCCTTCTGGAAAAGAATTGATGATTAAGGTGTTTTCATTCTGTGAGGACAGCCACTGTATTTTGCAGTCTGCCCCCAAACAGTACAGTGTGAAGAGAGATTTATTAAAGAGCATGGAAATTGCATGCCAGTAAATAATCTAATATTGGTATTCTCTTTTGTTCATTTGTGTTTCTTCTAGTCCTGCTGTTAGTCTTGTGTCATTCCTAGATATTGCATGGTTTGGACTGTACTAATTTGTTACCCCTGTATGTTTATGTCAATTATCATATTTTTAACAACCCTACCTTTATAGAAGATCATTCTCACTGTCTTATTTGCATTTAAGTGGAATCCCCATTTAGTCATCCATATATATACTTTATTTATTTATTTCTGTAGATTATTATATAATTTTGTTACATTTTTTTACAGTTTCCCATATAGCATTAACATGTGCTAACTGTGACAAATTATTTTTAATATCTTTAAGCTCTTCATTCAGATCATTTACCATTATTGTAAAAATTATAGGGGACAGTGCTAATCCTTGTGGAATTCCATTATGTTGTTCATACAGTATTGACTTGTCATTGGTTTTTTGCGCTGCAGAATGTTTTCTTAGTATCTATATATTGAACCTGTAATTCTAATCTTCTTCATTTTAAAGAGAGCACCTTCTCTCCGGCATTCTTTTTTTTTAAATTTATTGATGAAAAATATCCCGTTCAAATCCTGATGGGTTATAATTAGGATATATATTTTTTTCAATTCCAAATAAGATGAAGAACTGCCGATACATGAAAGTGGCATCACATCTGTCAAATCATTGTAAATATGGCAAATCAAAATTACCAATTTTGCTTGTATGTTAAAAAAAAGAAAAAATAACCAAACCAAACAAACAAAAACAAGATAAAAGAAAATAAAACCACCAAAAAAACTTCAAACAAAAATAATATTCAGGGGGAGGGGTATAAAGACCTGGTGTTTTCAGTTAGATATTTAATTGACTTTCACTTGCCATAAGTCATATGTATTGTAAGAACACATCGTCAGCCCTTCACCTTCCCAGTTACTATTTATTAACTTTTGTTCTTGTTAAATACTGTTTGACTTGATTTTGCAGTTCCATAGGTCTGTCTATTCTTAACACTTCTTCTATATTTATAGGTAAATTTAATGCCTGCAAATAATCTGATATTGAGATTCTCATTTGTTCATACCTCTTACATTTTAACAAAAAATTTTCTATACTATTGTCTTGAAAACATCCTGCACAGTAAGGTTCTTCTATTTTGAAATAGCCTTTAACTAACTGTAGTCTGAGAAGTTTCTTATTACTAGGAATTTTCAATTCCCTAGATATCTGACATTTTCTTGTTGGAGTCTTGAACATCTTATATGCATGTCTTCCTTTCAGATTTGTATCCCACTCTGCTTTTCATTCATCTGTTATATTTTTCTTTAATTAAGCTTTTAATCTTTAATTTACTTATCTCTACATTTATTAGATTTTTATCAGATCTACCTTATAAAAATCTAATAAATGTAGGAATGAGTAAATTCATCATATGCCCTAGTTATATCAGGGATACTGCCACTGTTTTTTCTGTCTTTTAAAAACCTAAATTGACTTCATGTTCCAGTATGATTATCTGATCCATTGTACATCTGTTCTATCTAAATCTTGACTGACACTGGCTATATATCATATTCTTTTCCAAATACAACTTTAATTATGTAAATACTGTAGCTTCTAATATTTTACTCAGATGTGAAGTTAAGGGAATTTGTCTGTATGAACTTGCATCACAGTCATATTTTTCCAGTTTTAGTATTAGAATAATTACTGCCACTTTCCATGTCTTGAGAACTATTCTTGCATTCGAGATTTCATTAAATAAAGATGTTACAATTCATAGGGTATGTTGCATTACGCGTGGGCCCAAATATCATAGTGGAATCAATACAATACAATGCGAAAGTTTCAGCCAATGAGATCAGCGCAAACCATACACTGCGAGTCTGGAAGGGTAGAAACGGTAACAAAATATGGATGGTTCAAGTGTGCAAATGTGTTTGTCTTTACACTGGAGTTATGAAAATTCGGATGGATTACAAATAAAGACCATCACGTTTAGATAATAGAAAGCCTAACCGTCGTCCAGTTATAATTATCTTCAGGAAATGTGCAGTACATTCCGAGATAGTTGAGGTTGCATGCAGAAACACGTGAGTTGTACAGACTTTTGCATTTTTTCGTTAGCCATAGTGAATTATACATTGGACTGAAGGGGAAGAAAGTTACATAGAACAACAGCTCTCAATCAAGACCAAGATGGAGAGAATCGGAGGAATATTAAAGGAGTAGGATAGAATGGAAGTTAGAATAAACACACACTTGGCTAAAATCAGCTCGATTTGCCAAAAATTGAGATGGACAGATAAGCTATGACTTCGCTGCTTTCTCGTCTGGAAGACAAAGGGGTATAAAACGGAGAGAAAAGATTTGAATAGTAGACACCGTCAAAATTTTTCAGACACAGAGGAAAGGTAGAGCTCGCCACCAAGCATTTTGCCATCTGTATGCGTGTGTAGCTTGCCAGGCCTTTGATGCCCTGTGTATTTCTTAATTGAGGGTAAGTTGACGTGTGTTAGTAAATATGTATATATAATTTTATTGCAGATTCAATTATATTGTGTAGAATTATATTGTGTAAATATTCTTAGGGAAGAAGCCATTGATGCTACTCATTTTTTTTAATGAACCATAGGATGAATTGGAATGCAGATTACTTATCAGTAGACTTACAAAGCCTTTCTTGATTACTGGATGGAACAAAATATACAGTGAAATGTAAAAGAATAGGATGAATTAACTCAAATGAATGATGTGTATATATTTATGATAAAATATGCCAACACTGTGTCTGGTCTGACTATCACAAATGACATCTGATGACTTACTGGCCTCACATCTGTGCTAGAGAAAGCTTCTCCTAGCCAAATACTAGCCTAGGGACATTATGTTGTTGCAGGTTAAATCATACATTACTGTCAACACTGCAGCAGACTGTTTATTATACCAGTGATAGCCAGAGAAGCATTTAAATCACCAAGAGTATACAACAAATCAGGAAACACACTATATACCCCAATAAAACCGTTTGTACCCCTTCAATGGGTTTTGGTTGAACAGGGTATTACAGCAAAGTAACAGACGAACCAAACAACAACAACAACAAATCAGGTCTGGAAAACCTATTGCATGGGACCGCCAGCCACTGTCGAAATCTAATTGACAGCACTGTGATGTCATTCAAGATAAGTCATAATATATATGGACTCATAATATATGGACTACCAAAAATTCTGAACTCAAATGATGAGAAAACATTTGTTTAAAAAGTCAGTATATGTGTAAAGACAGTATCACAATTCAAAATGGCTATAGTTAAGTTTGAGAACAGTGCTTCAAGAACTAATAGTGCAAGTCTATTCAACAGTGAAAGTCAATTTAAGTGACACTAGAATTTAAAGTGACATTCCTAAGAGGAAAGAGACATTGTATGAATTTGGTGTATAATTTAATATTGTGTGTTACACATTTTCGTATGTAAATATAAATACCATTTTTATATGTCTTTCATTCATTTTCCTAAAAGAGAAAAGAAGAATTAATATACATAATAAATTGATTTAATTGTACCTGAGGACTTGAGTAACTTACTACTGTTTGGTTTGAAGTTACACTTTTCATTATTTTATTTACCCTAGAATCAATACATCATAGGATAGTTGCTGAGAGGAGGCGGCTAAGTGTCTGGTACTTATCATTACCATCTGGGCCAGATAACTTTATAGTCTGACTATACCTATGACAACTATACACCAGTGCTTCTTTCTAAGACTGGGGTATTTCTTTTAAGACCAGAACTCTTATCTGGCAATTGTATCCTGGTATCATCTGATACATCTATTTATCTACTTATCATCTATACCATCAGAGCCGTGATGGTGTAATGGTTACCACATTGCACTGGCGATCAGGTGTTCAAGGTTCAAGCCCGGGCGTGAGCATTTGAAGGAGTGTCACCGACTGGGATTTTGACTGAATAACCTGAACGGCTCCTGAGATAAACCCTCTGTGGATGGGAAGGAGCAAAGCTCCTGACCGGGTTGGAAGGAAAGTCCACAGGTTCCCCAGCCTCACAATGACACGTCATTGGGCAAAGGGCTGAAAGCCCAAGTGAACTGGTTAAGAAAAAAAAAAAATCTTCTATACCAAATTAACCTCTCGTGACAAGGTACTCTTTGGTATGTAAAAGGTAAAGGATCCTGTTGCGTGCCCATTGATGGATTTTGGGAATATGGTGTTAGGCCAATATTTTCTTGACCATAACGGCACACTAGGGGTGATGTGGTCAGCATCATGCCGGCAGCTTTAAACCTTCCTAAAGTTGCTCTGGTACCCAGTTCATGAGGCTGGGTCGACCCTGGAGCCATTTGAGGTCTGAAAAATCCCACTTCAACTGAGGATTGAACCATGGACCACTGAGCTTGGATGCCAGTGCACTAACCACTGCGCTACTGTGGCTCTTTGGTATGGGCTTCAGTATTTCATAGTAAGATGGTATGTCCTGAAGCTGTATTTGTTTTTTCATTTATTGAATTTTCCATTTCCTCCATTGTAATATCTGCATTTAAATATTATAAATCTTCTATATTCTCATGTACTTCTTTATTGCATTTTGTAATGAGTTTTATTCTTCTGTTGCTGTCATTCTGACCTAGCTTGTTCATGGAGCTAACATTACGGTAGTGTCTGGCCAGTACATTTTACTTTTTGACACTTTGTATGTGCGCCTTCTGGTTTTTTTATAGCAGGTTTCATCATTTGTTTAGTTCTTCTTTTTATAGTCTTTAACTTATTCCACACTTTTCTGTAATAGAGTGGTTTTGAGATTGAGTACGTGGCACAAAATTTTCCATTTATTTTCTTTTGTCTTGAGTATTGTTTTGTTTTATTCATATCTTTTTTTTTAATTACATTCTTCTAGATTCTCTTTCATTCTAATCTTTCTGTATTTGTGTAGAGCTTGTTTTCTCTGTTTTTGTATTTCTGTACATTTATTTTTCCATCATGGTACAGACTGTCCTCAACTTATGACAGAGTTACATTCTGATGACCGTCAGTCGATATGATCGTAAATCACTATATACTATATAAACCTTAAGGATATGTTAACATTTAACTTGCTGGAATGCTAAAATGCACAAGTCTGTTTTGTTATATTTTAAAACTAATTTTACTCATTGTTTATAATGAAATAATACAATGTAAAAATTGCAGCATTAAATTAGTATACCGTACAGTACTATAATACAATTTTAAAAAATATATACATAAATAAAATTTAAAAATTTCCGGCAGCAGAATATTGTAATAGAAATAATGGGATGGCCGTCGTAAATATTAATTGTTGTAGGTGGCATACATCATTAGTCAAGGAAAATCTGTACTGGGTTTTTGTTCCACTATGCATTCACATTTTTAATTCTTAATTTGGTGTTTAGCTAAGGTAGTTGTGGTGTACTGGAGGTTGGTACATGTTTAATATTCTTAAATATTCTTAATATTTCTCAAAAGATAAAACATCTGATGTAATGTACTATATAGAATAAAGAGCACTGTATACCAAAAATAGAACCCACATGAGTTTGAATAGGGTATTCCATGCACAGGAGAAACACCATTTTTTTCCTTTGCATGGACCAGAAATCAGTCAAACATTCTCTAGTATCCACATGCATTTTCTCATAATACATATGACTAATGGCAAGTGAAAGTCAGTTAAATATTTAACTGGAAACACCAGGCCTTTTCACCCCTCCCCTTGATTATTATTTTTGTTTGGTGTTTTTGTTTTGTTTCATCTTGTTTTTGTTTGTTTGGATTTTTGTTTGTGTTTTCTTTTTTTACATGCACACAAAATTAGTCATTTTGATTGCCATATTTACAATGATTTGACAGATGTGATGCCACTTTCACGTATCAGCAGTTATTCATATTATTTGGAATTGAAAAGAATATATATCCTAATTATAACCTATCAGAGGTTGAACGAGATATTTCTCATCAAATTTAAAAAAAAAAAATCCTGATGCCTTGATAGAGAAGATTTATGCTACTTACTTCAGTCTAGTCAGATTACCAAGTAACTTTGTCACCATTTTTCTTTCTTCTTCAAACTGCTGCCGCCGCGGGCAAGCAGAATAGTGACAACTTTGATTTTTGGTTTTATGTGTGGACTTTTTTCTTTCATGTGTGAAATTGTATTTGTTCATTACCAAATTACTTTCCACTTCACAAGCTTCTATTTTTTTAAATTATACATTGTATGCTTCTTAAAGAACATGGGGTCATACCTGCAGATGCTCTCCATGCAGAAAACCTGTGCCAAAGCACTTTGCGTTCTCCTGTACTGGCATTTTGCGTAGCAATTTCTTTTATATAAAAGGGTTGCTAAACCCCATGTACACCATGCTTAGTCTCCTTATGCAACATACTAGATACAGGGCCATGGTCTTATTATTTTCTCCAATATAGGGTCCCAGACCCAGGCATCTGCTTCTGCTTTACTATTGAGGCATTTGATCATGTTTTGAAAACAGGGTAATATAAGGGAGAGAAGATTTTTTTTAAAACTCTGTGTATACTCTGGATACAGACTGAGCCAGTCAGTCACTGTTGATTATAGGAGAGTTACTTTGCAACCCTAATAGATTGTATAATGGCATGTGGTGTAAACCCTTGGATAACAAGGTGGATAGCAGCTGCCTTAATGGAGAGATCAGTTGCATTTCACTTGGGAACTTGGACATCAAAACCAATGTGCATTTGCCCAGGACTACCCCAGGGTTCTCCACTTTCACATGTGCTGTTTAACAACTACACAGCAAAAGTAGCAACCTTTCAACCAACAGGACTGGGACGAACATTAACTTTTGCAGATGACATACTCATGTACAGAACTGGCTCAGACAGACCGGAAATGGTCCAAGGCATACAAGAGACACTACAGGCAGTTTATAAATGGTGTGAGGAAAGCAGATCAAAGGTCAATCCCAACAAGGCCTGTGTGATGCGGTGCTCTTTGAACAACTCCATAGGGAAAGCAGACCTTCCAGACATCGCTTTCAATGGGCAGAACATTGAAAGGCAAGACAGGCTGAAGTATCTAGGAGTAACGTTTTATGGTGGCTATCATTCAAGTATCATGTCGAACTGATCATACAGAAGTGCAAGCGAGGACTGGCAGCATTAAAAACAATGGATGCTGCGCGCTTGGAATAGAGACTATTGTTTCTTCTGCATCATGAGCTCGTGATTTCATTAATTGAGTATGGGCTAGGAATACTCATGCTGTCAGTGTCACAATATAAACGACTGGAACGCATTCAAAATGAAGGGATGCGACTAGTTTTGGGCTGTAGGCGTGAGACCCCCATTGTGACAATGAGATACATGCTCGGATCGCTGTCGATTAGATCCAGATATACGATGGCCCAGGCAAAAGCATATATGTGGGTAACCACCGACAAAAGACACCCCCCTACATGAGAATGTAGCTGACATCAAAGGAGCATGATTCAAGAGCGGGATGTCATGGATGGCACAGGCAGAGGCTACGATTGGTCAAGTGAAAAGGGTTGAAAATGTATCCAAAGGGGAAGAGTGGAGTAATTCAGGAGAGAACTGGATAAACTACCAGCAGGTCATTATTAGCCTTGGCAGAGAGTGCAGATCTTGGGGCAATGGAAAAGCAGAGCTGGAGATTAATCAGCTGATAAGTGATCATGCTTGGGATTATGATGCCATTGTGTACACTGATGGGTCTGTAGTTCGTGGTGAGAAATCAGGATGGGGCTTCTCTCCAAGAATAAAGGGCAGGGCCGTCGTTGAACAGAGTGGAGCCTACATGACAACAACCTCCAGCATGAAAAGGGAGGTAAAGGCCGTTACTGCAGTACTGAGGTGGCTGTCTGAAACTCCATCAACCAGGGCAGTTATATTGTCAGACTCTCACGCCATGCTTTGGAAAGTTCAGAACTGATAGCTGTGGCAGGAATGGAAAACATAAATAGAATCCTCAAGTCTTCAAGAACTGGTGTGGATCTACTGTCCTGGTCATGCAGGGGTACGTGGCAATGAGAGAGCTGACAGACTGGCTGTGAGAGCACCCATTGTGGGGACACTGGACATGGATAAGGCAGAGATACTAAGGGCTATTAATGATCGCCTGCTGGATAATGACACTGCAATGGATGAAACAAGGCTGAGGCTGTTGGAGTTTGGCATAAAACGTGGGACTAGCAGAAATGGAAGTGAGAGAGGATGCATCCGTCATATGTTCAACCAGCATGCTACAAGTACAATTAGCATTTATACTCTTCGACATTTGCTGAGGGAGACTGAGCACCTCTGGGTTTGCCCAGGGTGCAGTGAGGTCGATTCTTATTAACAATAACTAAATGAGAGTGATTTTGGTCAAGTTGGACAAAACTAGATTTAAAATGTGCAGAAAGTGGTTTTAAAAGAAAGTACTGATTAAAAAAAAAAAAATAAAGTGAAGGTGCAAAAATCCTCAGCATACATTTGGTAATAAGAAAGATAAAATAACAGTAACCTTTACCCTTAGCATCCTGAAGAACCTAGTTGTTGGTTTTATTTTTACTTACCTCCATTCATTACCAAAATATATCAAAATAAATTATAAAAAATGGCTGCGGTTGAAATTAACATGAAAGATAACTACATCTTAAATCACTCACACTTCTGCTACTTTATTATATGCATACACTTGATTATTTGAAGCCATCATTCTGTGTACTGTGTACTTTCTCTTTCTCAAGTTCTTCCCCATGAGCCAGTTATCACGGGTCCTGATACAGTGGATGCATTTGAAAATAATACTTGGACTTGCAAAGCAGATGGAGCCAGTCAGTTAGCCCCTAATGTGTACTGGCGGTAAGTGCTCCTAAAATTAATATTATCATCTCAGTTAAATCTCACTAAATCGAGCAATACAACCATCTAATAATAAAGTAAAAATAATTTTGTTCTAGCTGCTCACTGGAAACTCAATAGAAATAGTAATGAAAAAAAAGGTAAAGGTAGTCCCATAGCAGATACTGCCAGAAGGGAGTGAAGTGTTAGAGACTTCAATATAGTCCAGCTTGGTAGACTGGGGCATGATGCTACAAGGTTTTGAAAGCGGAACTGGGTAACATTGCCGCAAGAGGCAAGCTCTCTAACTACTCTGCCAAATGGACAGTAGATCCAGTAATACAATCTTCTAATAATAAATTTGAAATAATTTAATAACCTTCTGGAAATAACTTTTAAATATTTTTTTTTTCTAGCTGATCAGTGGAACCTCACAAGATCTAGTAATCATCATCATCATCAGTTGCCATCTCCACAACGAAGGTTGGCTGTAATGGATCTCCAACGTCTTCTGTCTCTTGTCTTGGTGGTACACTCTGATAGACTCTTTCCCGTCCATCTCTTGATGTTATCTTCCCACTTATAGCGCTGTCTTCCCCTTGCATGTTTGCCTTCAACTCTCCCTTCTGTTATGGTCTTCTGCAAGGTGTTATGCCTGTTTATGTGGCCAAAGTATTTTAGCTGCCGAACTTTGACCTCCCTCATTAGTTCTCTTTTCATAGCTAGATTTTCTAGTAATAGAACCTTCTAATAATAAATTTTAAATAATTGTTATTCTATTTGCTTGTCCTTTTAATACCAATATACAACGAACTGTCAGCTGGCATTGAGTGGTTCTACCTGGCTGTGCTCTTGAGTAATGAATGCAAATGCAGCTGAAAGAGAACTGGTCACCCATTTCATAAAAAAGCTGGACGTATAGTGAAATCTCTAACACTTCACCCCTCTACAGCAATATCTGCTATAGATGCACAGCTGTACAGCAATCAACATCTTATTATGAACACACACACAAACATTCACATAAATTTAGTTTTAATTTACTCTTTTTGGACTGAGTGGAGGGGGGAGGAAGGTATTATATTTGGATATTGGAAATCTGACTCTGTTTCCTTGAAAACAATTTGTCCTAATTATAACCCATCAAGGGTTGAACGGGATACTTTATTTTAAAAAAAATCTTATTATGAACCGTGGTGCAAGTACCTTTGGTTTCTGCATAAATATTAATATAGCTGGTTTTTTGTTTCTTTGAATGAGAATTGGGATGCGCAAATTTTCTTTCACTTTAGAAGTGACCATTCAGAATTTAAATTCTAATCTTTTGGCCGAATACCATCACCAACCAAGATCTGCTTACTCGGAGCAAGCAAGAAGACATGTAGAATTGTAAATGCTTTGGATGTTACGGTTAAAATTTAATTTGTCTCTTAATTTGCTTACTGTTCTGGGATTCAGCCCATTAATCATATACAATTAAGAACTGTTTCACTTCTGTGGTCTTAGCACCAGAATGATGTAACCTAGATTTTTTTAAGAGATATTAAAGCTGACTAGCTTTGTTTTTCAGAAATGGCAGAGGTGAAGCTTTGACAACAGGCGTGAACAAAACTACAAATATTGGACAAGAACCTAATAAAAATATGGTGTACAATATTACGCTGACTATAACTCTACCGCTGCCTGCCACAGCAGCTCTGTATAACCTGTCCTGTATCGTTGTGCATGAGCTTGGTCAGTACAACTCCAGAAAGACTTCAACAAAAGCCATCATTGTTTATTGTAAGTTGTTATTTAAAACAGTTCAGATATTGACACTTGGCAAGGTAGAGGAGCTTGTGTGTCCCCATGATCCCAAAAGATGTGCTGGCTGTAGCATAGCTACCAGCAGGGTCTCACAGGTCGAAGGGTAGGGACCAGACAAAGAGACACACACACACACACACACACCTGGCTGGGTACAGTCATGAGCAAGGAAGGCAACCCTACAGAAATGCCTGTTGAAATCGGATGCACTGGACCACAGACTTAAGGGGAGGAGCTACATTGAAATGCTATTTTCGTTATTAATTGCTGGATTTCAATGAAAATGCACAGCCTTAACCTATATCAATACTAGATATGAAAAATGAAGAGTTTTATGGCACTGCACTACTGGTTGCCATAGAAACGGCGGCCATATTGGATTCTATTGTTCTATTTCAATTTGCTAAGGCTTTTTTATTTATTAAGCTATGAATACCAAATATGAACACAACGTTTATCATTATATTTTAAAACTTTTATATTGGTGGATTTTTGATAACTTTAATACAAAAAAAGTTGTAGGACTTTGAATAAAGTGTCTAAAAAAAGTAACAAATTTTGATAAATTTTACATTACTTTTTGCAATAAATCAAAAGTTTGATCAGATACTCAAAATCCAACAATGTAAAAGTTTTAAAAGATTATGGGCAACATATGTGCCAATTTTTATGTCAATTAACACATAAGTGTGGAAGTTTTAAGGAAATTAGGATAAGAAAATTAGATTTTGAGAAAATCGCATTTTTCTCCATAAATAGCCTACAATTAAATAAGTCTGTAATATTGCCCCTGGAAAGTTGCTTATTTGTCATTTAGAACATACTGGTAGCATAGCCAGCTTCCTCTGCAGCTTCCTATCTGGCTTTATGTTGAAATGTGTGCCTTATTTCCTTCCTTGTCTCAGCGCAGTTTTCTGCCGTTTTAGAGCTGAGCAATATTGGATTCTTTGTTCTATTTCAATTTGCTAAGGCTTTTTGATTTATTAAGCTATAAATACCAAATATGAACACAACGTTTATCATTATATGTTAAAACTTTTCCAGTGATGGATTTTTGATAACTTTAATACACAAAAAAAGTTGTAGGACTTTGAAAAAAGTGTCTAAAAATAGTAACAAATTTTACTAAATTTTACTAAGTTTGATCAGATATTTAAAATCCATCACATAAAAAGTTTTAAAAGATTATGGGCAATATATGTTCCTATTCTTATGTCAATTAATACGTAAGTGTGGAAGTTATAAGAAAATTAGTATGAGAATAATGATTTCTTTAAAATCACATTTTTCGATATAATTAGAATATAATTAAATAAGTATGTAATACTGCAGCAAAATAAAATAACTTACTAGTCATGCAGAACATACCGGCAGCATATCCAGCTTCCTCTGCAGTTTCTTGTCCGGCTTTCTGTTGAGATTTATGCTAAATGTCTTTCATTTTCTTAGTGCAGTTTTCTGCCATTTTAGAGCTGAGCACCAGACGTTTGACGCTTTCTTGCTCCTGCCAGTTGACAAGCCTCTTTTCAACTGTTCAGCCCCAGGACTTTCTTGAAAAATATAGCAGCCTCAGGTCCTTGATTAAATTCAGCA
Source organism: Oreohelix idahoensis (assembly GCA_024509875.1). Lineage (NCBI taxonomy): Eukaryota > Metazoa > Mollusca > Gastropoda > Stylommatophora > Oreohelicidae > Oreohelix > Oreohelix idahoensis. Next base: position 396,989 of record JAMPIV010013306.1, read on the forward strand.
ATATTAGGGCCATATGGTTTAATTGCTATGATCTGATTGAATGCTTTGCTATCACAATCACTTTACATGGTGTAGCGAAATTTCTGTCGCGTCAGAGAACAGCTTCACAAATCACTACCTGCCTCAGCTTCCATGACACTTGAACTTCCTAGAAAGAGGCAAATGTTTACATTAGTAAAATTTCAAATAAAGATGTAAACAAGCATTAATAAACTGTGTCTTAAAGTACAATGGAAGCAAAACAATACATGTAAGTAATGAAATATGTTTCTAAACTTGATATTTATGGAGATCAAAATAAATTACATGAATGTCTATGCTTAGGCAAGGGGAAACATAAAGTTAGTTTCAAAAGTAAATACCTTCAAAATGTATATGACAGCCTTGCTTCACTTTCCACTTGATGAAGTTTCCAATCTTTCTTCTGGTACCAAGAACCAGCTGTTGCACATGTCTGGCAGGCATTTTTTTTAAATAACACATAAGCATCTGTGACAAGACATGTCAATAAAAATACACAAGAAACAAACATTAAATTGAGGAAACAAATATGCACTATGCTTACAAGAATCATGATAATGTACTGAATTACGAGAAGTCACCCGTTATTCTGTAAACTCAGGAAAACATGATGATTTTTTAATTGACTGTCTACTACTCGTAATAGCTAGTTCATGTAACTCCCTGGTGGTTGAAATGAAGCACAGTGGGCCGCCTTCTTTGATGTCATTCCAGTAAGTAGCCAACGTCGTAAGGTTTAGGGTTAGGTTAAGATTCTTAAACCTGGTTGAAATGAGTCACTGTGGGCTGTCTTCTTAGATGTCATCCCAGTAAGTCGCCAACGTAGTTAGGGTTAGGTTTAGGATACATTTACGTAACCATTAGCCCTTTTTACTGCGTCTCTGAATTCTAATCTAAGGAACTATTGTACAGATGGTCCTGTCTGCTTCATTTCAACCACTAAGCCTAACCCTTACTCCTGTTTACTGCGCCTCTAAATTCTTGTCAAAGGCCACATCGAACAAACGGTCCGCTGTGCTTTATTTCAACCCTCCTTGCCTGAGTACTAATGTCCCAGTTTTTACCATTACATCGTCACAATAAGTACGTTTTACCTCCAGTGTAGGCTAAGTCTTGCTTCCATCTCTAACTCGGGCCTATTCCAGTTGGAGATAACGAGAGCATCTCGTTTTTATAGGCATTGTCACAACTATTACTAAACAAAACTGAAATTTTGAACCTTAATATAAACACGCGGCCATATTGTCGTTGCGGGTCACGTGAATGCGCACAGCCAATAAAAAATTTAGAATTGAGGGGAAACCCTTATTGTTGACTTGGAAATTATAAATTTCCAATCTGGCATTTGGAATCCCAAAATAAGTGACCTGCTTACAGTAAAGTGTAGATTTGGACGAATCCAACGATGTATATATGTAGGGGTGTAAGCTTCGTTGCTATGTAAAAAACTCAGTCTAAATAGAGACATTTTCTCGAGTTTGAGAAAATCTCTCCATACCATACTTTTTTCAAAGTCAAAATACATATTGTTAGAATGCATTTTGACATTTAATTCTGTTATATTTAGATTCAGGATATGCTAAAGAATCAGAAAATGGACTAATCCCAAAATCCATCATTTTTTTATTTTGACGTAAATTTAATGCCCGCTCCTGGCCTTAACGAAACAGTGCAACGTACTTCGCTTAATGGTGATGTCATATTGATACTGTCTTTGCTTTGATGAGCAGCTTCAGTGACATGCTATTTTCATAAATAATTGATGGTCTGTATCCTGTTATCCAAAATACTCGGGGATGCCCAAATTGTGTTCGAAAAGTCACTCCATTGCATACATGCCACGCCTCGGAGATGAAAAACCTGTACAAAAAATCCAAAACCCTGTATAAAGACCCGCAAAACCTGTACAAAGACTGAAAAAAACATATCAAAAGAGTTAATTCATGTAAATATATTTTTCAATTACAGTGGGCTGCATTATAAATGAGGCACAGGGACTTTGCCTTATAAAGCAGGTCTTCACTTATTTTAAAACCCAAACAATAAATGTCTGAGTTTATTTTACACTGTAAAAATAATGTGATGGTGTCATCATTTAGTCTATTTCTGTGCTTAATTATCACTAACAGACTGGGAAATCCTGTGTTTAATAGGACCTTATAAAAGAACTCTGAGACACAGTTATAAGGGGAATGGGTTAGAAAACCTGTACAGAAATTATGTACAGGGTGTACACATCTGAAAACGCAAACACCTTGTACAGATTATGGGTAAACCATAGCATGTGGCATGTATGCCATTGTGATAAAAAAATTAGCCCAAAGTCGCCTAAATAAACTTTAGATTTTCAGAATATTTCAGTTTTCTGGTGTTTAGATACAAGGATAAAGACATAATGTCTTCTGATCAGTCATTGCTATTTAGCGTTTGTTAAATTCTTTGCTATTGTCTAGTGAGTCATCTGAGATCAGTTTTTATAAAGTGACTATTATCTTTAAACATTCATTCATAACTGGCATTTCCTTGTAATATTTTCATCAATGTGTCATCTTTAGTCAGTTGTATTTATGATTATCATATTATATTGTCACTGCACAGTTCCACCTCAAATCACCAAAACTGGAGGAGACATAATAAACACAAATGAGGGTCAGCAACCAACACTCTCATGTATCATCATCATCAGTAACCCACCAGGTTGGTATTCTTCATTTACGTAAAATATTAAATGTTTGATAAACTTAAAATGAGTTAAAAATTGGTTAGTTAATACGGCCCAGGAGCTAGATGTTGGCTTTAGATGTAATGATCTGAGTTTCTATTTGGTGGATTATAACAGTGGTGAATTTAGATTAATTTCAGTTTCTATTCACCACTTGGGAGTATAAGCTTTCTGCAACCTGAGAATTATTACAGTCTTTGTTGCCAGAAATATTTGTTTTTTTACTTACTTAGTTGTTCTTCTTCGTCTCTGGGGCGTAGAGGTTTGCCAGAGAGCACCATACTATCCTATCGATTGTCTTTCTGTTGGCCTGGTTCCAATCTTGTCCTCGGTCCTTCAGAGATTGTCTAATGTTGTCTTCCCAGTGAACTCTGGGTCATCCTGGAGGTCTGGATCCATGGCTCTTGGTTTTCAATATTTGTACTAACACTCACAGAGTCAGTTGGTATTAGTCTATCCAAGTTGACAAATTGTGTTGCCTTGCTACTACTTTATTCCATCTCCACTTCAGCTTGTTTTAAGAACACACATTTGAATTTTTTTGGGTATCAGCTGACAATGAAGGAGATAAATTAAAATTAAATTTTGCATGTTAACTGTAAGATATTGTGTAGGATGATAGATTAAGCTATATGATGTAGATTTATGACCTCAGGTAGTTTTTTACCAAAAATTGAGATGGAATAAAGCAGGACTAAGCTGGCAATTGGTTGACATTGTGTCATGGTGCTCTAACTTGTCCTTGTGGATCACTACTGTTACACATATTCCTTCTAGGCTAAATTTCTGTCATGTAGAACAACTGTTCACTGCAATATTAAGAATGCATGATTTCATAATAAGCATCATATAGTTAATTAATTATGTATATATTATGGGTCAGAAGGAGACTGGCCATAGCAATGCAGAGGTTAAATAAAATGAAGAACCTATGACATAACACCAGCAAATTAATAAAAGTAAAACTTCTGAGAACGTGCATCTTTCCGGTAGCAACGTATGGATGTGAATCTTGGACCATTACTCAAACATTAAAGAAAAATATTGAATCTTTCGAAGCAAAGTGTTACAGAAAAATTCTCAGAATATCTTGGACCAAGAAGAAGAAAAATATAGACATCCTACACGACCTGAACATCGAGATAAACTGGCTCATAAACAATATCATGTCCCGGAAACTGAAATATTTTGGCCACATTAAACGTCATAGTGGCTTAGAGAGAGCAGTGATGGAGGGTATGGTACCTGGAAGGTGAGGCAGGGCCGAACAAGACGACGGTGGACACAGGACATTTAAGACACCTTGAACATGACAATGGAGGAGGCAGGAGGGCTGGCTAGAGATTGAGAGTCTTTCAGGCGGGCTGTGATGAGAGCGACGTTCTGCAAAGGACATGCTACATGATGGATGGATATTATGGGTAAAGATAGAAAACAGTGTAATTACTCAGGTAAAGCTAGAACTTATTATTTCATACATATTTTCCCCAGCTGTTTTGCTTAATGCACTTTAGCAGTTAGGGTTAGGATTAGGGTTGGGGTTCACAACTGTACTTTACGCCACACTAGATTGACAAGTAGGTGTAACTGTCATGACCTAAGCGGCCATGGATAATTTGTTCTTCACCAGGTTAACCAACTGTTTTGGTTAATGTGCACTATGCCTGGGAACATTTAGGTCTATAATGTTTTCTATCTTTATCCATAACATGTACACTGTAAATACTCAAAGATCTATATATACATCAGTTTTCATGTGTTCATATATGTATTAACCAGTTTTCATGAATATCTAACAGTTTTATCATTAAAAAAGAAAAAAATTAAAATTAAATTAAATACAAATTAATATTTACTTTATAACTAAGATCATCACAACACATTCAGATCTCTCAAATGTGCCAATAAAACTGTTGTGCAGCAACACTCCTTTACCCTCACTAAGGGCTGTGCTGTAACAGATGATCAAGTCTTTGTATAACTGCTGGTCCTTAGTATTGTCCATCAATTCTTCCATTTTCATCCTTTAATTCTCAGTGCATTCAAACTTTTCTTTTTTCCTTTCTTTTTTTTCTCTCCAAAATATGCCAATGAAAGTAGACTGCCCCTTTTTAATATTTGTAGTAAATTTCTTAATTATTTCAGCCTCTTTTATTATTTCATCATTGCATTTAAACAATTTCATTAGATTTCCTATCTTTCTTCTTTGAACCAAATCAATGGCTGTTTTTTTAATGATCTATTTTGCATCATGTTGTACTTAAGCCGAACAACTAAGTTAAATGGAAAGAATATATCTCTTTCTTTAATTCTGGTTTTTTTTTTCTTGTTACTCCAATTGTGTCCTTATAGCCACCAGTGTAGCATGGACCAAAGATGGTGAACCTATAGATCTCTCCAACGGACGCTTTGGACCAGTCAATACAAGTTCAGCGAGCTTGACAATTTTATCAGCCCTGCGTAGTGATCATGGAAACTATGTTTGTACAGTTACCAATCCTGAAGGGTCAACTTCCTTTACAGCACCAACACAATTGATAGTCAGATGTGAGTATAATTTTTTTCCTTTCTTTCATCATCATTTCCTTTCAGCCTCCCAGACAACTTAGAGCTTCAGTAAATTTATGTAGAACACCACTTCTTGAAATGTCTGGCACTAGCAGATCTGCAGAGGCAATTGCTACCACCAAACCCCTCCTACACCAACACCCTGTATGGAGATACATTTTATTACCTAGCACAAGGAAAAAAAGAGTGAAAGCTCGTAACCTAGGGGATCGGGAAAGTCAGAGGAAGTAAATTTATGGTAGATCCTCGTGCCCAATGTCATCTGTGCCAGGTCTTTCCATGTCTTCTTCATCCATTTCATATCTGTCTCTAGTTCTCTTCTCCATGGGGTTTTTGTTGTTGTTACTAATCAAATTATTTTTCTCATTTTATATTGTCTTGATTGCTGTTTAGACCCTGTTTGTTTTTGTCTGCTGATGAAGACTTCTGTGTCAATACATTCAGATGTTTTGTTGCATGATAGGAAAACTCTTTACAGAGCGATACAACAGGAGGCAATCTGATCATCAGAAGAGGTACCCCCGTCGAACAAGTGTATACTCCTTTACACTCTAAGAGGGGGGGGGGGCCACACTTGGGTCATGACTCCCAAGTGTCTCAGCGTCCTGTTGTCTTGTATCGAAAATGAACCCATTTTACTTTGGTAGCAACTTTAAAATCCACAACTCGGCCAGCTGTGGAGGCAGTTGCGAAAGTCTGTCTAAGAAGTGTGTGAGATCATCATCAGGTAGATCAACTTGAATGTACTCAGCACTGTGGATTGACTCCTGGCTGCGTTCTTCTAACGTCTTACCCGTCGAGACAGAGCGCTGTTGATCTCCCCCTGATGAACTCCCACACCCCGTTTTCATTCTGTGGATTTTCATTCCTCTCTGAGTAGAGAATTTCCTACCACAAGCACATGGAAATTCCAGCCTTTGTTCATAGCTCGAAGTCCGTGTAACGGGTCTGGTCGATTCCAATGAGGTGCCTGTGGATACACACACACGCACGCACACACATATATATATATACATATACACACATATATATATATATATATTCACGTTGTGAGATTCAGTGAGATGATAGGTTACATAAATAAAATTAAAAAAATCAAGTAATAAAATCAAGCAGCCTTTTTTTATTCATGCTAGAGCTCACTTTTTACAGTGTTTAATAAACTCAGGCATAGGGTAAGATAAGTATAGGGGGACCAGAAAACACATTAAGAAGAGAACTTGAGATAGAAATGAAAGGCATACAGAAGACATGGAAAGATGTTGAGTTGATGGCACAGGACAGAAGGACTTGGCATGAATGTGTTGATACCTATGCTGTTGTTTAACTGAAGTGTAATGATGATGATAGTGATTTTATTAGCTACATGTAATAATTCTTTCCATTCATATTTAGTAGCTTTCTTGTCCATGTCTGAGTCTTAAGTATAATGCTTTTCCTTATCTGATGAGAGGTATCATTAGTTTTTCCTTGTTTAATGCATTTAAGATTCTTGTCCTTCTTCATATCTGTTGTTTATTGCTTGCATCATATCTGTGCTTGAAGATATCACTTACCATATATGTATTATAAATGTGTTTTCATTCATTTAGGGTGAAAAAGTCACTTAATCAAAGTAGTTCACATTGTTTTGTGACAACCAGCATTGTATACAGTGGTCACAGTCATAGTGAAGTCACAAGCATTACACACACATTTCCATCATTATGTACATACAAAATCACTAACACTGATGCATAATTACTATTACTGCAAACATGTTTCATCACTGCACGGCAACCACCATTATTTCAGTTATAAATGCCACTTTAATATTACCAGAAGCAGTATACATGTCTGCCCTTAGTTGTTCCCCAGGGTTTCTGATGAGACTAAAGAAATAAGAGGACAACTGCTCCCTCGGGCATGTTGTAACGTGAAACAAATATGAAGTTTGGCACGAAGCTGGCTACCTCATCATGTAAAACAAATAGCTACAGAAGGAGCACATAGATGCTTTGATGCAGGCTTCCTACTAGGGGACTAGCTGCAGTGGTGGTTTCATACTCCAAAGGGAGCAAAAAGAGAAATGATGATGCTAACAGTTGTTTCATCATCACATAGCAATCCTCATAATTTAAGCTGTAAATGCCTCTTTAATATTATCAACGCAATGTCCATGTCTGATTCATTATGCATTCCCCATATTTAAAAACAATTAGATCCACCTACAATAAACAGCTCTGAAAATGGAACCACAGTTGAGGGAAGTGCTGGAGGCAGCCTTGCCATTCCATGTCCTGTAGATGCAGTGCCACCACCTTCAGACATTGTATGGAAGAGAATTATCAATGGACAAGTTGAGGTCCTTAATGTGACTGGAAACTTACGATATAGTGGTGGTTCAGCAGCAAACCAGGTAATTGTTGTTTCACATTGATTTATGGGTGCTCATATACTATTTATGTTGTTTAAAATGGTTTACACATATTTTTCTACAAGTAATTCTAAATAAAAACAATACAAGATTTTAAAATAAATGTTTAATCTGTCAGAATGAAACTAAACTTAACTTGTTTGCTGAAATTAAATTAGCTTCATTGTTTATTTTCTTAATCAAAATCCTAGCTAATTTCACTGAAACTGACTTGCGGAAGCATACTCGTGACCATATTTAGATGGAAATCAATTTTATTCTGCTTTCGCACATTAGTGTTCTCCAAAGAATTTTGTGAAAAATGTATTCTGTTGAACTATTAGAAGTTGCCAGTGTAGAAAATATATGTAGTGGGGTTTATAAATTATCAACCACAATTTGAATCCTTTCTGTCACTGTGGTGTAATTAAGATCAATGCTAACATTTTCTTGTTTTGTGTGTATGCACATAAATAATAGTGGGGTAACTAGATGAAATATGTCTCCGACTATATAAGGAAAAGACGATGGTCTTATATCGGTCATGTCCTACGAATGCAAAACAACAGAATACCACTGCAGGCGCTCACTTTGGTTCCTGAGGGTAAGAGGAAAAAAGGAAGACCAAAAGAAACACTTAGAAGAACAATAACAAGAGAAGGAAGAACGTTGGGATTAAATAATGTGCAAGAGCTAAGAGGAGTGGCGTCACAACGAATAACCTGGAGAGCACTGATTTCTGCCTTATGCGCCATGTTTGGTGCTTAAAGAATTTATTATTATTATTTATTAACTAGATTTAAAAAATTTTCTAAACTCTATTATCTTGTGCTCACTGTTTTCTTGATTAGCTCCTGTGTAAACATCATCATACAAAATATCTTTTGATATGTTTTCAAATCAATCGTGTTACTGAGGTCTAAAAATAGAGTTTAAAAAAAAAATAATTATGTAACCTACCACTAACTATAAGCCACAACAACTTAAACAAAAATGGACAGGTCAAGTAAAGAAGGTAATTCAACTCAGCCATTTGGGGGAAAGGGAGGTGGGGTTTATGATAGGGAGGTTCATGATGCAACCAAGAAAAAAGCTGGAAGGAGTAAGTGTTGTTTTGACTAACCATTTTTTCTTCTAAGAAAATACCAGTTTTGGCACCAGGAATGTTTGCACATTAACCAAACAAGGGAAATCTGCACAGATGGTGGCAAAGATGAGGGACTAAAGGATTGATATCCTGGGACTGTGTGTCACGAGTGGGTTTTAGGAGTCTGCCTGAGACCAGTCAAAAAGTCTGAGTGACGTCTGAGACAAGACAACAGTCTGAGTGAGGACTGAGAAGAAAGATGAGAAATGGTGTAGAATGTGGTTGGAGTGAATTATAGCTATCAGGAGTGATATGATCGAATAATGACTCTCCCTCCTGCCACTCAATGACTAAGTTTCTAAGCTACTTTCACTCCACCGCTCTCTTCTTGGAGTAAGGTTTAGTACACATTAGTGATTCCACAAACGATCAATACAGGTACAGATAGTAACAAGTACAAGTACAGATAGAAAAGCGCATGATCCGCCGAGTTGATTATTTAATTTATTAACAACAACAAAACTATGGCAAAGCAAGAAAATATCCAATCACCAATATCAAACATAAAAATGTATGTATCAATTTGAGAGACAACAAAGGTTAGTGATAATAGGAATCAAAAGATAAATCAACATAGATTTCCAATGCCCACTAATATTGGGTAGATGTTATACTAATCCTCTGCAAGGAACCCTGAAATAAAGAAGTCCCTATATACAACCAATATTCCCGCTGACTTCTTCTTGTCATCAACACAGCTAAAATATTCAACTTAATGTAACTGTCCCACAGTTATTACAAGCTCTTCCCCTCCCAAACACTTAGGTGAGTGCACTCCCCCAAAAGTCCTTCTTCGTTGGCACAATTGTTGTATATTCCGCTTTAAATCACAGCTTGTTGGCGGATCGTAGACTGCAAAGATTTTCACCCTATCCTTTCCCTGAGCTTCTGCAAATCCGTGGAACCAACACCACTATAACTCCCCCACTGGAACAAATTTTTGGGACAAATGCTAAATCCTTCAAATGTACAAGTGCACTGTAAATCCAGGATCTAACGGGGTGGCGATGAAATGCACTCAAGATTTAATATGTGTTGGAGGTAATAATCCACTGTGTGCGCTGACCCACTACTCCTGTGGCTGCGCATGATCCTATGGATGACGTAACCCTTTGAAGTTGACGCCAGTGGAGCATGGGCACTCCACTTACTTGGCAAAAAACCCGTAGTAGGGTGTCAGGGAAATAACAACTGTAGTTGGTGGGGACACCCCTCTGTAAATGGGTATCAGCTTTCTGGCCTTTCCAGGAAGGCAATTCACGCCGATGGCTCAGAGTTTCCTTAACTCCGTCGGAGTTGACCGGTTCTTGCTGAAATTAAATCATATACAAAATCTCTGATCATCTAGCCAAAATCAAATCAAAACAACATTGATAACAAAACAATTGTATACACAGGCACAGATTAACTATTTATAACCATACCACTCCAAACGCTGGTCAGTGTCTGACCTGGCCCCACAATTTCTCTCTCTCTCTCTCCCCTTCTCACTGACCGCTAAGCAGATGCGCGAGCACGTAGGTATCTGGGCAAGCCTAATCATGACTTGCATAATCAGAGGGTACCCCCGGCTGGCGGGGCGGGTTTAGTGCGTAAACGATCCTGCCTCATTTTCCTGGCACGGAACTGACCTTATAATGTATTAGCCAGTTCTTCTAGCACACAGGCGTAAAAAATAAATTGCACTGCCAGTCTAAGATTATCGCACTGGCTGCGACACACTTAATACTATCTTATTTACATGCTCGTTATATGACAACATATAAGGCTGCTCTGGGTTAACCTCTAATTAAATTACAAATATCCATATAGTAAACAAGCAATCAAATAAACTAAAGTTACAGGTTGTTAAAAAGATTTACAAAGATCTGCCACATAGGCCAGAACCAAACACAATCGCTTATGGTTACCCTTACTTACTTACTAAGTCATTCCCCTTCTACCGTGAGGTGTAGAGGTTTGGAAGAGAGAGCGCCAGACTATCCTATCGGCTGTCTTCCTCCTGGCCTGGTTCCATTCTAGTCCTCGGTCCTTCAAAGATTGTCTAATTTTGTCCTCCCAGCGGACTCTGGTTCGTTCTGGGGGTCTGGATCCCTGGCTCTTTGTTTCCCATGCTTGTCGTGGTAGCTGATCTTCTCCCATTCTGCAGACATGGCCAAACCATCTTAGTTGGGACTGTTCTACTTGGGTCTGCAGGATGTGGCATTTTAGGCCTTGACGTATCGTCTGGTTGCGGACCATGTCTCTTCTTGTTACTTCAACCACCTTCCTCAGATACCTCATTTCTGAGGTTTGGATCTGGCTTTTGTGGATTGTAGTCATTGACCATGACTTGCATCCATATGTCAAGATTGGGACATAGGTGGAGCGGTATACAACCATCTTCGTTTTCTTACCAACCTCTCTCTTGCTGAGGAATCCTCAATTTATGGCCTGAAAAAGTCTCCCAGCTGCTGCTTTTCGAGTGGCCAACTCTTCTTTGATGCCTCCCTTTCGGTCTGTAATAGCTCTGAGGTATTTAAAGTGGTCGACCTGCTACAGGACCTGTTCTCCCAGCTTAATCTGATGTCTTCTTTCTTCTCGTGAAATCACCATGGATTTTGTTTTAGAGCTACTTATGACCATCCCTCTCTTCTCCAGCTCTTCCTTCCAGACTTGCAGGTTGGATTGGAGATGTGCCTCTGATTTATCAATCAGTGCAACATCACCAGCAAATGCCAGCTCTGAAATACAGACCTGTCTCATCTTCCATTACCCCACTGAATACTTTCTTGTTCTCTCCTTACATGCCTTGATGACATTGTCCATGAGGAGTATAAAAAGATAAGGTGAAAGGATGTCACCTTGTCTTACACCAGTGGTGGTCCTGAACTCTTCTGACTTATGGTTTGCTGTCCTCACATAATTTCTGCAAGACTTGTAGAAGCTCTGTATAGCATGATGTATGGTTACCCTCTGTGTTAAAAAAAATTTCCTCCACGTAACGCTTATCTACATAGTTACACTTAGAGGGGAAAGATTATTCTTATAATGAAACACATCAGATATATGTACACTTCGTGAATAAAAAGGTTCTCTAGAAAGGCTTTAGTGAAGCATCTAAAGTTACACAACCATTTGGCTTTAGAAAAATAAAACACGTAAGTGGCATACAAACACAATTTCCAATAAAAAAAAAAAACTATAGCTTCTTAGTGTTCGTTGGGTACTGGCCAAACTTTTTTTAAAATAAAAGAATCCTAGAACCCACTGTAATGAACTTACTCTGACTAAGTATAAGTTCCTCAGGGAAAAAATAACAATACCAAGTTACTTAAGAATTCTTACCGAGATTTGTGAAGAATTTCCTGCACTGAATTTTAGCTGGCAAACTGCACAGAAATCTCTACCCTCACGAGAAGAGTTCCAAGGATTGAAAGCATTTAGAGACCAAAGGGAACTCAATATATACACAGAATAAGCCACAGGTGGGTTAAAACCTGCACAGAAAATGCAGAAAACAAAAATCGTAACTTTCCTCGGAGAAGTTTCCTGGTGGCGCGCTACAAGAAGAATTTGCGTAACAGGATGATGGCTATTATGCTGAGAGAGTCCCAGACTATCCCTGGAATCAAAAACACGGGGGATGCGCTAAGAGAGAGAGAGACCGCCTTGTGTGGTGTAACTTGGTCTACCCGTGGACACACAAAAGGCGATGGCTTTCCCTGGTGACAAAAGCCAGGGAAAATTTGCCACTCTTCTCTCAGAAATCGAGTTCTGGGTTTTAACCCATGGTCAAAGAACTCTAAGAAAGATGCCACCTACCGCGACAGAGAGTCCTGGATGCATCAATTATTTCCCCTGCCAACATTAAAAGAAGGGGGAGTGAACTTGTCCTGATTAAAAATGACAGGCCAGTTACCCCACTTTACACTTACAGGAGACCGAAAAGAGATGAAATGGGTGGGCCAAAAGTCAAAATAATTTATTGAGGTGCCTGAGCTCCAGGATCGTGCTGAAGTTTTAGATCCAGCATCACACTGTGAATCAAGGTGGAAGAGCAAAAGAATGACGAGTCTTATCATGGGACAAGTAATGCTGTCCTTAGGATATAAGGAAGAAAGCACACACCATGGTGAGGAGGTGGCCTTAATGCTGTCAAAGGAAATACGGAGAGCACTCAGAATATGAGAAAATGGGACCAAGAATAACAGAAAATCAAAACAGCCAAAAAATGGTGGGGATATACATCATCCAATGTTGTGTGCTGGTCAGTGACAGAGAAGAGTTTGTGAGGGAAAGGTTTTACACCTGACTACAAGGTATTATTGATAGAAAGAGAAGGGGGAAATCAGAGATATGATGGGTGGGCTGAATTCAGAAATAGGAGCAAACTGGCGGCTTTAAAGAAATCATAGGAGGGCACAGGCTTGGGACAGTTATTGAGAGTGGAGAGTATGCTAATCACAGACATCTGTACTTCAAATCAACACGCTGTAGGGGGAGGCATGTATCTATGTGAAAGAATACATGAAGAAACATAGTGGCCACTGGACCAGAAGACAGCCAGATTGATCATGTATGCATAAACAAGATTTTTAGATCATCATTGCATGACATATAAGTATGTGGCATCAGATCACCATCTTCTGTTAGTCAAAATAAGGATGAAACTCAATATATGTACAGAAATACATAGCTACAGACAACAGTTCAGTGGAGGATATCTGGGAAATCATGAAACAAAAGACACATTTACGGTTGCAGTATCCAACAGATACTAATTGCCCCAACAGCTAGAGGATGTGGAAGACATGGAAGACCATGGATTGAGACATGTGGAGAAGTACTGGGAGACTGAAAGCACCAACACAGGGCATGAATGGCAACGTAGGCCATTAGTGGGATAAAAGGGCAGAAAAACCACGAAAGCACATTTAAACAGAAGTGAAACAAGAAGTTCCAGAGCCAAGGCTCATGATGTATACATAGAAGCAAATAAAGAGGTCACAAGAAACATCAGAAAAGACAAGAGGAAATATACTGATGAAATGGCAGGAGGGGCAGGGGAAATTTGGGGGACCTGTACAACAGCACAAAGGGGCTAACAGGGATATGCAATCAAGCAAATTGCCTAATCAAAGACTGGAATGAAAAATTTGTTAGCAATAAAGGAGAGCAAATGAGATGAACAGAACTTCAAAATAGACCAGCTCCACAAAATCCTCCACCCCTCCTCACACAGACACACACACACACACATCCAGCTTTTAGCAGAGGAGGAGCTACAACCTGCTTTTGAAAGACCAAATGAGGAAGAAATAGAGAAAGCAGTGGAGCTTGCGAGAGATGCAGGGGCTGCTGGCCCAGGATGGCACAGCAGCGGAGGTCATCAGAGCAGATGTTGACACTTCTGCAGAAATATTACATGGATGGGTGTAAAGTAAAAGGTGGAACATTGGTTCCAAGGAAGTGTATTCCGACATAGAAAGTGAGTGAAATTTATAGTATTGTACAAAATACATCTACTTTCATAGTTGAGATAGTGGCAATATTAAAAGCACTAGAAATTTTTTCTGAGAAAATGAGTTTTAACAGATTTGCTTTTAGCCATTCAAGCACTTGGGAACACAAGAGAACAAAGTAGACCAGATAAAGCAGAATATCCTGTAAATCATGTCCAGAACAATAATGCTTTTCCATAAATTATGACAAGAGCTGCAAAGGTGTCCTCAAAATCAGTGTCAGGGCTACATTGATGATCTATTTCCCATTTCAGCAATATGACCTCGTCATCAACCCTGTGCAAGGCGACGATGCTGGTACCTACTTCTGCGAAGCTGTCAATGATGTTGGCACAGGGACAGGACCAAATGTAACAACAGTTGTCAACTGTAAGATGCTTCTTTTTTTCACCCTTTCTTTCAAATGTTTAAGTGTAGCTTTTTTCTTTCCTAGCAGTTTAGTTAGATTGTTGTCCACTAAATAGAATCTTTTTCTGCCATTATTTCCTGGCCAATCACTTTTAGAAGCTCACCTTTCCATCTCAGACTGACTGCTATAGAATATAAAAATAGCTCATCTTAATAAAATTCTGACAGAAAATATGAGCATATGTATGTCTTTAGCATTTTTTATTTGCTACATGTAATCTTAGACTATATCTGTCCACTTTAATTGTGTTTTATTTACAATGGTTACTTAACTCGTATGTGAAGTGCTTAAAAATCAGGCACATGTTGGCATGTTTGCCTCCAAGGAATTGGTGAATAAAAATAACTGAATTGGAAAAAAAAATACTGCATTGAAAATTTTGGTATTTAAACAAAATTAACTTTTCTATTATAAAATGATACAGGTCACAAGTGTAAATTATTGTTATATATGTGTTGCAAATGTATTTGAATGTGATGTCCCTTTTTGAAAACTCGAGGAAACGTTGAACTTGAAATCTGATTTCTAAGAACATGATAGACATGCTGTCTTTAAGCATCCATAGATTGTTTAGTTTAAAGTTATTTTTATTCAACATCTTTTTTGGACCTTATCAAGTGATATTTTTATCTGAATAAACATGAGTAATTTTTGACTTTCTTCAGACTACTTTTTGTTTTGATATTATGCAGTTTATTAATAGTTTAATAATTTTGTTTTTCACTTAATCTTTAGTCTCTAATGGATAATAAGACTGCAATATATTTTCATTGTGTTTTATTCTTATATACTTTTGTGACCTAGTTTTATGATATACTTACTCAGTTTACTTCAACTGGTGTTAATCTTCTCCACCATTATTTCATCACTTTATCCTTTATATTTGTTGCCAGTTCCATTTGAAGGCATCATCTTCATGATTTCTATTTTTACTGCATTTGGAGTATGGAGCCACCATTACAACTGGCCTCCTTGCAGGAAGTCTGCACCAGAGCATTCATCTGCTCTTGCAGTTGTTGTGTCTGTAGCTATTTGTTTTGAAGGCAACTTTACAAATGAAAAGTGCACTAGAAAAAATTAAAGCGGACTCCAATACCGTATTTCATTGTTTTTACATTCTATTATTATTTAAGCAGTTTATTTTACATAAAGAGGTTGTCAGGCCCATGCACAGCCTCATATTAGATGCCTCTTACGACATGCCTGCCGGAGCAGTAGTCCCATTCATTTTAACAGTTTATAACAAGAACTACAATTAATGTATAAGAATCAATGATGGTATGAGGAAAAGGGGTAGACTAATGGGGTGCTTGTATAGCTGATGGCAGATAATTGGTGGATTTGATGTAATCTTGGACACCCACCGGGCTTTCTCGCTCCTTTTCACCTTGTTAACAACAAGGTAGTTATGAGAGACTTCATTTTAGTTAGTTTTTTTGTTTGTTTGTTTGCTTTTTTTCATTCTTTTTTTTTTTTATTGTTTGTTTGTTTCTAGGAAAGGGGAGGTCACACACAAAAACATTCATACAAATTTAGTTTTGATTTACTCTATTTGGACTGAGTAGAGGGGGTAAGAAGGTACTATATTTAGGTATAGGAAACCTGACTTTATTTACTTGAATTAGTACACCATATGTTGGAGGCAGGAGGGCTGGCTAGAGATCGAGAGTCTTTCAGGTGGGCTGTGATGAGAGCGACGTTCTGCAAAGGACATGCTACATGATGATGAGTACACCATATGTCCTAATTATAACCCATCAAGGGTTCAAGGGCATACTTTAAAAGAAAAAAAAAAGATCCTATTCTTTTTGGTTTCCTCAGAAACCCCTGAGAATTCTAAGGCATAGTTGGCTTTATTTTTGTAAGTCTTCTAGAGGGCATGGCTTATCCATTTATACTTCCTGTTCGTATTTAAACTACTTATTTTCTTCATTCTGGTCATCATGCTGCTGTTGCTTATAGTACTGAGTTTAAGGATGTTTTAAGGACACCTTATTGAAAAATGTTTGCAGGTTTTTTTAAAGTGGATTAGAAAGCCTGTCATCCCACCAGGTGCGTTAACCATGTTGCAGATGGTTGAATGGTCACTAGTTAGCTGTGGATACTAAATAAGCAGCTGTGGACAAAAACAGGTGGTTGTCACTAAGGGTGACTTGGGGTAGTTGTAGGGGCAAGCTGTCAGTATAAAATGCCTCTAAACCATAATGGCATGACAGCTGGTGAGATTGTGGTGTTTTAACCTCTCTTCTCTTCCACCACTATTTTATGAATAAGACTTACTAGGGTAGCGGAAATTTTTACTGCATGCAGAGTGATGGAAGGCAAGAGGGAACCCCATCGTTTTTAGCACAAGTACAGCCATGGATCAAAACAGCTTATATAACAATTGAACGGCATTAGTGGGGGGTGGGGGGGGGGGGGAATGGCCAAAGGAATCCTCTTATCCAATAAGAATCATGATATGCTACAGGTGATACATCACCATCATTTAGTTACTGTAAATAAACTTAAAATTAAGTAATTGGAATTTAGAATGTGAGGGAATTTATGCAGAATGGGAAAATGAGAAGAGGGAAATGGAAAGAATGAATGTAAATGTTGTACAATTTTGCCATATGTGATACATTAGAGCAGGTGAGACGCAGTCTTACAACTACAAGATAATTTATTCTGGCAGAAATAAACATTAAGTAATTTTAGATGCAGAAAGAACAAGAACAGTTGAAGGATTTGGAACAATATCAGAAAGTCCAGTATAGTTGACAGCTAGGTATTCATTTTATAGGAATATATGCACCAGCAGCTGACAGTACAGAAGAAGGCATTGACACATTCTACAATGAGCATGTAATGGCTGTTACCCATTGCAAATCTCATGAGACAGCTGTGGAGCTTCAGTATGAAAGTATTTAATGAAAAAAAGTGGAAGGCATGAAAAAAATGAAATGAGTACTGTGGATCAAGGGAAAAATATACAAATTCTATGACTTTAAAATGTCTAACTAATGAAGAAGGGAGCCACGGTAGCGCAGTGGTTAGTGCACTGGATTCCTAGATCGGTGGTTCATGGTTCAATCCCCAGTTGAGGTGGGATTTTTTTAGACCGCAAACGGCTCCGGGGTGGACCCATTCTCATGAATTGGGTACTAGAGCAACTCTGGGAAGGTTATAGCGGCCGTCGTGATGTTGACCACATCACCCCTAGTGTGCCGATGGTCAAGAAAATATGGGCCTAACACTATATTCCCAATATTCCTCAATGGGCGCGTAACGGGATCCTTAATGAAGAAGGCTGTTGTCAAAATGATAATAGGATGTGGAAAAAAAAAAGTGAAAAATGATTTTAAAGCAACTTTTACAAATGATCAGTACAATAGAAATGTGGGAAGTTTCAGTATTACTCTTTGGCTGCCACAGTCATAAACAGGGAACAAAGATAAGAAATATAGAAAGACTGAGAAAATGACAGAATACACAACAAATATGTTTTTAAAAAAAAAATTTAATGAACAAAAAACATACTAAACAAGAAAGCAATGTCAATATCTGACAAGACAAGACAAATAAAATATGTGGGAAATGAAAATAAATGACTAGAACATTTTACACACGGAACACAACAGGGTAGGAGCAATAGAAGAACTACAGTATGTAAATAATAAGGGGCTGTTGTAAAACTGATAATAGAAAGTAAAAAAAAGATGTCATGAGTAAGTTTTACAAATGACCAATACACAATGGATGATACATTCTTTTTCTTTTAAAATGTCTGCCATTGTTTTAGCATCCAGCAGGCAGAATGGTTAAAGCATTTACCTTTCACAGCAAAAAGTTCAAAACCTGATAGCTTTTTTTTTTTTTTTTTTTTTTTTTTAAATAAAGTATTCCATTCAACCCTTGATGGGTTATAATTAGGACATATGGTGTATTAATTCAAGAAAATAGACAGATTTCCAGCACCCAAATATAGTACTTTCTCTCCCCCCCCGCTCAGTCCAAATAGAGTAAACATCATGTTCCAGTCTACCCAGCTGTAAATGGGTACCTGACACTGCTCTTGATTTGGGGAAGACAAAGGCAGCAAGAAAGGGAACTAATCATCCCACCTTATAAAGCAGAAACGTAGTATATGGCAATATCATCCATGGGACTACCATAACTTATCAAAGCAGAATTGTCTTTGAGAAATTGTTTAAAATATACTCTATGCCCTGTGCAGATGTGGAATATATTGGTTTATTTTTGGTTCAGGGTAGGAAATGGTTTGGGTGAGGGAGAGGGGATGGGGGAGATTAGATTAGATGTGCTATTATTAATGATGACAGTACTGCTTGTAAACTGTAAATTCATTATCATCATTATTTCACTTTACACTCCTTATGAAGTATAGAGCCACCACTGTAGCAGATCACCTTGCTGAAAGCCTGCACCAATCATTTACATGCTCTTACAGCTGTGGTTTCTGTGACAGTTTGTTTTTCAAGATAAGACTGCCAGCCCCATGCATTATTACCTTTTGATTTTTAGTTTTGTAAATAGTGCTATCCACATAACAAAATGAATGTTTTCTTCACAGTAACTGTGTAATTTTATATTTTCCTGGAAAATGTTGCTTTAGATTTCCTGCAAATACATTTTCAGCTGTAATGATGCTACCTAAGGACAGTGAATCCTGATAAATGCCAGATAAATGGTCACAGAAGAAATAAATAAAAAACACACACACAGTGGCTCAGCTGGGAATACACTAATCAAGTTATGCTTTCGATTTCGCTTTTTTATTATTGCATGTTGTAAAATGCTGTACATGTTGTTTATTTTTATTGGCTTATTTGAGATGTGAATTATCAGTATCTGACTTGCTGGAAAAAGTGTGAAAGTCATGTGTTGTCTAGTAAATATCAGTGGACACATGTCATGTGGAATTCTCCATTGTGGTGAAGACTACGAGATATAAGCTTATTAAATTTTTTCTAACCCTTCACACTATCAAGTAAAAGTATAAACACATGAAGGACTCCAAAACTTTGCGCATTTATTTTTGTGAATTTGCACACCGATTTAAGACACACTGTTCCAGCCATCCATTTTTTTTTTTCAGCTTTGATATTCCCCATCAACCTCATTTGTTTGTTTGTTACTCTTGCTATGTACTGCTGAATTGTCAGATGTAACTGTCGTTAGATCAGGACATATTTTCTGATCATTTGCCTTTTTTCATCGCGCATTATATATACTCCCCTGTTCACAAAGTTCCAGGACTCATTTTTTTTTTGGAATTGAATAAGTAGACTTACATACTAGTTGGTTCTATCTCCTTCAAAGTAGATTCCTTGTGAGTGTACACACTTATTCCAATGTTCCTGCCACTGAAGGAAGCACCTCTGGAAGTCACTTTGCGGAATAGCCCTCATTTGTCTTGTCGTGTTGGCTTGAATCTGCTCAATGTCATCGAATCTACGACCTTTCATTGTTTTCTTAAGTTGCGGGAACAAGAAAAAGTCACACGGAGCAAGATCGGGTGAGTATGGAGGATGCGGGAGCAATGGAATGTTGTGTTTCGTCAAAAATGCGTTTGTGGTGACAGACCTGTGTGCAGGTGCATTGTCATGATGAACAAGCCAATTGCCTGTGCGCCACTTCTCAGGGCGATGTCTGCGCACAGCGTCGCGGAGGCGTTGCAGGACTGTTTTGTAGAATTCAGCATTGACACTCTGTCCTATAGGGACATATTCATGATGCACCAGGCCATCAATGTCGAAAAACGCTATTAACATGGTCTTGACATTGGACTTGACCTGTCGTGCCTTCTTCGGCCGAGGAGATGATTGCGTTTGCCACTGGGAGGACATTTGCTTTGTTTCCGGGTCATATCCGTACACCCAGCTTTCATCACCAGTTATTATCGAGGACATGAAATTTGTGTCGTTTTTTGCTATCTCAAGGAGGTCAGTGCAAATGGACAACCGATCGTCCTTCTGGTCCTCAGTCAGATGGCGTGGCACGAGTTTCGCTGACACCCATCTCATGTGCAAATCTTCAGTTACGATTTTATGGCACGTACCAATTGATATTCCAATATCATCAGCAACCTCTCTGATAGTCAGACGTCGGTCAGCGTGTATCATTTCTTGCACACGTGCTACGAACTCGTCGGTGTGGGAGGTGGAGGGTCTCCCTTGACGGGGGCCATCTTCAAAGGATCGGAGTCCACTTTTGAAACGGGAATACCACTCAAATGTTTTAGATCTACTTAAACAGGACTTTCCGAAAGCTGTTTGCAACATTTCGAGAGTTTCGGAAACAGTTTTTCCTAGACGAAAGCAGAAATCAATGCACACATGTTGTTGAATTTTGCTGTCCATTTTTGAAACACGACGAGCACTACTAGGTCACATCCGCTTATACGCTACCACACAGCGCATGCGCGAAATTACAAACTTCAGGTTTGGTACATATAGTGGCACGTGGTTGACACGTGCACTGTGTTAATATCACTTAGCTCCTTATAACGGTTTTCTGGATAAAAAATGAGTCCCGGAACTTTGTGAACAGGGTGGTATAGAAATAAATATATATTTATTATATATAATGATCATAACAGTTTATTTTGTTAATAAATACAGTTCTAATGTATACTTCTTCTATGTTGTTGTTAGCTCTTATATAACACATCCATTTCTCTCATAAAGTTGGCTGTTTGTCTCAGGCTTCTGTCATTGGCATACAGTTTTTTTCCCCCAACAGGATCAGTGAAGACTATAACCTCAATCGGCTTCTCTCATGGAGCCAAGATTTTTAGAGGACATGTACTCCTGTTTGCTTGTCTTCATCTTATGGACGCATATCTGCTTTTTTTTTAAATTTGAGAACATATAGTATTTGAGTCCGCGGTGCTCAGTTCTCTGTCTGAAAATTATCACTTGATCTCTTTGTGGTAAATACTTGTAGTAGCATGCTTCTGTTATATCTGAGGTGTTATTTATGCCATTTTCATTTAAAGATATTTCTAAAATTATAACTATTATCACTTCATATACTGTCCTTTGTTACGTTTAATTGGACACATTCGACAGCACGGATACAGTGACAAATCACAGGTTGGCATAATACATCATGGTACAATTGATAAATGGTCTTGCAATGATACATGGGCACTCGTTGAATAATAGCACAATGGAATGTCAGTAGACAAGCACTCAGTATTGCCCATATATATATCATCTGAGTTTACTGACAAAGCACGTCAGTTTATAAACAATATTCAAGATGGCTTCTAGACCTAACCTCGTCTAGCGAAGATTCCTTTAAATAATGTTCAGCACATATTTTTTTCATATAATCATATTGAACCGCTAGTAATGGGTTCTCATCTGTAGCAGTGATCTCTGGACTCATCAAGCGATAATACGGGGCATCCCTTTCTCTTCCTGATAGTCCTTAAATATGTGTATACAAGATGGCTTCTGGTGAGCTGTCACGTTTGGATACAGACAATGAATCTGTATTAAAGTTAGTCATTCATTAAATGTTCTCATTGCTCTGTAGATTCTATCATGATACAGTTGACTTCATCATACAAGATATAGTGCTGCTAGAAATGAATGTCATCTTCCTCTGGTTAAATATTCCCTCAGACGTACAAATCGTGCGTCTGCCTATCGAAAACGATGGCTTCGTAAGAGAGTTCATAAGAAGTGCTTTTGTTACCTTGGTATCAGAAATATGATTCTGCCATTCCCTGGCAATAAGAATAAACACTGGGGTAAAGCATACACGATAGGTCTAGACGACTATCACTTTCCCCTGCACATATATCGATCACTTTTTCCGGCGACAAGCCGATACAGAAAACACGACAGCCCCCATCATCAGGGCGAAGCCAAAACACCACTCTCTAGCGACACATCCGCCGAACAGCCCTTTGACCTTTCTAGCGACAAAGAATATATAGTTCGACTTAGATATGTAAAGATATACAGACATAAGACAGACTCGTCCTACCTAGACAAACAATACACATAAATTCAGGCCATAGATATTCTGAAGCAAGAACAATCTATTTCTACCCAAACAAAGAATAAATCGCAGTAAAACTGGATTCATCCGCGGAGTTCGATCGAAAGTGGCGAAACTCCTTTCAAGGGAAGTAACTCAATAATGACTTTTCCTTAAGCACTAAAAAGTATCTATTTTGTTTACAAAATATTTGCGAACATAACAAGCATACAAATGTATAATATTGCAAGATATCAAAGACTGCACGTAACACCTGACTCTGCTCTTGAGTTAGGAAATGCAAAAGCAGCAAGGAAGGGAACTGGTCACCATATCATAAAAAAAGCTTACCTAGTAAAGTGAAGTCTCTAATACTTTGTGAAGTCTCTAATACTTCACTTCTCTACAGCAGTTTCTGCTGTGGGACTACCTTTTATTACGTTTTTTATTTTTTAAAGCTTAAGGCATAGGAAATCTGTGAAGCATGCTATCTTGACCTAGCATTATTCAATGCTTTCCTTTATAGTTATTTTGGTTGTTTTTAGTACATCTGCCTCAGCTTTGATGTAATTTGAAATTGTCCAATGGCCACTGAGGTCTGGATTACCTTCCATTCTTAAGTTGAAGCTTCCACCCTCCATTTATCTTAGCTCTTGCTGCAGATCTGTCTGTATCTGCGTTCTTTTTATGGTTGGGTATATCTTTTTAATGTATTCTATAGCTGCATGCTTCCTTTCTGCATCCATTTAGGTGCCTTTTTTTGCCCCTCTCTTCTGACATGCTATCAGTCAGAAAATTGTTTTCCTCTATGGTGGCAATTTGCTGCTTATTGTTAGGGAATCTGTCTTTGCCTATGCAAGGTCTATTTTAAAGGGAATGAGTTCTTTTGCTTTTTGTACAAAGGAGCTTCAGTGGAGTTTCCCTTGGGCCTTCTCTTTCAGTCTCTTACTCACTGGATGATTTCTGAATCTTTTAGATTTTTCTGCCTGTTGTAGTACTAGGCTGTCTCTTCTGTCATTCATGGATTGTAGTTTTTGTATAATTTATACTATTACAAAACAGGAATGGCTAGACTAACTGTGATGTTAATTTGGACCATTCAGCCCACGTTAAAAACTGGTAAGAAACGGAAAGCGAATAAACTGCCAGTGAAACTCTCAAGCTAAGGGATGTCATCTACTACACCTAGATTAATAGTGGTACCATTGGTGATCTAAAGCATCAAACAAGAAAAACAGAGACTTGGTAGGTCAGAAAATTAGTAAAGTAGAGATTGGTAAGACAATGTAATAAGCAGTGTAACAAATTAAACAAGCACAATGGGCTACAAAGGAACACCACAGAGATCCTTGATATAGAATGATATCTGGCATATGGCACATCTAAAGACTGCATTACTATCAGATCAGCATGTGATCTCCTATCAAAGGTAGCAAACCACGTAAAATGGGGAACATTTGAGGATGCTCAGTGTTCCCAATGCCAAGAGAAGCAAATGCTGGAATGTGAACTTTCAGCATGGAAGGTGCTGCTTGGACAAGGTGATATAGAGGTGACACAACAGAGTACTATAGGAGCTAGTTTCTACAACAGATTTGGCAAGATTGAAGGCAAATGGTGAAACCTAGCTTAATATTACAAACACATTGTATAATAGGAGCAGTGCTGTCAGCCTTATTGTTAACTGTAAGTACCACATGTAACACGTTTTAACAGAGTTAATCATTTATCAGAATGTATAGTAATGATTCTTTACTGATTGTCATTTTGTTTGAAGTATGTCAAAGATCATGTGTGATAATGTTATCTGGAACATTGGATAACAGTGAAGGCCAGTTGTTTTGTTTTGTTTTTTAAATATTGTTTTAGTATCACAAAATTGACACATGGATTGAGTCATGGGTAATTAGTAAATAAGCAGGAAAAGCCCTGGAACCCACAGAAATGCTGTTTTACAGAAAAATATTAAGAAAACCATGGGCAGCTAAAAAGAGTAATAAGGATATCCTGAAGGATGACAGTGTGCAATGGAAACATATTCTTCATGATAGAAGGGAGCAATCCAGTTTCTTTGATCATTTTATAAGAAGAAAGCTGAATATATTGTGACAACCAGAAAGATTTAAGGAAAAATAGACAGAGATGACAAAGAGAGAATATAACGGACAGTTTGACATCATGGGACAGAAAGAAGTCAAGAACAGAATTGACAGACAGTGCTGGAGACAGGAAGTTATGAAGAGACATGATCACTTATGCCACTAGGTAGAGAACTTGAAGAAGTTCACAAAATAAGTGTTCTCAACTCAAATAAATGTGAGTCTTGATTTTGTAGGAAGCAGACATGTCAGCATATGTTTTGTTTTTGTGATGGTGTGTAACACATCTTATCAGAGTTAATCATTTATCAGAATGTAAAGTAATGATTCTTAACTGATCAGTGCTGTCATATGTTTGAAGTACATCCAAGATCATATGTGACATTGTTATCTGGAACAATTGATAGCAGAGAAGATCAGTTTTTTGGGGGGTTTTTAAAAATATTAATATCACAAAATTGACCTATGGAAGTGAGTTACGAGCAATGAATAAAATAAAGCAGGAAAAGCTCTGGAGACCACAGAGATGCAGTTTTACATAAAAATATTAAGAATTCAAAGGACAGCTGAAAAGAGTAATTAGAGTGTCAAGAGAGAAGCCAGTGCACATTGTAAGCTTATTCCTCATGTTAGAAGGAAGCAGTTCACTTTCTTCAGGTATGTTATGAGAAAGCTGGAATACATTGTGACAACCAGACATATTTAATGAAAAATAGACAGAGGACAACAAATTGTGACAACCAGAAAGATTTAATGAAAAAAAGACAGAGGACAACAAAGAGAGAATATTCTGGACAGTTTGATGTCATGGGAAATAAAGAAGTCAAGAACTGAATTGATAAACAGTACTAGAGAAAGTAAGTTGTGGAGAGATATGATCAGCTATGTATCCAGGCATGGTACTTGAAGAAGAAGATCACAAAATTAGTTTCTCAACTCAAATAAATGTGAGCCTTGATTTTGTAGAAACATGTTCTGAAACATTGAAAGGCTAACAGATAGTTATTGTCTTAGAATTAGACTTTATATACATGTTTTTTACAGGCAAATGTTTATTAGATTATAACAAATTTTTACTAGTTTGCAGGTCACATTTGTTACAAATTTTAAGTAGTTTGTTGGTCAGTTCATGAACTTGGAAAAAGGAAAAAAATTGGGTTAAAAAAAAATCAATCTTAGTCAACTTAAAAATGTATCTCTAAGCCTTCCTTTCCTTTCTCACGTTATTTACATTTTGATGTCTGGGCTATAAGAAGGTGCCTGTTTCAATACAATCTTAATGCACCCTTGAAACATCACTGTCTTCCTCTTTTAATTTTATTGATATTGTAATTCTCGCTGCACTTATTGATTTCTGGGTGAGTTCGTTTTTTCTCCATCAAATTGTGTTAAGGTTTCCTATGAAACATGAGGATGCAACTGTTGCTCCCAACCATTGGGTAGGCTTCTTAGGCTCTACTCATGAGGTTGTGGTGAAATTGGCTTTTTCTTCCACACTTCTTCTCTAGGTTAGCCATGGCTTTCTCGCTGTGGGCATGAGACAAATAGGGAGACTGAAAACACATGTGAATCATGGACATTTAGTAAATAAGTAGAAAATAGCACTACAGATCAGAGTTGTGTTTTTATAGAAGAATGTTAAAAATATCATGGACAGCTGACAAGAGTGAAGAGGATGACCTGAAAGAGACCAACACACAAAGGTAGCTTATTTCTCATGTTAGAAGGAAGCAATCCACTTGCTTTGGGCATGTTATGAGAAGAAGAAAGCTCAAATACATTATGACAACAGGAACAACTGGAGGAAAATGAGATAAGAGTACAACAAGGAGAGAATATACTGGACAGTTCATCATGGCATGGAAAGAAGTCAACAACAGAATTGATAAATAGTACTGGAGACAGAAAGTTGTGGAGAGACATGATCACCTATTGTCTCCAGGCATGGTACTTGAGGAGAAGAAGAATATATGTTGTAGCTCTTACAGCTGCATATTTCTATACTAAAAAACAAATTCTCACTTGATATTAACAGGCCTGCCTAAAGTATGATCTTTTGATCTTTCTTATCAGCTGCTCCATACTTTATTCTTCTTGATAAAACTACCTACATTCAAGAAATTGGACAAAACGTAACCCTTAGATGTCCTGCATTTGGCTGGCCTCCTCCAGTAACTACATGGCTAAGAAATGGAGTTGCATTTGATATAAGCAGCACTAACAAATATATAGTCACCAGCGAGGGAAGTATGCTGACTATATTGAATCTGGTGCCACAGGATACTGCTAACTTTCGATGCACTGCAGCAAATCGAAGAGGAAATTCCACTAGTCAAATCCTGCAGGTTACAGTTTTGTGTGAGTCAGTCAGACCAGAATATAGAAATGTGTATACTAATAACAAGTATATATACATGTGTGGGACCATTTATCCAGCATGCTTGGGACTAGAAGGTTGCTGGATAGGGAACTTTTCTGGAATTTGTGTAGCCAGGCCTAAAATGTATTTTTTTTAAACATACACACAAGGAAATACGGGGGGAAAAAAGGGAATATCTTTGAGCTAATTTGATTCATATAAAATACATGGCATGATCATCAGAGGAAATACCAAAAATATCTTAACACTATGGGGAAGATGCAGATAATACAATGGGCTCACCAGAAGTTGAAGGCTCAACCTCAGGCATAGATATTGTACATACACCTCTAGAGGTTTGCTTTGATGCCAGTGTTTGAAACATATCTTGTAAACGAAGTTGTTATTTATTGAGGTCTTTTTTTTAAATCAATTCTTTAATTTTATAGACACTCTTTAGGACAACTTCTCTGTTCCATTCCCTGAGTCAGTTCTTCCATAAGGCTTATCATTCTTTCAGTTCTGGTTTTTTTGCCAGCCAGAGGTTTTTTTGCAGCAGGCTTTTTTGATAATATGACGATGGGTCGATGGGAACAGGGCTGAAAAAAACATTAAAAATGTGAGCAAAAATCATGAGAATACAAGCCTTCATCATTGACTGGGTTGTAAACAGTTGCACATCAGTGGTGCCACCTTAAACAAAGTTGAAGCCAGAGGAATTACTTGGCATTCATTTTTTATTACACTTTGTCACTTTCTGGAACATTCTTCTTCTTCTTCCTCGTTCGCCTTCAGACTTCTACATTAATGGCTTTTAATAAAGGCAGTAGTCAGATCAAGGTCCCTGACATCTCCAAACAGTTTTTTTGTGGAGAGAAGAAGGTTGTTGCCATATGCTACTCTGTTTACTGTTGTATTTTGGGCTGGACTGCAGCAGATGTTTTGCTGTGATAGGGCCGGTGCCACAGGTGCAGAGATCTGTTGTACCAATTCCGTACTTGTGGTATAGATGGTACATACCAGACTGAGTAGTCTGATAAATGGTCCTATTCTTGTATATATAATTCTTTTAAAGCAGGTATAAGTATTAAACGTTGTGTGGTGTAGGTTATGTAGGGTATCTGTGTTTTCATTTTTAATGTATTTAAAGTTACTGACAGATGTAATAAAACCTTCATGACAAATGACATAAATTTTTTAGTTTTGTTCAAGCAAAATGTGAAACAACAAGCTAGCTCGTTCGTATCAGTTATTGGTAGAAAATTTTTTTTGCTTTTTTTGTTTTAAAAGGTGATGGGTGGAAAGGGGCAATTAACAGTTGACCGTTACTGCCTCTGCTCATCTACCATCTTGTTCTACCCTGTTCAACCTAATAGCGGTTATAATTAGGGTATTTAATGTTAATTTTTTTCTTCAGTTTTTTGTTATATTCAGACAACTATTGTCTTTTGCAATGAATGGTTTCAAATTAATTTAGAATTTGTTCTCTTTAAGTCATGTTTTTTTTTTTACTTCATTGTCTTTCCTTCTGTTATGAGTAGTCAATAATTTTGCTTTTCTTTAACAGTTTGTAAGTTTTTGTTGATTAATTATTATTGGTTTGAATTGTTTTTCTGAAGTAGTTTTATTATTGTAATTCATTCCTCTGTTACGCTTATTTATTACAGTGTATCAGGTAGTGGTCTATATTGTTTTCTTCCCGGCATGCTTGGAATTGTGGTTCTTCTATCGTAAAGTATGCTGCACCTAGACGGAGACACCACAACTTTTTGTTCAGTGGTACCTTTAGTTCTTCTCTGACTTGACACATCCTTGTTGGTTATTTCAGAAGTTTTAATGCTTGTCTGCCTTTACTACTTTCCTTCCATGTTGTCTTTCATTCCTCATTTATAGTTAGCTTCACTTGGCTCTTAATCTCTGATTTTTAAGCCCTGCTCTTACACTGTTTTTCACCCGTGTGTTACCGGGGCCCGAAAGGGGAGCAAAGAATAGTAACACTGTCCCCTGCCAAGCATGTCGTAGAAGGCGACTAAGGAGGGTTGGGCATGGGGCCGGTTACCCCATCCTGTAAAAAAAATTTAAACCACAAAAAACTTCAACAAATATGGACAAGTCAAATAAAGAAAATAAAACACAGCCATCCAAGACAGGGGAAGGTCCTCTCGCTGGGAGGCGTATGATGCAACACAGAGAAAGCCGAAAGGAGTCTGTGTTGCTGACTAACCTTCTTTCTTCTAGGAGAACTTCCAGATTTGGCACCTGGAATGTTCGGACATTAAACGAACAAGGGAAAGTGGCGCAAGTAGCAGCAGAAATGAGGGAATACAAAATTGAGGTTCTGGGAATGTGTGAAACAAAGTGGAAGGGGGTAGACAGGAAGAAACTCATCACAGGTGAATTGGTGCTGTCCTCAGGACATGAAGACGAAAGTTCACACCACAGTGAAGGCGTAGCTCTTATGTTATCTAAAGAAGCACAGAAAGCACTCATTGAATGGGAAGCTGTTGGACCCAGAATAATAACAGCTACTTTCAAAACAGCTAAAAAGAAAATTCATGTAAATGTCATCCAATGTTATGCACCAACTAATGATAAAGAAGAGTCTGTGAAAGAAGCATTTTATACTAAACTACAGGAAATTATGGATAAAGTAAAAAGAAAAGACATCACAATTTTGATGGGTGACATGAATGCAAAGATAGGTACAGTCAACACCGGATTTGAAGAAGTCATGGGAAAACATGGGCTAGGAGTAATGAATGAAAATGGAGAACTATTCGCAAACTTCTGTGCTTCAAATCAACTGGCTATAGGAGGAAGCATGTTTCCACATAAGAGAATACACAAGGCAACATGGATATCACCAGACCATAGAACAGAAAATCAGATCGATCATATATGCATAAACAAGAAGTTTAGATCATCATTGCAGGATGTAAAGGTATATAGAGGAGCAGATGTGGCATCAGATCACCATCTTCTGATAGCCAAAGTAAAAAATGAAACTCAAGAGATATGCAACAATGCAAAATTATAGACAACAGTTTAATGTAGGACAGCTAAGAAATCAAGAAACAAGAGACACATTTGCGGTCACAGTATCTAACAAATTCCAAGTGCTCCAACAGCTGGAAGATGTAGAGAATACAGAAGACTATTGGCAGCAGGTCAAAACTGTATGGAAGGAGACGTGTGAAGAAATACTGGGGAAAAGGGAAAGACAACAAAAAGCATGGATAACAACAGAAACCATCAATAAGATAAAAGACAGAAAAAACAAGAAAGCAGAGTTAAACACAAGCAAAACCAGAAGTTCCAAAGCCAAGGCTCAAGAAGTGTACACAGAAGCAAACAAAGAAGTAAAAAGAAGTATCAAAAGAGACAAGAGGAAGTATATTGAGGAGTTGGCAAGAGAGGCAGAAGATGCTGCAGCCAAAGGAAATATGAGAGAACTGTATAGCAGCACAAAGAAGTTAACAGGGAAATACAAGCAAACAAGTTGCCTCATAAAAGACAAGAATGGGAAACTGCTCAGCAATATACAAGAGCAAATGAAGAGGTGGACAGAATATTTTGGGGACCTTCTCAATAGACCAGCTCCACAAAACCCACCGGACATCCAGCCAGCAGAAGAAGAGCTACAAATTAACGGGGAAAGACCAACGAAGGAAGAAATAAAGAAAGCCATAAAGCTTCTAAGAGATGGAAAAGCATCTGGACCTGATGGCATTCCAGCAGAGGCCATCAAAGCAGATATCGACACGGCTACAGAGATGTTATATAAATTACTTGGTAAAGTCTGGGAAAAGGAAGAGATACCAGCAGAATGGAAGGAAGGATATCTGGTTAAGTTGCCTAAGAAGGGAAATTTATAAGAGTGCACAAATTATAGAGGAATAATGTTACTATCAGTGCCAGGAAAAGTATTAAACAGGATTATCCTTGAGAGATTAAAAGAGTCCATAGACAAGAAACAGACAGATGAACAAGCAGGTTTTCGACAAAACAGATCATGTACAGACCAGATAGCCACTTTGAGAATAATAGTTGAACAAAGTCTGGAATGGAATTCACCACTATACATCGGATTTGTGGACTACGAAAAGGCATTTGACAGTGTAGACAGGAATCACTTTGGAAATTGATGAGGCATTATGGAGTTCCCCTGAAGATCATTAATTTAATAAAGAAAACATATGAAGACATGACATGCAGAGTTCTTCATGAAGGACAGCTTACAGAACCGTTTGGGATAAGAACAGGAGTGCGACAGGGATGCCTCTTGTCTCCATTTCTTTTCTTGCTGGCAATAGATTGGGTTATGAGATCATCAACGACACACAACAGAAATGGAATCCAGTGGACTCTGACTAAGCAGTTGGATGATCTGGATTTTGCTGATGACTTGGCTCTTCTGTCCCATAACCGTAATCAGATGCAGGACAAATTGAAAACACTCGATGAGAGGTCACAGCAATTGGGTCTGAAAATACACAGGGAAAAGACAAAAATAATGAGAATAAATGCAGGTAATGATAACAGGGTTGAACTTGAAGAAACACCAATACAAGATGTAGAATCGTACACATATCTTGGCAGTAATATAGACAAAGTTGGAGGGACAGACAGCGATATCAAAATAAGAATACAAAAGGCAAGAGGAGCTTTCATTGCATTGGGAAATATATGGAGATCAAGAGAAATAGGATCCAACACGAAAATAAGAATCTTCAACTCAAATGTGAAGTCAGTCCTATTGTATGGCTCAGAGACATGGAGAACAACAAAGACAACAACCAAAAAGCTACAGACTTTCATAAATGGGTGCTTGCGTAGAATAGAGGGATTAAAATGGTATGACAAGGTTACCAACGTGGAACTGATGACAAGAACTGGACAAGTGCCAGTGGAACAAGAGATGAGAAGAAGACGATGGCGATGGATAGGACACACACTGAGGAAACCTGTTGATAGCATTACAAGGCAGTCCTTGTTCTGGAACCCCCAGGGCAAGAGAGGCAGAGGTAGACCAAGAAGCACATGGAGAAGAGAGTTGGAAACAGAGGTGAAAATGATGAGGAGAACATGGAAAGAACTTGAGATGATGGCACGTGACAGGAGGACTTGGCATGTGTTTGTTGAAGGCCTATGCTCCTTTGGGAGTGGAGGGTTATGAATGAATTACACTGTTTTTACTCATTCTTCCATATTTGGCAGTCTGGTCTGCTAACTCGTTACCAGCTATACCTATGTGTGCTAGAACCCA
This sequence comes from Oreohelix idahoensis, assembly GCA_024509875.1. Taxonomy (NCBI): domain Eukaryota; kingdom Metazoa; phylum Mollusca; class Gastropoda; order Stylommatophora; family Oreohelicidae; genus Oreohelix; species Oreohelix idahoensis. The sequence goes on from JAMPIV010013306.1 coordinate 429,477, forward strand.
CACTAGCCTCACATTGCAGCCTCTGTTCCCTAATGATGTATTAATTGAAAGAATTTCTTCCTTGATGTCTGGCCGGCTGCATTTACTTTGGTGTTCTAGTGTATGTTGTGATGACAAGTGAATCTGTAAATATCGTAACTGCTTCTGGCGGATTATCTTCAATTATTTCTAAACTTTTTAATATTGCTAATCCACTGTAAAAATTGAAGCACCTTCGGTTACACTGTAGCTATTTTAAATTCCCCACTGTGGTATTACTACCTGCACCTATTTGCCTGCTATCGCCCTTGGATCCATCAGTGTAAATAGCCAAGCTTTGTTTTGTAAGTTGGATTATTAACTTTTTTATTAGCATCTTTACTTCTTTGTCTTCTATGTGTTGTTTAACCTTTTCAGTGAGTGTGTAGTCTATGATTGGTGCTTTTAGTTCCCAAGGTGGTATAGTGTTTCTATATTTATTATTGTTATTAATTGTGCCTGATAGTTCTTTGAACTGTATTAGATCTTCAATAGTTCTCCATCCTGTTGGATATCTATCTGTATTCAAGGGGATGTCCCATATGCTTGGTTGATTTTGGACAAATACTTTATATGCTGGATGGGTCACTTCTTGTGCTACTTTGCTCCACCCGCAATTTGTGTGACCTTTATGTGAGTTCTCGTCTCCACATGATTATCTTTGTTTTTGGAAATTGACTGGGTTGTTTTGAGTGCTTTCAGTCCCAAATTGTCTTTGGTATTGTCTGCGCATTGTTGGTTTTTAGTTTTGCTTTCATCCCCTTTTTTTGGTTCGTATTTGCCTTGACTTCTGTGAGGTCTTGAATATTTTAATCTAGGTTATTGTTGTTCTTGCTGACCCTAACTTTTGTTTTGACAGCCTCCGACCACATTCTGCCTTCTCCCGATTGTGATCTGGTCATTGTTGGCATGTTTTTTTTAATTATTAGATCTTTTTGATTTATGTAAAGAGCTATGCACCAAATTTCTACTTAGCATCACTGCTTTATTTCTTAACAATACCAAGAATCACACTTGCTTTTGGTCTATTGTTTTCTTTTTATCAGAACTAGCTTGATAATAATTATGTTTAATCGTACCTGTTAATTTGTAGTATTTATCTTATAACTTATCTAACAAACCTACTTGTTTATTAACCAACTATAAGCTAAATTAAATATAAGAATATAATTAAATGTAAGGTCTGCTAAACTTTACTCCAACAAGAATGAGTTTAAACAAGATGGCTTCTCAAAAACACCACGTGGACTGGTCGCTCTCGCTGAATCACGTCTGTTCGCTCCAGAAGTCAGAAGAGGAATGGAGGGTGACATAAATTAACTACATGCTAGCCTTTATATCACCTGATGCAGTGGTTCTCAGTCTTTTAGGAAGCATAGACCCCTTGACTAAATCGCTGTGACTAACTGGCATTGATGTTCATGTCTCTCCACTTTCTGTGATCTCTGATTTCTTGAATAAGCTGTGTCTTAAATCTCTCTCCATGCTGTATGGTCAGTTCATCTGTGTTTTTTTTATTTCTGTCTTTCTCTTCCTTTGATTTGAATTTACTAGCTGTTACCAGATTCTCACATTTTTCTGTTCTCATGGTACAGCCAAAAACTTTGACGGTAACTGCCTTATTATTTTGATTAACTGTTGTGTTGACTTTGTCATTTGATTTTCTGGCTGGCCAAGATATCCATATCATTCTTCTTAGATGCTACATCTCTGCTGCCTCTAATTCTTTCCAACTATTTGTTTATTGCCTAGGTCAAGGCTGAGAGTTAAACTGAGGATAGTCTCACATTTGATAAATATTCCTAGGGCATACATACAATAGACCAAAGAACACATGGGGAAGGGAACTGGAGACAAACAAGAAAGGGAGGAAGAAGACATGGAAAGACCTGGAGCTGATGGCATGAAACAAGAAGACTTGGCATAAGTTTGTTGAAGGCCTATGCTCCTTTGGGAGATGAAGCATGATGATGAATAAAATGTATGCTGTGACTGTTAAAGCCCTGACCCTCGCCATCCCACCCATGGCATCCTTTTTAAGCAAACAAGGGAAAGATGTGGGTAAGTCTCTGTTATTGTTATACAGAATCAACATCACTGCACTCCGGGAAAACCCATAGGTGCTCAGTCTCCCTCAGTATATATCGAAGAATGTGAATGCTAACTGTTTCTGTAGCTTGCTGGTTGTATACACGACGGATGCATCCTCTCATACGTCCATCTCTGCTAGCCTTACGTTTGATGCCATATTCCAACAGTCCTAACCTTGATGATTCATCTATTGCAATGTCATTCTCTAACAGGGGATCATTAATTGTTCTCAGAATCTCTCCCTTATCCATATCCAGTGTCCCCACTGTGGGTGATCTTGCTGCGAGTCTGTCAGCTCTATCATTACCACATACCCCTGCATGACCAGGACAGTAGATCCACACCAGCTCTTGTAGACTCGAAGCTTCTATGAATGTTTTCCATTCATGTCACAACCAACCACTTTGAAGCATGGACTGAGAGTCTGGCACAATGACTGCCTTTGTGAATGAAGTTTCAGATATCCACCTTAAGGCTGCAGTTTCTGCCTCTACCTCCATTCTCAAGCTGGAAGTTGTTATCTTGAAAGCCCTGCTATGTTCTGCAACGATTCTGCCCTTTACCTTATCAGAGAAGCCCTAGCCTGATTTCTCACCACGGATCACAGACCCATCTGTATACACAATGGCATCATTATCCCCAGCATGATCATGTATCAGTTGATCAATTTCCAGTTCTGCTTTTTCATTGCCCAAAGTTCTACACTCTCTGCCAAGGCTGATGATGACGACTTGCTGGTAATTAATCCAGTTCTCATCTGACATACTCCACTCTTCCCCTTTGAATATGTTTTCAACTGTGGCCACCTGTTTGATCATTGTCTATGCCTGTGCCATCCATGACATCCCTCTCTTTATTCTTGCTCACTTAATGTCAGCTATGTTTCCATGCAGGGGGTACTGTTTGTCTATGGTTACTCGCATATAGGCTTTTATTTGGTCAATCGCATATCTGGATCTAATTGACAGCACTCCAAGTATGTACCTCATTGTCACAATGGGGGTATCTCACGTACATCCCTTCATTTTGAATCCGTTCTAGTCTGTCACATTGTGTTACAGACAGCGTGAGTATTCCCAGCCCATACTCAATGACCGATATAACTAGCTGATGATAAAGAAGAAATAGTAATCTCTGCTCCAGATGCGCCGCAGCCTTTATTTTCAGGGCTGCTAGACCTCTCCTGCATTTGAGTGTGGTTTGCTTAACATGGTACTTATAGGAGAGCCCACGATCGAATGTAACTTAAAGGTATTACAGCTTCTCTTGCCGTTCAATTTTCTGTCCATTGAGAGTGATATCTGGGAGGTCTGTTTTCACAATGGAGTTGCTCAAGGAGCACCACATCATGCACCCCTTGTTGGGATTGACTTTGGAGCCAGTTTCCTCACACCATTTAGACACCTCCTGTAGTGTCCCATGTATGCTATTAACCATTTCTTGTCGGTCAGAGTCTCTGTTGCTTATTGCTACACAGCTATGGATAGCAAAGACTCATTAGCCTTGTTTGGCAACTCATCTAGGAGAAGGAAAACTTTGATCTTTCATGAAAAGCTGCCTTGTAGGTTAGATTGTTTTTATAGTCAAATGGTAGTGAACCAAACCATATACATATGTGACCAAAGAAAAAAAGGGAAGGAGCCATTGTATTATTCGTATTCAATCCAGTTTCACTATTTCAATATGAAGTCAGACATTATAAATCCATATGTTACTAGGGCCCAAAGGGGGAGCAGAGAATAGTAACACTGTAACCTATCATGTCATAAAAGGTGACAAAGGAGGGTTGAGCATGGGGCTGGGTGCACCATCCAGTAGAAACATTAAACCACAAAAATTTCAGCAAGTAAAAAGATCGCCTGTGTGGAACTGATGACAAAAACCAGACAGGTGCCAGTGGAATAGGAGAAAATGTCAATAGATAGGACACATATTGAGAAAACCTGTTAATAGCATCACAAGACAGTCCTTATTTTAGAATCTCCATGGTAAGAGAGGTCGATGGATACCAAAAACACATTAAGAGAGCTAGAGTCAGAAATGAAAGGGATACAAAAAAATATGGAAAGATTTAGAGCAGATGGCACAAGACAGTAGATCTGCCATAAATTTGTTGAAAGCTTTTGCTCCCTGGGGAGCTGAGGGATAATGATGATAAAAAATCAGCTGATAGCTGTGAAAGGATGGTTTAAAGGACTTTACCTGGCAAGGGGCTGTGTAAACGTGACACCAGACCATTGTTAAGCTGCTGAGGGCAACAGAAACGCCAGACTTGGAATGTAGAATGTCTACACAATGAGCAGAGATGGGGAAATTTGGGAACATCAAAATGGAAATGAAGAGATGGAACATCAACATCTTGAGGCAGTGTATGAGACTAGATGGACTGGATTAAGAGTCAGAACATTAGAGCATTATAATCACATTCTTTGGGGCAAAACATATTCAAAATGTGGTTCTAAATATGACTTACTTACTTACTTACTTAGTCGTTCCTCTTCTACCGTGAGTTGTAGAAGTTTGGAAAGAGTGTCTAATGTTGTCCTCCCAGCGGACTCTGTGGGTCGTCCTGGAGGTCTGGATCCCAGGCTCTTAGTTTCCCATGCTTGTCATGGTAGCTGATCTTCTCCCATTCTGCAGACATGGCCAAACCATCTTAGTTGGGACTGTTCTACTTGGGTCTGCAGGGGTTGGGTTTTTAGGCCTTGGCATATCGTCGGGTTGTGGACCATGTCTCTTCTTGTTACTTCAACCACCTTCCTCAGATACCTCATTTCTGAGGTTTGGATCTGGTTTTTGTAGGTTATAGTCACTGCCCATGACTCGCATCTATACGTCAAGACTGTGACATAGGTGGAGCGGTATGCAGCCATCGTCGTCTTCTTACCAACTTCTCTTTTGCTGAGAAATCCTCAATTTATGGCCTAAAATAATCTCCCAGCTGCTGCTCTTCAGGTAGCCAACTCTTCTTTGATGCCTCCCTTCCAGTCTATGACAGCTCCAAGATATTTAAAGCAGTTGACCTGCACCAGGACCTATTCTCCCTGCATAATCTGATGCCTTCTTTCCTCATATGATATCACCATGGTTTTTGTTTTAGATCTGCTCATGACCATCCCTCTCTTCTCCAGCTCTTCCTTCCAGACTTGCAGGTTGGGCTAGAAATGAGATGGTAGAATTGGTTCTAGATATGAAATGGAAAGTGATAGCATCAATTTAAAAAAATTAATATATAATAGTTAATAAAAATATAATAAGAATGCAAAGGTATGTTAAAGATCTAACAATAGATAATACTAATATCAAATTAAGAGTAAATTAAATATAAACCCATATACTCCCAGCTGTCACCACCTTTCTTATCTGTCTTGCTGAATTTATATTAAAATATATTGGCACTTGAAATACCTCAACCAGATTTCAGGTTGTGTCCTGTTACTTTATTTTCAACTCTGTTGTATCCTCTATACTTGGTTTTTATATTATATTGGCTGGCATTTGAAATTGGTCAACATAATTTTTATTTATAAATAATATTATGTTGCAAAGTCATGTCACATGTTACACATCAAATGTGAAAGAAGCATCATCAAACTGTACATTTAGGTAACTCCTACTTAAAGAAAAGGCCTTAAAATATCTTGTCGGAAGGATTTTGCATGTTTTCAGTGACTTGTATATGTGTTCCTAATATTGCTTTTGAATAATTGACAAGTTCCCTGCCCTGTTAATTCTTAATGTTTTATTGTCTAGAAGAAACGAATCAGAAGAATCATATTTTCAGGATTTTTTTTTTTAAAGAAATCCAACAGCTATTTGATTGTTGATGCTGTTGTCTGTTGTTGATTTTCTCTACCCTGAAAGAAAAATTCCCACATGCATTGAACATTTTACTTCATATTATTTCAAAATAGGTGTTAAGTGTTACATTCAATCAATACCCTTTAGCTCCCCAAGGAGCAAAGGCCTTCAACAAACACATGCCAAGTCTTCCTGTCCTGTGCTATCCGCTCAAGTTCTTTCCATGTTTTCCTCATCATTTTCACCTCTAAGTGTTACATTATTCTTACATTATTTTTTTCTCATCTCTTCTGATACATTCTTGGATGACATACATACGTGTTCATTATGCATGAAATAATAATTTATGTGTTTCATTATTGACTGCATATAGTGTAAATGTGTTTAAAAATGAAGGCATTTTAGAAGTTTTTTTTAAATTTTTTTTTAAAATATTAAATATATCAATATATAATATTTATGTCAACTGTGATGAATATATCTATATATTTATGTCAACTGTGATGAATATATTGTGCTAGTATATCATGTTTTCATCATTTGTGATACTTACTAACAAACTGGTCACTTGTGAAAATGTACATTGTGCTTCAGTAATAGAACTACTAAACAAACATTTGAAGAGGTTACATTGCTGACAGTAAAGATGTATACCTTATACAGTCCCTTATGTATGAAAGTTATTAAAAAAATGGTCATAAGACTGATGTTTCAGCAAAATTTCTGGCTGGCAACCTGTGCTGAAACCTCACAATTTAACTGGAAAAAACAAGGGGAACAGAGTATAACTAATGAATACCCAAAGAAAATAACTTTGAAGGTGACTTAAAAGCTTAGACTATTTTTTTAATCAACTACACAAGATTTATATATGCCAGAGAGCTGTAGTTGATGGAACCTACCATATTAGAATAAGAGCACAGAAAATGGAAAACAAGCATGGGACAGGAAGCATTTAAGCTGATGGTGAGTTCATGACATATTTAGGATGCTGAGCCTCCATTACACACAGCAACTTATGAACTCAAGTTTAAAAAACAACAAGATTTCACCTCTTCTTCTCTCCCCCCCCCCCCCCCCCCCCCCCCCCCCCCCCCGGCCCCCCCCCCCCCCCCCCCCCCCGCCACACACACACACACACAGCTTTAACTCCTTCCTACACACCCTACAACAGATCATTTCATTATGCTTAGTTTTAATAAGCTCTTAACTGTGCACTCATTTTGGAAAATATTTTTTTTTTTTTAAAGAAAGGAAAATGTACCGTTCAACCTCAGACTTTTGTGAGATACCCATATTTCATTAAGCCAACAGGCCAGCTAGTTAACTGATTTTGTAAGACTGTATCCATCTTCATTGATTACTATTTGGTTCAGTTTACATAATCCATTAGCATTAAATGCTGTTTGGTTCCATGCACCTACCATATGTTTAGTGATTTGAATCTAAGAGTGTTTTTTTCAATGACAAAAAGTTCCCATTGCAGGAAACATTCCTATCTTCTAATTTTTTGTTATTTCCATTCATGCATTCTGTCTCATTCAGTATAGTTTTCAAGAACACTGTCTTATTTGGTTTTTTTATTTTTTTTATTAGTACTACCCAACAAATTTTGTATAAACTGCATAAATTGTTACTGACACATTATTCTTCATATGTTTTCTAGGGTGACTGCTGAAGAGAAACATCATGCATTATTTTACTGTTCAACAATGTAATCATTAATACTTTACTGATGAAACTTGCACTGTGCAATATTTTGCTGTTTTTCTGTTAATTTATCTTTATTTTTGTTATTGTTTCATTTTTCACAGTTTGATGAAGATATGACATGTTCAGCCTAGACCAACATAGTTACACTGCAGTCCCAAGGGCCAAATGTAGCTCGCATAATATTGTTTTGTGGCCCGTGCTCATGCAATAAATATTTCTTTAATTATATGGTGTAATGAATACTTTTGATATTAGACTCAAAACGTCCGGTGGAAAGCAGTGTTTTACTGCCTGCATTCAGCATCCAAAACTATTGTCATTGATATCGAGACTGGTTAAAGAAAATCCACACCCCAAACTTCCCATTTGGACGTAAGAATAAAACAAATTATTTCCTTAAAAATTCAATGCTCATTGTAATTTTAAATTAAGCACTCTTTGATTTTCATCAATTTGTCACGGAGCTTTTATTTTAAATAATTTTTTATCATGAATGGCCCGCGAACTTTAAATTTTCAGTTAATGTGGCCATCGGGTTTGAATAAATTGGACCACCCAGGCCTAGACACAATGTCACTTTAGTTGCGCCATATTGTTGTCATTTAATGTTATTTTTAATTCAGATATACTGGACAGTTAGCTTTCAATTTATGTTTATTTTTCTGTTTCTTTATATAATTTGTTGTAATTGTTACTCACCTGTGCAAGTTTTGTTTTGCTTTGCTTGCCTCTTTTTTTTAGGCAATTCTGTTTCCACTAACCTTTTCCGTGTGCAGTAACATTTCAATATTTATGTATTATTTCCTTATCATTTTACAAGCTTTTATTGTTTATTATGCTTATCTCACTAAAACAATAAACATCATTGCTTGTTGTGTTTGCTAATCCATCAGCCTTTATTTTCTTTGTGTAAAATATATCCATCTCCTGTTTCAAATATGCCTCCAGTAAAAAGATAAATGTTAAATAAAACAACAAATTAATAAAGCACAAGCTTAATAAAGAGATTGTTGATCTAAACATTTAATTAAGTGTTTCAATGATTCATTAAAAGCCTATTTTCATATCATCAGCTTGAAAATGGTCGGAAACGTAATACATTTTTTTAATTGCATCTCACATTTTAACATGCAGGTGGTACCATACTAAGTAACATGCTCATTAACATCATTTCCCTTTTGCTCCCTATGGAGCAGGGATGCACCACTGCAGCTGGCCAACTTGCAGGAAGCCAGCATTCATATTTGTAGCTGTTTTTATGATAAGCTTGCTAGCCCCAAACACAACCTTATATTTAGACACTTTGTATGGTATGCCTAGGGAGCATTAGTTTTATTCTGTCTTTGTCACCTCAGAGATGCCCAGGTACTATATAAGACTCATTTTAAGATACAGGTGATATAATATTAAGTAACTTAATACTTCATCATCATGTGACGTATTCTTTCCAGAACGTTGTCTCCATTACAGCTGCTCTGAACGCATCACGATTCTGGGCAAGTCGACCTGCATCAGCCAAAGACAAGTTCAGACTCTCTGTGATGTCCTGGGTCCACCGTCGTCTAGGTCGACCCCTTCCCCCTTTTCCAGGGACCATGCCTTCCATCACTGTTTTTTCCAGACTATTATGTCTTTTTATATGACCGAAAAATTTCAGCTTCCTTATTGCGATGGTATTTAGGAGCCAGTGTTCCTGTACGTTTAGTGAGTGCAGTACTTCTCTGTTGGTCTTTTTTTCTGTCCAGGGTATTCTCAACATCCTTTTGTAGCATTTCATTTCGAATGATGTAATCTTTTTTTGCAACTGTTTTATTGAGTGTCCAAGTCTCGCAGCCGTATGTTGCTACTGGGAATATACATGCTCTGATCAGTTGTAACTTTGTTTCTTTGCTTATGCCTTGCCATAGGTTTTTCATCTGTATTAGTTTATATGAAGCAATTGCAAGTCTTCTTTTAATTTCTACTGCACAGTCGCCAGAGCTGTTGATGATTGATCCTAAGCATTCGAATTCATTAACACTTTCCAGTTCTTCGTTATCAATTTCAATTTCTGGTTTGGTCTTTACTTTGTCTGTTGTCAATACTTTGGTCTTCTTGGTGTTTAGGTATAGATTCTGGGCCTCGCTGTGTTTTTTGGTGGACAGAATTAATTGTTCAAGTCCTTCTGGGTTGGTCGATAGGAGGACTGTGTCGTCAGCATATCTGATTTCCAGAATCTGGTACCCGCCGATGTTAAATGAGTCAAACTCTGTGTGTTCTTGGTCATCTCTTACGTTTCTCATGATATTCTCGGCATAAATGTTAAACAGGTAAGGGGAAAGGGTACAGCCTTGTCTTACTCCTTTCTGTACTTCAAACCATTCTGATGTTTCCCCCTCTATTCTTACGGCTGCCTGTTCTTGGTACAGCAGTGCGATGAGTTGTATAAGGTGGTTTGGAAATCCCATATTTTTCATAATAGCCCATAACTGCTGATGTTGTACACAATCAAAAGCTTTGGTGTAATCAATGAAACAAGTATGTAGGTCAACGTTGAATTCTCTACACTTTTCTATGATGATCCTCATGTTGAATATATGATCTCTAGTGCCTCTACCTGGTCGAAAACCCACCTGTACTTCGTTTATTTCTGTTTCTAGCTTTTGTTGCATCCTTTTCATTATGATTTGTAATAGTATTTTGCTGGCATGGCTTATAAGAGCTATAGTTCTGTAGTTTGTGCACAGTTTCAGGTTGCCCTTTTTTGGCAAGGGTATGTAAATTGATCTTTTCCATTCCTTGGGCCAAATTCCGCTTTGCCAGATCTTGCAGCATAATGCATGGTATATACGAGCGCTGCCTTCTCCTCCTGCCTGTATCATTTCAGCTGTTATTTCATCACAACCAGGAGATTTTCCACTTTTTAAGTGTTTGATTGCGTTCCGGACTTCCTCTATGGTAGGTTCTGGTTCACGTTCCGCTTCATTCATGACGTTGTTATCTGCCGCTTTGTTTATTTCCGTATACATTTCTTGACAGTACTCCTTCCATCTGTTCAGAATATCTTTACGTTCTGTTAGAGTGTCGCCTTTCTTGTCGTTTATTGCATGAGGTGATGATTTAAAGTTGCTGTTCTTCAATGTTCTTACTTCAGAAAACATATTCTTACTCAATCCCTGTTCGCGCATTTCCTCTATTTTCCTGCAGGTGTCGTTTAAGTATTGTTGTTTGTCTTGTCTGCCTCGTTTTTTAATCTGCTTTGTGTATTCCTTGTACAACTCCTGATTTTCTGTATCTTTTTTGGACTTCATTTTTCTTCTCTCTACCACCAACTTCAGTGTTTCGTCTGAGATGTATTCTCGTCTCTTTATACTTCTTTTAGGAATTAACCTCTGTGCATTTGTAATATAAACATCTCTGATGTTATTGGCAAGTTCATCTGGTGTCATTTCCTCCTGTACTGCCATAAGAATGTCAAATTTGTTCTGAATATCGACACTGTACTCTTCTGGTATGGCGCTTGTGTCATAACGTATTACTTTGTCGCTTGTAATGACTTTTTTCAATTTGATCTTGAAGTTTGCAGCAAGAAGTTCATGGTCGGAGTCACAGTCTGCTCCTGGGAGCGTCTTGATGGATGAGATACAAGATCGCCACCTTTGTTGTATTAAGATGTAATCTATTTGGTTCTTGCTTTTTCCGTCCGGTGACGTCCATGTATATAGTCTTCTAGGGTGTTGCATGAAAAGAGTATTTGTGATGACTAGGTTGTTTTCTAGGCAGAATGTTGTCAAGTGTTCTCTCTCATTTCTCTGACCCAATCCATAACTTCCTTTCACTCTTTTTTCATGTTCTAATCTTTCGTTTCCAACTTTGGCATTAAAATCTCCCATTATTATCCTAATATCTTGCTTATTTGCTTTCTCTAATGCGTGTTGCAGTTCATTGTAAAAATCTTCAATTTCCTGTTCTTCAGCAGATCTGTTGGCGCATATGTTTGTATAATTGTGATGTTCTTTCTTTTTCCTTTCAGTCTGATTGTGACAATGCGGTCATTTATGGGATTATATCCTAATAGGGAGGCAGCTGTCCTTTTAGACAGGTAGAAGCCGACGCCACTCTGACCTCCTCTCTCTTTGCCTGAGTATATGAATGTTCCTCCTGATGGAATTGAAAAGTGTCCCTGGCCCGACCATCTGTGCTCTGAGATGCCCAGGATATCGATGTTTAGTCTTTCCATCTCGTTCTTCACTATGTACTGTTTTCCTTGGTATAAGCTTCTGACGTTCCATGTTCCTATTTTATTATTTTTCTAAGACCGATGACATGGTTTTCCGTGGTAACACAGTCAGGCTTTTGGCCGTCATCACGATTACCTGTACTGACGCTGCCAACGATCTCTTCCCCAGTTAAATATGATCTGCCTGGCCTGGGGGCCTCACCACCAGATCTTTGCGTAGTATTCAGATTAGCCATTATGGATTTCTTGGCATTGTACATCCAGTAGTTTGCCATTGCTTTCTGGATGGTTCTGGCCACTTACCATTACAGTCCATGGTGTGCCCTCAGCCCGATACCAGGCCTTTCCAACTCCTGCCCTAGAAGCTGTTGTCAAAATATTATTGATCATCCGCCCGTTCGGCCAGCAGTTGTGTGTACTGTTTAAGGGGGACCTCCCTTTTTCAATTTGCTCACGTAGTTCTGCCGGCCAGTCAAAGCCGTTGCCCGGGGGGTGGCGCTGCCATACACAAGCAGACTCGAGGAGCCATACGTGAGCTGAACTGGAGTGGGGGAACCAAATAGGATCCAGGCCATCCTCAAAAAGAGGAAGTGACTGCCTCTCACCGTGAGGTACTATCCCTTACACACTCCAGCCCTACCCCTTACTTAATACTTACATACCGTGTATATTCGAGTATAGGTAAATCCAACTATAAGTCCATCCCTAGACTTTAGGACTTGAAAAGCTTCCAAAATGAATGACCCAGTTATAAGTCAAATGAGTTTTTCAAAGATTCTGGGGTTTGAAACTTTTTTAAGGTCCAAATTGGGAATAAATTTCTCGAAAAATACTGGAGTAAATACAGTATTTTTCAACATAGAGTTCGCCTGTTAATTCAGTTTGCAGTTGATTGGTTCATCATATGACGGAATCTAACAATATTTAACAATCTCTGTAATACAAGTTCATACTGCCTGTATAATTCCCAGGGTTTCTGAAGATACAAACAAAGAATAGGCCTACTGCATCCTGACTAGACGACTAATATAAGGTTGTGCATGGGGACTGGCAGCCTCATCATATAAAACAAATTGCTACAAAAACCACCTCTGTAAGAGCAAATAACGGCTTGGTGCAGGCTTCATGCAGAACCAGCTGCAGTGGTGGCTCTATGCCCCATAGGGAGTGCTAAGGAGAATGATGATGATAAGTTTATATTGCAGCTTATATGTTCTGTATCAGTGAATAAAAGAGTCATTATTTCTGTAGCTCATTTAAAAGCTGGCTTCCTAGCTCGGTGGTCCATGCTTCGATCCCCAGTTGAACCTCATGAATTTGGTACCAGAGCAACTCTGGGAAGGTTAAGGCAGACGGCGTGATGCTGACCACTTCACCCTTAGTGTGCCGATGGTTAAGAAAATATAGGCCTAACACCATATTTCCTATATGCCTCAATGGGCATGTAACAAGATCCTTAACCTTTATAAGCTCAGCACACTGTGTTTAACATAAAACTGTTACCGGTACATTCAAAATACAATTCATAACTCAACATCAAATCAGTAATCTCAGTTTATAATTATGTATCATATCATCTTTTTCACTCCTGACAGAGCAGTACAGTGCAGCTACCCGCTTGCAGGAAGTCTGCATCAAAGACGTGTTCCTGCAGTGGGGGGCTTCTGTTACATTTTGTTTTGCATAATGAGGTTGCCAACCACATACACAGTTATACATTAGGTGCCTTTTACAACATGTCTGAGATATCAGCAGTGCCATTCTTTCTTTGTCTTCTTAGAAAGATCTGGGAACAGGGCAATTTGTACACTCATCATACACTTTCATAATCCAGATATACCAGGTTCGAAACCTGCTGCAGGCGGTTTGGTAGCAAATCACTTTGTGTGGATTTTTAACAATGGTATAAGCGCCGTACCGTTCAGAAAGCAATGGCAAACTACTGAACGTAAAAATTGCCTAGAAAAATCACAAAACAGCCAATAAAAGCTGGGGTTGATTGCCACGTCCTGTAAAGGATAAGCAAGTAACATACACTTTGAGAAGACCAAGCAGGAATAGGATCATTGCTTCCTCAGGCATGTTGTAAGAAGTGACAGATATGATGTTTTGTATGGAGGAGGCAATCTCATTATTCTAAATAAATTGCTACAGAATCCATCACTACAGTTGCATGTAAATGCTTGGGTGAAGTCAATGCTTCTTAAGGGGCGAAAAGGAAAATGATGATGATGATACATATATAAATAAACAATGCTGTACATACAATTAACACACCAACATACAACTTCCCCATGCTCAACATTAATCTTGCAACTTTAGCAGCTCAGTCGTTCAACATTCATTTATGCATGCACATGTAAATCCCACATGCTGGACATCTGGCTTACCCACAGTCCAACATATATATTAGATGTTCATCTTACAATTCACTCTTTCTTTCTCATAAAACACAGCAAAGAATCTCAGCAGCAGCTTATTCATACATACATCCTGACTTTCATTCAGCACTAAGAATTTTTAAAATCCAAACATCATTGACCAGTATCTTGCCTAGCCTCAGTAGTCACACAGTTATGGCATTTAATGAAGGTCCACTCACTTATAATAAAATCAGTGAGAGAAATAGAACATATTAAATAGAACATATTTAATATAGCAAATATAAAGGTCATAAAGCAAATCAAGTTCAGTCAGTTTTTTAACTTATTCAATGTACAATAAACACCCCTAATAGCAGGGCTTCTTAATCATTTGTTTGTGTCATAGACCCCTTTGATTGTCCAATGAAGGCAATGGACCCCAGAGATTGTCCAATGAAGGATATGGAATGAACCACTTTGATTGTCCAATGAAGGCAATGAGCCCCTTTGATTGTACAATGAAGGCAATGAACCCCTTTGATTGTCCAATGAAGGCAAGGAACCCCTTTGATTGTCCAATGAAGGCAAGGAACCCCTTTGATTGTCCAATGAAGGCAATGAGCCCCTTTGATTGTACAATGAAGGCAATGAACCCCTTTGATTGTACAATGAAGGCAATGAACCCCTTTGATTGTCCAATGAAGGCAAGGAACCCCTTTGAGTGTCCAATGAAGGCAACGTACCCCCTCTTGGAAAAAAATTTACATAAAAACATAATACACAACTTTACATTTTAGGTTATGTACACAGACCCCTTAGAATCCATTCACGGACCCCCAGGAGGTACATGGACCACAGGTTAAGAAACCCTGCCTTATAGAATGATATTAATTTTGTTTAACTGTTGTAAAATTCTGAGTATAGTTTTGAAACTGGATATTTCTTCTACTCAGATAACCCAGTAGTGACTGTTCCAACCTCCCTTGAAGTGAAAGAAGGTGTCAACTTCACCATATCTTGCAAGATTACAATGTACCCAGCAGTGACCTCTGTGATTTGGTTTAAGGTAAAGTAGTTTTCAATAAACTATGTTAAGAATACCACAAACAGCTAAAGAGAGTAAGTCACATACACACACACACACATACGATAAACTATGTCAAGAATACTACGAACAGCTAAAGAGAGTAAGTCACACACACACATACGTTCACACAAGTTTGGTTTTGATTTACTCTATTTGGACTGAGTGGAGGGGGGGAAGAAGATACTATATTTAGATATCGGAAATCAGATTTTATTGTTTTGAATTTACTACACTATACATCCTAATTATAACCCATCAAGGGTTAAATGGGATACTTTGTCAAAACAAAAAAAAAAAAAGCTAAAGAGAGTGATGAGGATGTCTTGAATGAATGCCAGTGTGAAAATGAAGCTTATTACTCACATTAGAATGATGAAGTCAACTTTTTTGGGCATGTTACGAGAAGAAGATAGCTGGAATATATTGTGACAAATAAATTCACACAAATTTATACTTTTGATTTACTTTATTTGGACTGAGTGGAGGGGTGAAATAATGCTATGTTTAGATATGAAACAAATATAAAGGTATGTTATCAGGCACTCGTAGGAAATAAAGAAGTAGAACACTAGACAACAGAAAAACAACAGACATGAGTGGCTTACCCAGGATTTGAACCCTGGACCTTCCGTGCGACAACCCCGCCTAGCCATGCAAGCGAATCACACTATCCTCCCTGCCATCTACGCATCACCAAAAAATGATGTTTCGATGACAGGTCATTAGTACGAACTGCAATACACGACACCAGAAGTCCACCATGGGCAGTTTAGCCTATTAATGACGCAATCACTTCACATACCTTTATATTTGTTTCATATTAATTTACTGTTTATAGGCCTCGGGTTTCCCTTCCTTATATGTTTAGATATCAGGAATCAAAATTATTATCTAGAATTAGCTACATTAAATATCCTAATTAAAACATCAGAAGTTGAACAGGATATTTTTCTTCAATTAAAAATAATAATCTGCTATGTTAATGTATCATAAATTTAGTGTTTGCCTGTCTTTTATGGCAAGCTGTATTTGTCAATAAAAAATTTATTTTTGCTTTGTGATAGCATAGTTTAAAGACTGACACTGCACACAGGCAAAAAAAGAGCAGTACCCACTGAGGTGTTTTCTCAAGTAGGTTTGAAGTTGGAAAGATAACAACACTCAATAACATTTATGCAGTAAACAGGAACCCTGTGGAAAACTTGAACAACTGGATAAGATGCCTTTGTAGAAATAACTGACTTTCTATTTTAATGATCGATGAAAAATATCCTATTCAACCTCTGATGGGTTATAATTAGGATATATAGTGTTTTCAATTCCAAATAAGATGAATAACTGCCGATATGGGAAAGTGGCATCACATCTGTCAAATCATTGTAAATATGGCAAATCAAAATTACCAATTTTGCTTGTATGTTAAAAAATAAACAAACCAAACAAACAAAAAGAAGATAAAACAAAACAAAACCGAACAAAAATAATATTCAGGGAGAGGGGTATAAAAGCCTGGTGTTTCCAGTTAGATATTTAAATGACTTTCACTTGTCAGAAGTCACATGTATTGTAAGAACATCATCAGACCTTCACCTTCCCAATTACTATATATTAACTTTTGTTCTTATTAAATACTGTGACTAAATTATGCAGTACCCTAGGTCTGTCTATTCTTAACACCTCTTCTATATTTATAGGTAAATTTAATGCCTGCAAATAATCTAAAATTGGGATTCTCATTGAATACAATGGAAGTTAAGGACAGCACTGTAGATTTCTGTTAATACTGCCTTGTGCTCTGTGACTGGATTACTTATGTCTGTCTGTCTTTGTTGGTTTGGGGAGGAAACTTATAGAATTGGACTGTTTCCAGAAAGATTTTTTTCTTAGGACATTCGCTAATGCACATAGAACTAGCCACAAAGTGGTTTTCTGGTACATAAAAGTATATAACTTGACAGTTTCAGATAAAATTAGACTATAATTCACAAAATAGTCCTAACGCTGTACTTGTGACAAATGTCGAGGTGTTGCTGGCCTTCAAACTTGTATACACTGCTTAGATAGTGCAGACTTTGCTGGCTTGGCCATTTTCCGCTGAATGGAAGATGGTCGCATCCTGAAAGATGTCTTCTTCGGACAACTAGCAGATGGCAAAAGAACAATTGAGTGACCACAGCTGGGGTTCAAAGATTTGGGCAAGAGAGACATGAGGGTACTGGACATAAATCTAGCAACCTGGGAGGATGACCCCAACGGGCTGATCACCCGTTTGCCAGTCACTTTGATTACGGAAACAACGGCAAACGGATTGATTTGTCGTTGCCCTAAAGACGCCATTAGGTGTGATGGGAACAACGGCAAAGAAAATCTATTCGCTGTTGCCCTTAAGACGCCACTAGGCGTAATGGCCACTGACTGCTTTGCCGGTCGTTGGCTAAGGACGGAAGAAGAAGAAGAAGGGAGGATGAAGCTGCTGATCACACCAAGTGGCAATGTTCTCTGTGGCGCCACCTCAGATTGGTCGAAAAGAAGCTATAACAGCAAGCAGAAGAGAGGAGAAAATGTCAAAAGATACACCAGAAAAATAAGCCGATGAGGGCTGTCACCTCAGGGACTCATTCCCATAGTCAGTTATGTCTGAAGGGGCTGTTATTATTGTTATTCTTGAAACAAACATTTTCTTACATATTACTGAGAATACTGTAAAGAAGAGAACCCCTCAGAAGTATGGTCTTCAGGTGACATTTATGGGAACCCGTTACACACCCATTGTGGCATATTGGGAATATGGTGTTAGGCCCATATTATCTTGACCGTCGGCACACTAGGGGTGATGTGGTCGGCATCACGCCGGCCACCTTAACCTTCCCAGAGTTGCTCTGGTACCCATTTGGGGCTGGGTCGACCCAGGAGCCGTTTGTGGCTGTTACCAACAGATTACTGGTGACAGTGTATATGTTTATTGTAATATTTATTTGTCTTAGGAAAAATATTTATTTTGTGTATCGAAATATTTTCCTGGTCAAAGCGATATCACCCATGTTGAATTTATACTTTTATTATATGGGTTATCTTTCCTGAATATCGAACTCAGCATAGGAATCTAGGTTTACAGCGATCTATTCTTTGTTTGGTTAGAAATAGATTGGTCTTGCTTCAGAATATCTATGGCCCGAATCTATGTGTATTTCTTGTCTATGTAGGACGAGTCTGTCTTATATCTTAATATCTTTGTATGTCTAAGTCGAACTATATCTTCGGTGTCGAACTCGGGGTTAAAGGTTGTTCGGCGGATGTGTTGCTAAGTCGAGGTGAGAAGGTTCCGCCCTGATGGGTGCTGAGTTGTTGTAGCGGCCTGTCGCCAAAAAGTGATCTCTATATTAGTGGGGGAAAGAGGTAGACTCTTTAGACATATCATGTATTATTCACCCCAGTGTTTATTCTTACTGCCAAGGAATGGCAGAATCATATTCTAGTGTATTTCTGATACCAAGGTAAAGACGCATTTCTTATGAACTTTTCCTGAGGCATTGTATTCGATGGGCAGTCGTACGGTTGTACGTTTAGATGAATATTAACCAGATGAAGATGACATTCATATCTAGCAGCACCATATTATGTGATGAAGTCAATAGTATCAATGGTAGAATCTACAAAGCAATGAGGACATTTAATGAATGATCAGCTTTGATTACGCTTCATAGTTTGTATCCTGGGTGAGCGACAACTCACTGGGAGGAGAAGCCATTTTGAATCCTATATTTTTCAATCATCGAGGACAGAACAGGGATGCCCCTTACTATCACCTGATGAGTCCAGAGATCACTGCTACAGAAGAGAACCCACTACTAGTTGTTCAATATTGTTATCAAAAAAATATGTGCTGAACTTTACCGAAAGGAATCTTCGCTAGACGAGGTTAGGTCTAGGAACCATCTTGAACCTTGTTTATGAACTGACGTGCTCTGTCAGTAAAGTCAGACGATATATATTGGAATTACTGAGTGCTTGTCTACTGACATTCCATGGTACTGTTATGCAACAGGAATGCCCATGTGATAGTGTATTTCATTGATCAACATTATTATGATTTATGCCAACCTGTCTGCTGTCACTGTATCCATGCTGTCAAGTGTGATCGTTCCAATTAAACTGTATGAAACGTACACTGTAGTTGGCGTAAATGACTTCCAGCCATAAGTGAGTGAGATTGGTCTATTTGTCAACTCTAACGAACGTTTGCCATCATTCGCATGTACTGTATCCTCACTCCATGTCTACACACCACTGCGTAGGTCGAGTTGACCTTTTGTTTGTCTTCATGTTGACAACACCCATCAACACCCTCCGAACACGATTGTAACCATGCAAGCAACACTGGTTGCCAGTATGGGGAGACTTTATCAACTGGTGGGCCAGCTTTCTGGGTTTGACCTCGCAGAAATTGAGAAGTCAACAGACTACTGATACTAGACCGTTTCCTGTGGCTGATATGACACACCTGCAGTACTAGTTTGCTCTTTGTCAACACTTTGTCACGTGACCTATCGAGCGAATACTGGAACTAGGTCAGCGCTGTGGACATTTTTCATTGTACATCACAGAACGTTTGCAGGCAGAAATTAATTGTGTTAACAAGTATTACAGTGAACTGAGAGGTCCTACGTGTCGTAGTTATTAAAACTGTCATCGATGGATCCTGTTGTGTATTTTTCACATTGTTGAACATTGTAATAAGTTAGTTCAAAAATTTAATATTGATTAAAGTGGCAGTTTATTTTCATTAGTAATTAGAAACTGTACCATTGCATTCTAAAGCTGAGCCTTTACAACACATCTTATGCACATGATATGTATTTATGTTTATATTACATGTATTTATTTCTCGTTGTGTTTATGTTGTGGGCGGTTGGTGAGATGACTAGTATAGGGTATACTGAGTCATATTGGTCCTATATTAGTGTTCTATAGGAAGCAATTTTCTTGGTTGAAAATTTGCTGCGACATCTGTTGCTATTAGTGTTAGCTGTGAAGACTGTGCTCATCGTTGTTTTCGTAATATTTTTTCTGTTCTTCAGTTTTGTTTTGATCTGTTTGTACTTGTAGATCTACCCTTTCCTAAAATTTAGTTCTATACACATTTATATTTATACACTGTGACGTCATTTGTTTTGTTTATTCCCTTGCAGTTGTCATCACAGATTCTGTGATTATTTTCATTGATTTTCCTATTTGATTTATTTGATTTCTGCAAATGTTTTCATAATGTCTTTCTTATTTGTACTTTATGTATGTTGTTGGTTGACATATACTATAAAATATATTTTATCAGGCACTATTAGCTGAGTAGTGCACTTGTGTTATAAAATAAACCAGTACTTTATTATTATTATTATTGTGCAAAGAATTATACAAGACCTTATTAAGGCTTGTCTCCCACAAATATTGGGATAGTGAGCTGGTTAATCAAGTTATTAAGAACTTGTTGCTGTTTACTTTGAAATATATATTGCATTATTGTTTCAAGTAATTAGTATTATTGTTAGACACCATGTCTACATTAGAATACTTCATTGCACAAAGGAAATCCCTTGATAAGTCTAGTAAGGAATTAGAAGAATATGCAACTGCTCTATTTGACAAGGTATTAAAGTCAGAAGAAAAGAAACATAAAGAGGAAAATAAACGATTGGAAAGACAAGCTGATCAAAAGAAGACAGAAGCTGAACAAAAGAAAGCAGAAGCTGAGAATTTAAGATTGCAGATGCAATCAGATGAAAGAAAATTCCAGATGGAAATGAATAAACAAGAAAGAGAGGCGGAGGCTGAAGAGAAACGGTTAGAAAGAGAATTTGAAGAGAGAAAACAGCGAAGTAAAGTCGAGCGGAAAAAGATAGAAGCTGAAATTAAAAGATTAGACAGAGAAGCTGAGGAGATAAAACAGAAACTGGAAGCTAAGGAGAGAAAACAGAAGATGGGAAATGAGCTTCTGGATAAAAATAATGCTCTTATTGAGGAGCTTCAACATAAGGAGAAAGCTCTTACTGATATGTTATCAGCAATGAATTGTGAAAATCATATGCTGAAGTGTAAAGTGACAGCACTAATAGAAGATAATAAGAAATTTGGTGAATTCTCCCTTAGACAATCTCAATTGGAAAAGGAGAAAAAAGAGTTAGAAGTTGAATTGAGCTTAATGAAGAACAATCTTCTTTGTAAAGAACAGGCTCTTATTGGTGAGCTAGAGCAAGTCAAAATAGACTATAAGAAAGTAAAAGTTCAGGCCAGACAAGACAAGCAGTCTTATGAAGAAATAATTCTAGAGTTAGAGAATGAGGTGATTTCATTAAAACAGTTGTTAGATAACCAGGTGGATAAAGTGAACTCTTCCACGCTTAATTTAAAACTACTGTGGAAGATTATAGAAACATTATCTCTTCCTCAGGGGAATAAATTGAGACAATCTCAAATGAAAGAGAAAAAGGAATTTGAAGATGAGATGAGCTTTTCTAAATATGAACAATGGTTAGAAAGGGATATGAGCTTGGCTCAATATGAGCAATATTGTAAAGAAAATGCTTGCACCGGAGACAATGAGATGGACAATGAGAAATTAAAGATTGAGATTCAGTCACTACAACTGGAGTTAACACAGTTGAGGGCGAAGCCAGAAAAAGATGAGAAGATTGATGAACCTATGACTACTCATCACAGTGCTATGGAAGCACTTAAACTTGAACTGATTCAGGAGAGAGCTAAAGCTTTAGAATATACGTCTCAAATGAGAAAGGATCTTAAAGATATGATTGTTGAAGAGAAAACTCTAACTTCACAGTTAGACGACTTAAGGTTAGATTACAACAGACTTCATGTTAAAGTTAACGAGAGAATTCATAAAGCTGTTGCTAGAGAGAAAGCTGTTGTAGAAATAGAAATTGCAAAACTTCGCAACAGGATTGATGGGTTGTTAGATATTGTTTTGAACAATAAAATATTATCTGCTACCAAGGTGAATAGATTTGGACATAAAGCTGAGGATCAATATGCTAATGCAAAGAGTCAGCCCCATGCACTCAATGCAAGCAAATCTTTTCGTGGAAAATATGGTTTCCCACGAAATAACGATACTGCCTCTAATGGGAGTTGGCATCAGGCCAACAAAAGTAAATCAAGTGTCAGTCTTTTGGATCACGGTGAGGACTTTGATAAATGTCATGACAAGATTCCTCAGAAAAACCGTGCATCAACTTTTCAAAGTTCTGATAGATTGGTAAAAGAGAACAAAACTATTAGTGACCATCAAACTCAGCTCAGACAGTATGATGTACCTGTTAAGCACATTGCCACAGGCAAAAATAAAAGTAATTTTACTAGGAAAGATAATCGTAATTGTGGACATTACCAAATGCGTCCATATGATAATAGTTCTTCTTCAAAGAACTGGAGGCAATTTAATTGTCCTCAACATTTTGTTCCTAGGGACTATAACAACTTTCAAAAAGGGTATCAACATTGTAATAATGTTTCTCCAGGACAACAAAAACCATCAAGTGGATATTTTGTTCAGAAGAGAAATAACAATCATAACTATGTTAACTGGAGTTCAAATAAGAGCAATGGTCTCAACAGAGATCATAATTTTGATAGATCTCGTTATGACGGTAGATCTCAACATGAGTCCACTTAAGTTTATTGTCTTAAGATTTCCTGATACACTTCCAGACTTATGTCTGTCCTTAATATATGATATATTGATTGTATCTCCACTTAGCGGTTCATTAAGGTATATTTACCGCTGGGTCTTTTGATGATTTTTCTTCCTTCGTAATCATGAACTCATAATACCTAATTATTGTATGAATCTTTTGTGTGGATTTTGATATTGCCAGCATTGTAGTATACGTTGGTGGCACCTCCCTGGAAACATTTATGCTTAAGAGAAATGCTTTCTCTGAGATGTTGAGATGTATTCTCACAAGTCGATCTATGCTTCGACTTTACCTTAATTTGAAATTATAAATTGCTCTTATTAGTCATCTGCGCATTATTCGTGTGTGGTGAACCTATTGTATGTTGCTCTCAGATGAAAAAAAAAAATTTCATTTTTTTTCCCCGGGGGTTGCGGTAGTCTGTTACCAACAGATTACTGGTGACAGTGTATATGTTTATTGTAATATTTATTTGTCTTAGGAAAAATATTTATTTTGTGTATCGAAATATTTTCCTGGTCAAAGCGATATCACCCATGTTGAATTTATACTTTTATTATATGGGTTATCTTTCCTGAATATCTAACTCAGCATAGGAATCTAGGTTTACAGCGATCTATTCTTTGTTTGGTTAGAAATAGATTGGTCTTGCTTCAGAATATCTATGGCCCGAATCTATGTGTATTTCTTGTCTATGTACGACGAGTCTGTCTTATATCTTAATATCTTTGTATGTCTAAGTCAAACTATATCTTCGGTGTCGAACTCAGGGTTAAAGGTTGTTCGGCGGATGTGTCGCTAAGTTGAGGTGAGAAGGTTCCGCCCTGATGGGTGCTGAGTTGTTGTAGCGGCCTGTCGGCCTGATCTCGCCATTCTTACTGCCAAGGAATGGCAGAATCATATTCTAGTGTGTATTTCTGCTTGTACCAAGGTAAAGAAAGTGATCTGGATGCCCCTTACTATCACCTGATGAGTCCAGAGATCACTGCTACAGAAGAGAACCCACTACTAGTGGTTCAATATTGTTATCAAAAAAATATGTGCTGAACTTTACCGAAAGGAATCTTCGCTAGACGAGGTTAGGTCTAGGAACCATCTTGAACCTTGTTTATGAACTGACATGCTCTGTCAGTAAAGTCAGACGATATATATTGGAATTACTGAGTGCTTGTCTACTGACATTCCATGGTACTGTTATGCAACAGGAATGCCCATGTGATAGTGTATTTCATTGATCAACATTATTATGATTTATGCCAACCTGTCTGCTGTCACTGTACCCGTGCTGTCAAGTGTGATCGTTCCAATTAAACTGTATGAAACGTACACTGTAGTTGGCGTAAATGACTTCCAGCCATAAGTGAGTGAGATTGGTCTATTTGTCAACTCTAACGAACGTTTGCCATCATTCGCATGTACTGTATCTTCACTCCATGTCTACACACCACTGCGTAGGTCGAGTTGACCTTTTGTTTGTCTTCATGTTGACAACACCCATCAACACCCTCCGAACACGATTGCAACCATGCAAGCAACAGTGGCCTAAAAAATTCCCACCTCATCTGGGGATCGAATCATAGACCACTGCGCTAGGAAGCCAGTGCACTAACCACTATGCTACCACGTCTCCAGGAGACATTTATACTGCACATATTTAGTTTGTATTTTTATAGAGCAGGAACTCTAGCATTTTGTACAGATTGAAGGCTACATAAAATATCATCATCATTTCTCTTAATGATATTTATGAAGCATGGAGCCACCACAGCAGCCTCCTTACAAGATCACTAAAATGGAACTGACGACAAGAACCAGACAAGTGCCAGAGAAACAAGAAATGAACAGAAGATGCTGGTGATGGATAGGAGAAACATTGAAGAAACATGTTGGTAGCATTACAAGACAATTCTTTCTTGAATTTTGGAATCCACCACTGCAGCTGATCCCTTTGCAAGAAGCCTGCACCAAGCAGTCACATGCTTTTGTAGTGATGATTTGTGTGGCTATTTGTTTCACATGATCAGGTTGGCAGTGCCATATACAAACTCATATTAGTTGTCTTGTATGACATGCCTGCTGGCAGCAGTCCTGTTCTTTCTTTGTCTCTTCAGAGACTGTCAGGTACTACTTGGAGCATGATCATATTTGGACACATAACGGTGGAAGATGGCAGATGTGAAACAGAAATCAAGAAGAGAATTGGAGTGGTCAAAGCTACATTCAACAACATGAGACAGATACTAACATCTAACAAATAATTCCCAAATTTAATCTTAGAGTCATCAATTATTATATAAACTCTTCATTACTGTATGGTGTAAAAACATAGACAATTAACAAGCAGTTAGAAAAAAAGAATTAAGGTCCTAGAGATGTGGTACATAGAAGAATGGGGCACTTCTCATTGAAAAGGGTGAAAACAAATAAACAGACTCTAGAAAAGCTAGAAAGAAAAAACAATGAATGAGATCAAAGTTAGACAGTTAAAATATTTTGGTCATATAAAAAGACAAATCACCTTGCTGAAAACCATAATGGAATGAAGAGTTGAAGGTAAATGTGCAACAGGAAGACAGTGCTATAGGTATGAAGGTAACATCAAGATATGGAACAGGAAAGAGTCTGTCAGAGTGTACCATTAAAACAAGAGGCAGAAGATGTTGATGGGAAGATGGTATATCAAGAAATTAATGTGTTGTAGTGCATCAGGTAGTGTTATAGTTAAAGATATCATATGATAATGATAGGGAACTCTATGCAGATCATTACAATAGGATATAATATGATCACCAGAAGTAGTTCCCGCATCAGACAAGTGTTTTGACTATTTTTTTTCTTAACACTTTGGTGTTGGGAACAGGCCCCCTTGGGTCATGGCTCCCCAGTGTCATCCTCCTCAGATATGGACTGAGCGATTGGGGATTCAGGCGGTGCTTGATGGCCCACATTACTAGGGGCAACTCAGTAGATGCAGAATCAGCAGTGTATGTTGGATCGGCAGTTGGAGGCTAATGACCCTTATTATCCAGAGGTCCAGATCACTATCAGTCCCCCCTTTCTTGATCCTATTGTTTATTCATCTGACTGCACTAAGAATTGAGCCCACGTTACTTTAGTTGCAATTTTATATCAAAGAGAAATATTTTCTACTGCTTTAACTAATAAAAACAACTTGAGGGAAACTGTATAAATTTGCAACTAGTACAGTACACTGAGAAATGGCATTACAAAACTGTAGCTATTACAAATAAAATTTTTAAAAGTATTATATGCAACAGATCTTTGTCAATTTAAGCAAGAAAGAGTTATTCATAGGTATATACAGCCAATCCTGACATATGGAAGCGAGTCATGGACAGTTAGTAAATAAGCAAGAAAATCTCTGTAGGTCACAGATGTGTGGTTTTACAGAAGTATGTTAAAAATACCATGGACAGTTACAAAGAGTAGTGATGATTTCCTGAAGGAAGCCAGTGCACAAAGGAATCATATATGGAAGTAATTCATGTTCTCTGCATGTTTTGAGAAGTAGGCTGGAATGTATTGAGACAACAGGAAAAATTGAAGGAAAAAGAGATTGGGAACAACAAAGAGAGAAGATATTTGACAATTTTACATTATAACACGCTAGGACAGGAGCTTTTGAACATACATGATCACCTGAGCTAGAAGGCATGGTACTTGTTACAAATACCTGAAAAAAAATATGTATGAAGACATAACTAATACATGTACTGAGAGGAATTTTAGAAAATTTAACTAATGCGTTTGTATTAGAGAAATAATATATCTGTCAGTAACACAAATACTTGTACCTAAGATAACATTCATACATATAGGACAACATAACAGAAATTGCTGAAGAAACATACAGCCAGCTTTCCATATAGACAAAACTTGATATCATAACCCTCCACTCCCAAACATAGGCAACAAACACAAGTCCTCCTGTCACATGCCATCATCTCAAGTTCTTTCCACGTTTTCCTCATCATTTTCACCTCTGTTTCCAGCTCTCTTCTCCATGTGCTTCTTGGTCTACCTCTGCCTCTCTTGCCCTGGGGGTTCCAGAACAAGGACTGCCTTGTAATGATATCAACAGGTTTTCTCAGTGTGTGTCCTATCCATCGCCATCGTCTTCTTCTCATCTCTTGTTCCACTGGCACTTGTCTAGTTCTTGTCATCAGTTCCACGTTGGTAACCTTGTCATACCATTTTAATCCCTCTATTCTACGCAAGCACCCATTTATGAAAGTCTGTAGCTTTTTGGTTGTTGTATTTGTTGTTCTCCATGTCTCAGAGCCATACAATAGGACTGACTTCACATTTGAGTTGAAGATTCTTATTTTCGAGTTGGATCTGATTTCTCTTGATCTCCATATATTTCCCAATGCAATGAAAGCTCCTCTTGCTTTTTGTATTCTTATTTTGATATCGCTGTCTGTCCCTCCAACTTTGTCTATATTACTGCCAAGATATGTGTACGATTCTACATCTTGTATTGGTGTTTCTTCAAGTTCAACCCTGTTATCGTTACCTGCATTTATTCTCATTATTTTTTGTCTTTTCCCTGTGTATTTTCAGACCCAATTGCTGTGACCTCTCATCGAGTGTTTTCAATTTGTCCTGCATCTGATAACGGTTATGGGACAGAAGAACCAAGTCATCAGCAAAATCTAGATCATCCAACTGCTTAGTCAGAGTCCACTGGATTCCATTTCTGTTTGTGTTGTCGATGATCTCATAACCCAGTCTATTGCTAGTAAGAAAAGAAATGGAGACAAGAGGCATGCCTGTCACACTCCTGTTCTTATCCCAAACGGTTCTGTAAGCTGTCCTTCGTGAAGAACTCTGCATGTCATGTCTTCATATGTTTTCTTTATTAAATTAATGATCTTCAGGGGAACTCCATAATGCCTCATCAATTTCCAAAGTGATTCTCTGTCTACAATGTCAAATGCCTTTTTGTAGTCCACAAATCCGATGTATAGTGGTGAATTCCATTCCAGACTTTGTTCAACTATTATTCTCAAAGTGGCTATCTGGTCTGTACATGATCTGTTTTGTCGAAAACCTGCTTGTTCATCTCTCAGTTTCTTGTCTATGGACTCTTTTAATCTCTCAAGGATAATCCTGTTTAATACTTTTCCTGGCACTGATAGTAACATTATTCCTCTATAATTTGTGCACTCTTGTAAATTTCCCTTCTTAGGCAACTTAACCAGGTATCCTTCCTTCCATTCTGCTGGTATCTCTTCCTTTTCCCAGACTTTACTAAGTAATTTATATAACATCTCTGTAGCCGTGTCGATATCTGCTTTTATGGCCTCTGCTGGAATGTCATCAGGTCCAGCCGCTTTTCCATCTCTTAGAAGCTTTATGGCTTTCTTTATTTCTTTCTTCATTGGTCTTTCACCGTAAATTTGTAGCTCTTCTTCTGCTGGCTGGATGTCTGGGGGGTTTTGTGGCGCTGGTCTATTGAGAAGATCACCAAAATATTCTGCCCAACTCTTCATTTGCTCTTGTATATTGCTGAGCAGTTTCCCATTCTTGTCTTTTATGAGGCAACTTGTTTGCTTGTATTTCCCTGTTAGCTTCTTTGTGCTGTTATACAGTTCTCTCATATTTCCTTTGGCTGCAGCATCTTCTGCCTCTCTTGCCAACTCCTCAATATACTTCCTCTTGTCTCTTTTGATACTTGTTTTTACTTCTTTGTTTGCTTCTGTGTACACTTCTTGAGCCTTGGCTTTGGAACTTCTGGTTTTGCTTGTGTTTAAATCTGCTTTCTTGTTTTTTCTGTCTTTTATCTTATTGATGGTGTTTATTGTTATCCATGCTTTTTGTTGTCGTTCCCTTTTCCCCAGTATTTCTTCACATCTCATTCCATACAGTTTTGACCTGCTGCCAATAGTCTTCTGTATTCTCTACATCTTCCAGCTGTTGGAGCACTTGGAATTTGTTGGATACTATGACCGCAAATTTGTCTCTTGTTTCTTGATTTCTTAGATGTCCTACATTAAATTGTTGTCTATAATTTTGCATTGTTGCATATCTCTTGAGTTTCATTTTTACTTTGGCTATCAGAAGGTGGTGATCTGATGCCACATCTGCTCCTCTATATACCTTTACATCCTGCAATGATGATCTAAACTTCTTGTTTATGCATATATGATCAATCTGATTTTCTGTTCTATGGTCTGGTGATATCCATGTTGCCTTGTGTATTCTCTTATGTGGAAACATGCTTCCTCCTATAGCCAGTTTATTTGAAGCACAGAAGTTTGAGAATAGTTCTCCATTTTCATTCATTATTCCTAGCCCATGTTTTCCCATGACTTCTTCAAATCCGGTATTGACTGTACCTATCTTTGCATTCACGTCACCCATCAAAATTGTGATGTCTCTTCTTTTCACTTTATCCATAATTTCCTGTAGTCTAGTATAAAATGCTTCTTTCACTGACTCTTCTTTGTCATTAGTTGGTGCATAACATTGGATGACATTTACATGTATTTTCTTTTTAGCTGTTTTAAAAGTGGCTGTTATTATTCTGGGTCCAACGGCTTCCCATTCAATGAGTGCTTTCTGTGCTTCTTTAGATAACATAAGAGCTACCCCTTCACTGTGGTGTGTTCTTCCGTTTTCATGTCCTGAGGACAACACCAATTCACCTGTGATGAGTTTCTTCCTGTCTACCCCCTTCCACTTTGTTTTACACATTCCCAGAACTTTGATTTTATATTCCCTCATTTCTGCTGCTACTTGTGCCATTTTCCCTCATTCGTTTAATGTCCGAACATTCCAGGTGCCAAATCTGGAAGTTCTCCTAGAAGAAAGAAGGTTAGTCAGCAACACAGACTCCTTTCAGCTTTCTCTGTGGTGCATCAATGGCCTCCCTGCGAGAGGACCTTCCCCTGTCTTGTATGGCTGTGTTTTATTTTCCTTATTTGACTTGTCCATATTTGTTGAAGTTTTTTATGGTTTAAATTTTTTACAGGATGGGGTAACCA
Source organism: Oreohelix idahoensis (assembly GCA_024509875.1). Lineage (NCBI taxonomy): Eukaryota > Metazoa > Mollusca > Gastropoda > Stylommatophora > Oreohelicidae > Oreohelix > Oreohelix idahoensis. Next base: position 459,488 of record JAMPIV010013306.1, read on the forward strand.
GCCCCATGCCCAACCCTCCTTAGTCGCTTTCTACGACATGCATGGAAGGGAACAGTGTTACTATTCTTTGCTCCCCTTTCGGGCCCCGGTAACACACGGGTGAAAACTTGATATGGTCCAACAATATTCACTTTTTTTGTTTCAGATGCTCCTAAAGTGTCAGTTCCAACTTCTAATATAATTGGAAACGTAGGTCAAACAGCTACTATCCGTTGTATTGTTGATGCATCACCAGCAGCTACAAGCGTTGTCTGGCTGCGACATGCTATTGGTGGTAGCAATAGCACAGCCATTACGGTCACCATTGGGGGGAGATTCAGGTTAGTTGTGAATAACAGTTGATTTAATGGTAGTTTACATGGTCTGGTTCTAGACATGATGGGTTGGTGAGTACTTGAGATAAATGAATTTACTGCCTGCATGTGAAAATTATTTTTTGTACACTTTAACTCAGTTTTTATGAATGGCTACTAAGGAAGTCTGAGGTCATGACGCTCAATGTGAGCAACCCTGAGCCCATATCAGTAAGGAATCAGCAACTGGTACAGACAGATACCTTCACATACCTAGGAAGCATAGTAACACCAGACGGTGGGGCAGGCAAAGACATCAACATCAGAATGAATAAGGCAAGAACAGCCTTCTTTAGCCTAAATAACATCTGGAAGTCCTCCCAATACAGCACAAGCACAAAATTAAGATTATACCAGAGTTGCGTGCTTTCTGTGCTTCTCTATGGTGCGGAATGCTGGAGAGTCACAGAGAAGGAAATGTCAAAATTGTCCTCTTTTCACACAACATGCCTAAGAAAAATTCACCGAATCTTTTGGCCGAATACCATCACCAACCAAGATCTGCTTACTCGTAGCAAGCAAGAGGACATGCATACCATCATAGCTGGCAGACGCTGGAGCTGGGTTGGTCATGTCCTCAGAAGAGACCCCGATGCCATCACAAGAACAGCTATGCTTTGGACCCCTGAAGGAAAGCGAAAGAGAGGCCGACCAAAGACAACTTGGCGGAGGACTGTGGAGGCTGAGATGCAAAGAGTGAACCAGAGTTGGGGCACTGTACGAAGGATGGCCACCGACCGTGCAAAGTGGAATCAATTTGTTGTTGCCCTACAAGACGCCACTAGGCGTGATGGCCACTGACTGCTTTGACGGTCGGTGGTTAAGGATCGAAGAAGAAGACTAAGGTATGAAGATATTTATATAAATAAATGGGTGCTTGTGTAGAACAGAAGAATTGAAATTAAGATCATTAATGTGGAACTGTGGACATGAACCAGACAAGTCCCAGTAGATCAAGAGATGAGAAGAAGATGCTGGCGATCAATAGAACATACACTGAGGAGACCTGTTGATAGTATTACAAGAAAGTCCTTGTTCTTGAATCTCCAGGGTAAGAGATTTAGAAGGAGACTAAACAAGACATGGAGAAGAGAGGTGAAAAGAATGAGGATGACATGGAGAGTCCTTGAGCTGATCGCAAGGGACAGGAGGACTTTGCATAAGTTTGTTGAAGGCCTTTGCTCCTTGGGGAGCTGAAGTGTGATATATATCCGCACACACACAGGCACGCGCACACAGATTTTTGTGATGTGCTTTAGTGTCATCTGTACAATTCAGGTTTTACTCTTGCTTTTCACATATTATCACATACTGTGCACCAACAGTGGAGGAAGCATTGTGGTACCAAGCTTAACAATCAGTGACCTTGAGGCTACAGACATGGCTACCTACTACTGCGTGGTCTCGAACAGTGTTGGTGATAGCACAAGTTCTCCTGTGAACCTACAAGTTCACTGTAAGTGTCTGTTACTACTTTTCTCCTTTCCCTTGTTCTGTCTGTCTTTCTTAAAGTCCGTTATTATTTAAAAGTGACCACTTTTGCCTTCTTGATTTTAGATAGATTCACTTATGTTCCTAAACACTCAGATGGCTTTGATAATAATCGGACTATGTTTTATTCTTAAATGTTACATCTGCTTCATCAAGTCTTTCTCTTCCTTCTCATTGCATTACCTGTATAGAAAGTTCATGAATGTGAATGGTATGGCAGCATTCTAATCTAATTACAAGTCATTCATCCATTACTTCTCAGCTTGTGCTATACACAAGTTTCATTCAACTTTCCAGCATCACTTTTTGTCTCGTTTACCACTTTCCTCAGATATCTCACATATTTCAGTACTTAAACTTGATTGTTCAACTAACTAAAATCACAAAATATTATGCATGTAGAATATATCTGACCATGATGATGAAAGAATTATGGTTTCATTTTCTCAGACAAGCCCTTTGTCCAGGTTACTTCAACTCCAGCATTTGTGAAAATTGGAGAAACATTCCAACTCACCTGTACTGCAGATGCTTATCCAGCTGTCACCCAAATTGTGTGGTACCAGGGTAACATGGAAGTATCAGGCACACCAAATTACACAAAACAACAAGCCAGTATATCAGACTATACTGACTTCAGGTAATTGTAAGAGATACTAATCTGTTAACTTGTAAATTATTGTGTTGGAAATATGGGGGATATGGTGTAGTATTGATTTAGAGCCCATAACAAGGAATATGATACATTCCTCATGCATGGAATACCCAGTTCAACATCATGTAGGTTATAATTTGGGTATATAGTATTCTTTATTCTGACTAGTATAATACAGCAGTGTATTTGTATTTTTCTTCAAGGCTACAAATTCTGACATCTTTTATTATGGCCTGACAGGGTTGTATGAATAAATACAGCCCCTGCCTTAGAATCAGAGTTTTATTGTTGATCGGGTCAGTTGCGAGTGTGCAAGAAAGTGATCACATATCACAATAGCATCATCATCATCTCACCCACCCTATCACAATAAAACTCTGATTCAAAGGCAGGGGCTGTATTTATTCATACAACCCTGTCAGTGACAATAAGCACACAAAGCAAACATTAAACAAATAAAAGAAAGCAAACAAAACAAAACACCCAGCCAGTGCTCAATTGCTAATAAGTCCTAGGCATGTTCTTGCTTGAACTAGACCAGTATTTCTCAATAGCTTGTTCTCCCTCCGCGAGAGGCGATCAGAATGATAAAGAATTTAAACTGATGCGATGGCCTGGATGCTTCTCTTCTCTGATTGGCTGCTATCTATAAGCGATATGACTAATGTTCTATTTTTAGATCCTGACTGAGTAACACTAAAATGGCTGCCTAATCGCTATGTTGTAGTAAAAAGGTAAAGAACAACAGACAAAATGGCGATGACATAATGGCGCTGTCACAAAGGGATGGATAGGAAGTAGTCTTTTGAATATATCATCAAGAAAGAGGCAAAGTTTAAATCCATTATAGCCAACATCCATTGTGAAAGTGACCCTTGATGATGAAATAGATAAATAAGAAATGAGTGATTACTTGCTCTTAATATTATACCATTCTAAAGTAACGAACAACAAGGATTTCTGCATTCACGAGCAATGCCTCACATATTTTACACCCTTCATTGCTATCTGGCAAATAAACGTGCAGATAGATTTTAACGGTTCCTTCATTGCCATCTGGCAAATAAACATCCAGATAGATTTTAATGGTTCCATCATTGCCATCTGGCAAATAAACATCCAGATAGATTTTAGTGGTTCATTCATTGTCATCTGGCCAATAAATAGCCAGATATATTTTAATTGTTTCTTCATTGACATCTGGCAAATAAATATCCAGACAGATTTTAATCATTCCTTCATTGACATCTGGCAAATAAACATCCAGATAGATCTTAATGGTTCATGATATTTTTTGTTTGTTTTTATAAAACTTTGGACTTTTTTAAACTTATTCTTTAAAAACAGCTACTAGCCTTTTCAGGAGTAATACCTTTGTTCAGATTCTCTTGGTTAACTGGAGTAGTCTATTACAGATGCAGTGCAAGCAATTCTATAGGAAATTCAGCTGCAACCATCAGACCCAACATCCAGTGTGAGTAAATTAAATAATACTGCTCATTTATATTTTTCATTGATTTTGTGTGGGTGCTGGGAGGGGGGATTGTGGAGTTTAGTCACGGAACAATTAAAATTTCAAGAGATAGCCAAAGAATTGTGATCTCTGGCATTAGAAATATGGGTATGAAACTAGAAAAAAAGAAGAAATCACTTGAAGCAGTTATTTTGTAAAGTATCTGATTGCTTGTATGCATGTGTGCTAAAGAAATAAGAAAAGTATGTATTATTTTATGATGGAAATAGGAGGAGCTACTTGTATTTGTTGGCAGTATGCGACTTTAGCCCTGTATATAACTGTGGGGTCTCTGAGGAGACCAACCATGAAAGGCTCGGGCTACTTCTTCCTCGGGTGATTAATATTAGTTTGTGCATGGGGCTGGCAACCTGGTCATGTCAAGCACATTACTTCAGAAATTATTGCTGCAAGAGCACATTAATGCTTTGTTTCAGGCTTCTTGCAAAGGTGCCAACTGCAGTTGTGGCTCCATGCTTTATAGGGAGCAAAAGGGGAAATGATAATGATGTAATTCTTTTGGGAGAAGTGCATGCAACTGGGTTTAGAATGCAGGAGATGTATCCTGTAACAGCCATGGCACATTCAGTAACAATGACCATTGTTTGAACAGGTGGCTGTATGAATTACCAAACTGATGGCCAATTTCTAAAACTGTTATTATGATAGGATGTCATTAGGCAGTCATATAGTGGCTTTATAGAAGATGTATGTTAGCTATTTGGAATCACATATGTTAGTGTATACTTAAATGTTTTTTTATTTGTATAAAAGAATGTTATATTTAATATATGTATTGTCTATGCCAGCTTGTTTATTACTTTAGGAAAGTAGTAACACAGTTCTGCTGCAGGGACTGTCATTATTCCTATTTAATGAAGGGACTTATTTTCAGGCAATAAAATCAGAAACTACAAACATTCATTACAACAATGCTTAAATCAAAGCACAGCAGGAATTTTTTTCATATGAAAACCTATAATACTGTCTTGGAAATTATTGGTAGGAAAAAGTTGAAGATACTCAGGAAAACAATGATCATCATCAGCTGCCATCTCCACAATGAAAGTTGGCTTTGATGGTTCCCCAATGTCTTCTGTCCCTTGTCTTGCACTCTGATAGACTCTTTCCTAAACAATGATACAACCATGAAAGTAGACGAAAACAAAGAGAACATATGGAAAGTAATCAGTCAGAGTGTATTATTACAACATAAGATACAATATGTTGTAGCCACACTCCCAAGGGAAATGATCTGAACTGAATATGTGCCTTGGAGGTAAAAGATGCTATGTAAATTGTCTGATCAGTGATCGTTTCAATCCATTAAGAGTGTGACTGATTGTTTTTCTTTTTATTAATATTTTTTTTTAAATAGTCAGTTTCAAAAACTGCCCAGTTCCTGAATAACAGATAACTTGAGTTTTTATAATATGTACTATATGTCTCAAGAGGACCAGAAAGATGCAGACTTTCATAAATGGGTGCTTGTGCAGAATAGAACAATTGAAAAGGTATGACAGAATCATTAATGTGGAACTGCTGGAAAGAACCAGACATAAAGATAAGTTGCTGGTGTTTGATAAGACAAAAATTGAGGAAAACTGGTGGGTAGTATTACAAAGCAATATCTATTCTAGAATCTCCAGGGTAAGAGAAATTGAGGAAGACCAAAAATGTATGCAGAAGAGAGCAGGAGACAGATATGAAAGGGGTTGTTGTTGTTTAACTAGGGCTGCTGAGCTTCTTGCTGTTTATCAGCCAATACCATGTTGAAGACTCCTTGGTATTATCTACACTGTAGATCTAGGCTGTTCCTGTGGCTTTTCTGCCATTCCGAAACGTGTTGAGTTGAAGTTATGAACTCCAGTTTCTCCAGCTTGGCTTGCATTTAAAGAATCTTCACATCTGGTCCCAAGCTAGGAGTAAGAAGTGCGTTGCTTGGCTTACTGTGCATTCCCTGCCATCCAAGGGGACTCTCCAACAATGCAGAGCTAAAATACTGTACTCTGGTTCTGGGCTCTGCCAAAGAATTGTCACGTCCTGCACAGAGCCACTTCTCAGCTCTCCCTGCTTATCACTGGGTGCACAGTGAGATCCTTATGCATGCAGTCAACCAAGTCAAAGCCAAAGAATAACGCCTGGGGCTGAAGTGAGTTCTCCAAGCTTAGTGTGCAATGCTGGGTTCTCAACAAGTTTCACCACAGGGGGAATCCCTGGAAGTGTGTGAATGATTTCAAGAGTCAGTGAGGAAGTAATAAGCCTCACAGACATAGGTTCACTTCCACTTACATATATTGTAGCATTGTGCATAGCTGGTGGTCATATAAGAGTGACTCCAGATATGCATCTGTGAAAGGGGTAAAGAAGATATTGAAAGACCTTGAACTCATGACACCCAACAGGAAGTCTAGCAGTATATTTGTTGGAGAACTGTGTTCCATAAGGAGATGAAAGGTAATGAATGCACTATATGTCTGAAAGGAATATAATTTGCATAGAAAAGTAACATAAATAGCATATAATATTTGTCCTCATGAAAACAGCAGTTCAAATACATAGCCATTAAAATAACATGTTTCAGTTACCCCACAACTGGTTGGAACTGGAAAAGTGACAGTTACTGCCAAGAAGAGTACAAGCATTACTTTAGAATGTCTGGTGTTTGCCAACCCTGATCCAACATCCTATGCCTGGTATAAAGGAGGCAATCTTACATCAGGTGCTTCACAGAAGACCATATCTGTATTGCTATCAAATGAAACCGGTATGTTGTAACTGCTGACTGTAGCATTGGTTTATACTCATCATCAATTATGTTTGCTGTCTTTCAGTTATTGGAAAACCCTAAATCTTAAACTTTGCTTTTGCGAAGAGAATATACTGTGATTCCAGAGTTCTGATAGAAGGTAGAATCAGGACTGTATGGCAACAAGAGGAGCCTGAGATAGACCACAAATTTATATGAGAGAAATAGGCATGCTTGTATAAGAGCAAATGAATGAAAAGAAACCTGCAGAGAGAGGGAAAGAGAAAAAAAGTTGTAGGAATACATGGAGAAGAGACATTATGTCTTGACTAAAATTTGGAGGATACATTTAAAGAGTGATTTGGAAAATGGCAGAGATGAGAGATTTAAATAGTCACTGGCTTATTTGCTGATGGAACAAAGGCACTGATGGATTACCTGATGTTAATCAGAGATTAAGAGCTTAATTAAAGATTTAATAACAGATGAATGGAAAGCAGAGTGGGATAAAAATCTGAAAGGAAGACATGCATATAAGTTGTTCAAGGCTCCAACAAGAAAATGTCAGATATCTAGGGAATTGAAAATTCCCAGTAATAAGAAACTTCTCAGACTACAGCTGGGAAAAGGCTATTTCAGAATAGAAGAACCTTACTGTGCAGTATGTCTTCAAGACAATAATATAGAACATTTCTTGTTAAAATATAAGAGGTATGAACAAATGAGAATACCAATATTAGATTATTTGCAAGCATCCAATTTACCTATAAATATAGAAGAGGTTTTAAGAGTAGACAGACCTAGGGAAATAAATAATATAGTCAAACAACATATAACACGAACAAATATTAATATATAGTGGCTGGGAAGGTGAAGTTCTGATGCTGTTATTAACAATGCTTATGACTTTTAACATATGAAAGTCAATTAATTATCTGTTAAAGTCAGTTATATAACTGGAACCACCAGGCCTTTACACCCCTTCACTTTAATATTATTCTTGTTCAGAGTTTCTTCTTGATTTTTTTTTTTTAATTAATTAATTTATTTAATGTATAAGCACAATTGTGATTGTCCCTATTTACAATGATTTGACAAATGTGATGCCACTTTCTCATATCGGCAGTTTTTCATATTATTTGGAATTGAAAACAATATATATCCTAATTATAACCCATCAGAGGTTGAACGGGGTATTTTTCTTCATAAATTTAAAAAAAAGAAAACCTGATGTTTGAGGCAATTATAGTGGGGCTGTACATAGAATCAGCAACCTCATGAAATAAAACAAGCAGTTACAGAAACCATCCCTGCAAGACCACTTGAGGGATCCCATTTCAATGGTGGCCCGATACTCATAGGTAATTTTTATAACACCAGGCACTTCTGTCAAGCAATGGTTATTTTAGCAGACACTGTGTAAGTATCACCAGACAGTCTTTACATGGCATCAGACAATCTCAACAAAACATCAGTCTTTATAATATGAAATGGATCTTTAATACGGCTTTCATAGGTTAAGAATAAAAGAGAAAAGCCACAAAATACCTGGTGTCAAAAGTCTAAAAGCAGAAGAAATGTCTGAAATAAATGGTGAGAAGGGGATAGACTGGCCCAAATCAGATATTAGGGCGAACTAAAGTCACTAATTGTGCCTTAGTAGAGATTAAAGAGTAGATAAAATGAGAAAGAGAGAGACACACAAAATAGTATGGCAGATATCTAAAAACATAATAGAATTTTATTAATGCAATAAGCTCAGATATCTGTCTACCATTTTACTCCTTTTGATTTGTAGATTTCCATTATGTCCTATCCTGGTCTTGTTTTTCTTGTTCTTTCAGGTAAATCTCATGGTCTTTAAGTCAGCACCACAGTTTCTCTTTATGTGATACTTGTTCTTTCTGTTACTGGGAGTTCCTTATTAAAGGTTTTCATGTGTTAACTAGGCAGACTTTCTCAGAGGGCTTCCTATGCATATCCACATCTGTCTATTTATTTCCTTTTTTTTCATTGTTTTAAGATGAACTAGCTATACTGGTGCAGATCATATGCATGTTTGTACAATATTGTTTTCTGTTGAAAATTGTTTTATAAATACGTTTCTATTTCTTCATTTACTAATTCAAAAGTTTTCCCACCCCTTTTCATGCTATTAACAACAGGGCAGTTAGACTTTAGAGACTTCATTTAAGTATTTTGTTTGTTTGTTTTTTATTCATTTTTTATTTTTATTTATTTATTTATTTTTTTTCCTTGGAAAGGGGAGGTCCCACACAAAAACGTTCACACAAATTTAGTTTTGATTTACTCTATTTGGGCTGAGTGGGGGGGGGGGGAAGAAGGTACTGTATTTGGATATTGAACATCTGACTTTATTTTCTTGAATTAGTACACCATATGTCCTAATTATAACTCATCAAGGGTTGAACGGAATACTTTAAAAAAAAAAATAATGCAATGGTTATACCAGCTTTTCTCAACCTGTTTCTCTTGAAGGAACCATTGAAATAATTACCAGTTCTTAGGGAATTCCTGCATTAAAATTATTATATCTACAGCTCATGGTACTTTAGTATGATCAGTAATTTATAAATATGATAATCCAATAAAGATTGTCAGAGCACTTTTGAGTAGAGAATGATTTTTTCTGTGGATCTGTTTATTTTAGCCAACTTATTAGTCTACTTTTTTCATGTGGTTCCCCCTCCCAACAAAGGATATCAACTCTAATGCAAGTCAGTAGTAGAAGATAGAAGAAACTTCCCTACTTGATTTTTTTTTTTTACCTTATCCTAGTAAGCCTAAAAGTCTTATCTCAAATTTCTACTCTACAAGATGCTAATTAAATATGGTATGTGCAAGGATGATCAAGGTCCTATTGTGTATTTCCATACGGGGCTGCTTGCACATTGCCCACAACTGTGAGTGCTAACATCGCCCAGCACACAAAGTTGAAAAAAATGACATTTATTATTTTTTTTCAATCATGATCTCTCGTGGAACCCCTATCGACCTCTCGTGGAAATCTAAAGTTATGGAACCCCAGTTGAGAAACCCTAGGTTAGAGAGTCAAATGATTTTACTCATGAGAGAGCATTGTAAGTAAAGTTTACTATGATTAAAAACTGATTTAAGTTAGTAAAGACAGAATTTTTCAAGAGTCTTGTTCTATGACTGGCTGATATTCATTAGAAGTGCCAATCATATTTGAAATGTTTATGTTTAATTTTAAATGGTATGTTAGAATCTGATGGGAAAAACAGTTTTCAGTTAATGTTAATACGTTCCATATTGATTGAATCTGTATGCCTTGCTTCAATACACTCTCGCTACTTTTGACCAAGTTTGCATCACAACATGTCATCTCATAAACCCACCATTTTCTCCACAGTTATCTTCATTGCCTCACAAAAACAGTTTTCTTTTATTTGTATTTTTAAAAAAATAATATTTGGTATTTTTTACAGAAGTTCTTTCAGCCAGTTGTTTTCTCTGTTGTTCATCTCTTTTACCCCTTCATTTTCAGTAGGATAATCTTTAATTTCTTCTACTGATAGTAGCTTGTCAATAGATTTACTTGTTCTGATCTGGAAGCCATTTTTATTATTTCTTTCTATTTATTACTTGCAGTCAGACTCATGATTAGACACACATTGTCAGTAAACGTAAATTATGTATGTGTAAATTTTTGAGGCTTAAAAATAATTCCGTCCAGAGCTGAAAATAATTACGTACGGAAAGAGTTAAGCTTGATTAATTACTTCATCCAAGCATGCAAGTACTTTGGCCCCACAATAAGTCTAAATAACACAAATGTGCTGGGTCATGATGTGGATGTTGCATCAGTTATCACTATCGATAACTATGAATTGGCAGTGGTGCACCACTTCACATACCTGGGGTCTACCATCAATGATAAACTCTCACTGGACACAGAGATTGACAGCTGCATTGGCAAAACTGCAGCTACCTTTGTCTGCCTCACAACGCATGTTTGGGGAAACTCCAAACTCACAACGAAGACGTAAGTTCCGGTATATAACACCTGTGTCATCAGCACCCTTCTATACTGCAGCGAGACATGGACAACCTATGCTAAGCAAGAAAGAAGGCTCAATACCTTCCATCAACGGTGTCTATGCCACATCCTCAGTATTTCGTGGAAGGAGAAAGTGACAAATGTCGAGGTGTTGTCATGTGCTGACCTTCAGAGCATGTATAGACTGTTTAGACAGCACAGATTACACTGGCTTGGCCATGTCCGCAGCATGGAAGATGGTTGCATCCTGAATGATATCTTTTTCTGACAACTGGCACATAACAAAAGAACAGTTGACTGCAGCTGAGGTTCAAAGGTGTGTGCAAGAGAGACATGAGGGCACTGGACATAAATCCAGCAACCTGGGAGAATGAAGCTGCCGATCGCACTAAGTGGAGGTGATCTTTATGGTGTAATATGAATACATTAAAGTACGAACCACACATTGTAATATAATGCGAATCTTGACATGTACGATATTCTGTAAATAAACATGGCTACGAATTGAACATGCTTTTACTGAGTCCCTTCTGAAACGTGTGTGCTTGTGTAGATGACGAGGTAATGCTTATATACATACATCATAACATTACATGGTGGCAGCGGTCGATACCGGACTGACGCAAAACAGCTACACGATAACACGTGAGTACAGTATTCGGCTAATTTTCATCATCGAAGTCAGCCATGGCGGCGAAACAATATCGCAACGCACCGCAAATGAGATTCGCCGGTCAAGACGATAAGAGTGAAGCTTTCTTGTTATGGCGCCAACGCATAGATCTATATTCCAAGACCACTGGTCTGGCAGGACAAACCCTAACTCCATATATCCTAGAAGCATTGGACGATGAAGGTTTGAAAATTTACAACAGTTTTGCTACCGCCATGCCGGTTGAGTCGGCAACCGACCCCGTAGCCATATTGGACGAATTTGAAAAGCGTCTGATCATAAAGCACACAAACTTTAGAGCGGCAAGATTAGAGCTTCACCACCTGCGACAGAAACGTGGTGAAAGCCTAGATGATTTCTTCACTCGCATTAAGGAGAAAACAAGAGTATGTAAATTTAGCAACGAAGAAGAAAAAGAGCGAATTATTGAACAGATTCTTCTTAGCACACCAATGCCAGAGTTCCAGAAATGGCTACTGAGCCAGAGTGATATGCTAACTTTACAACAACTTCTGGATGAAGGCAGGAAACACGAGGCACAAGCACTAAACATTAAACAAATTCAGCAAGGTACATTAGCAGCCCAGGTGGATGCAGTGAAAAGCTATAAACCTAGACACAACAAAGCAACTGGTTCGAAACAACAAGAAAAACACAACACAAGCAGAGGTGCTATGTGTAAATGTTGTGGCCTAAACCACATACAAAACCACTGTCCAGCTAAAGACTCTACATGTCATTACTGCAGAAAGAGGGGCCACTGGATAAAATTATGTTTCAAGAGGAAACAAGACAGTGCTCAACACAAACTTCACAGCAGAAAGTCGTCAAAACAAACACACTCTATGATGACTGAGGACCTTGACTCCAGTGAAGAAAGTGATCCTTCCACTTTTGATACTGTGAAGATACTAACTTTCAGTAATGAACCAAAGAGAACGCAGGCTTTCTGCAAGGTACAATTCCGAATACCAGGAATTAAAAGGCACAAAGAAAGATATATTCGGTTCAAGATAGACACAGGTGCCCAAGGTAACACTCTACCCTTAAGAATATTCAGATAGATCATGCCTGACAAGGTGGATAAGCAAGGATTTCCCACAAGGGATGTAAAAAGTAGGAGTGGCAGGACAAAGCTAAGAGCTTACAATGGAACAAGTATAGACTGTTTCGGAGCAGTAACACTTGAATGTTTATACAGAGACTCTGAATGGACATCGTCAACATTTTACTTGGTAGATGTTGAAGGACCTGCAATTTTGGGTTTACCAATGTGCGAAAAGCTGAGTGTGGTAACTATTAACAACATTAAAGCTGACAAAAAAAGAACATCTTACTCTACACGTCACTGGAGTAGATGACCTTAAACAGCGATTCCCAGAACAGTTCGACAGAATAGGCAAACTTCCAGGAAAGGCAAGATTCTTTTTAAAAGACAACGCTGAGCCAAAGATAGACCCACCTAGAAAGTATCCTATACATGTTAAACAGAAACTTGCCACAGAACTAGAAAAGATGGTGCAGAATGATGTTATTAGAAAGGTTGAAGAGCATTCTGATTGGTGTAGTAGTATCACAACCGTTCTGAAGCAGGATGGTTCTCTTCGGGTTTGCCTTGACCCAAAACACTTAAACAACAGTCTAAAGCGCTGTCCACACAAAATGCATACAGTGGAAGAGATAACTCACAGATTCCACAATGCCAAATATTTTTCTAAACTAGATGCTGTACACGGATACTGGAGTGTTGAGATAGCAGAGGAAAGTCAACTCCTTACAACTTTTCGAACACCATTCGGCAGATATTGTTTCAAGAGACTCCCATTTGGTTTGAATGTATCACAAGACATCTTCCAACAGAAGATTGACAACATTGTTGAGCAATGTTCTGGTACAGTGGCTATTGCGGATGACATTGTAGTCTGCGGCAGGTCAGAACAAGAACACGACCGTAACTTGATTAACTTGATGCATGTAGCACAGGCCAATGGGCTAACATTCAACAGCAAAAAGTGTACAATTAAGGCAACGGAGATACAATTTTTTGGATTGCTGTACACCCAGAATGGTGTAAAACCAGACCCTAAAAAGGTTGAAGATATTCATGACATGCCAACACCAGCTACAAAGAAGGAACTGCAACAATTCTTAGGTGCTGTCAATTTCCTAGCACAATTCATACCAAATTTGTCAGCTGCTGCAGAACCTTTGCGATCTCTACTACAGAATGAAACTCCGTATGAATGGTCAGAAGACTACCAACACATATTCAACCACTTGAAGACCCTCATATCATCTGATGCATGCTTGAAATACTATGACATGCAAGCACCCACTTTTCTCATGGTTGATTCCAGTCTGAAAGGCCTAGGAGCAGCACTTTTGCAACCAGACAAAAATCCTGAAGGACACTATGCCAAAGAACTTCGTCCTGTAGCTTACGCAAGCAAATCATTAAGTTCTGGCGAAAAGAAACTTGCAAACATTGAAAGAGAAATGCTAGCTGTACGTTTTGGAATCAAACGCTTCCACACATTTCTTTTCAACCGCCCATTTACAATTCTCTCAGATCATAAGCCACTTGAGATGATTCATAAAAAACCAATAGCTTCAGCACCACCACGACTACAAGCTCTGTTATTGGAAACACAAGGTTATGATTTTAATATTCAGTATATCCCAGGAGAGGATATAGGTCTTGCAGATGCTCTCAGCAGATTACCAAACCCCAACAAGACAGCAGATCTTACCCCAAACATCAAAGTTGATTTTGTCAAGTTTAGCGATAATCGGCTTGAACACATCAGAGAAGACACAATGAGAGATCCTATCCTTAACTCTCTCAAAGAACTGATATACCATGGATGGCCAAGCTCTATCAGGGAAGTTCCAACACACATCCGTCCATACTACTCGATGAGGGACGAGTTAAGCATCGAAGATGGTCTGATCCTTAAAGGAGATCGCATTGTTGTACCAGAAACACAACGCGATATCATCCTTAAACAGCTCCATAATAGTCACCTTGGTATTGTGAGAAACTTCCACAACCCTCACCATCAGCTGTTATTGCAGACATTACAAAGAAGTATTGCAGCATGTTTGGCATCCCAGATGAAATTAGATCAGACAACGGTCCACATTTCTCAGGTCAAGCATACAGAAACTTCACTAAGGACTGGAAGATCAAACACACAACATCATCACCTAGATACCCTAAATCTAATGGTTTCATTGAGAGACAGATACAAACTATCAAGTCAATCATGAAGAAAACAAGAACAGAGGATGTACACCTAGCACTTTTGAGATGGAGAACAACACCGGTAGACAGTAAGATCGACAGTCCAGCAGAACTTATGTTTGATAGAAGAATTAAAGACCTCCTACCATCTAAGGTCCACTTCCGTCCACAACATAGAGACAGCACATATGATCAATTTCAGCATCGTCAGCAAGTTCAGAAATCCAACTATGACAAATGTGCTAAAGACTTACCACCATTATATCCTGGTCAGCATGTGACTACCTACAACCACAACAATGACACATGGTCAAAAGCAACAATCATTTCCAGAAACCCTGAACCCAGGAGCTATACTTTAAGACCAGACAGCAGCAGCAACCTCCTGAGGCGAAACAGAGTGGACATAAGAGAAATCCCACAGAATACAACAGAACAGAGAATTCCCATGCTTTCAACAGACAATGCAGTAACTCCAGACTTTGGTGCCCCACAAAACCAACAAGCGCCAAGGCCGAAATCACAACCAACTCAAGCTAAACCAGGGACTTCCGCAGAACCACCAGCACTTTACACCACTCGTTCTGGCCGTACAGTGACACCTCCCAGCCGATACAGACAGTGACATATATATACTCACACTGAGCATTACACATACTTATCCTTTCTCACATGAAACATTTCGTTGGAAATGTTTACACACATTTTTTTTTCAAAAAAGGGGGGATGTAATATGAATACATTAAAGTACGAACCACACATTGTAATATAATGCGAATCTTGACATGTACGATATTCTGTAAATAAACATGGCTACGAATTGAACATGCTTTTACTGAGTCCCTTCTGAAACGTGTGTGCTTGTGTAGATGACGAGGTAATGCTTATATACATACATCATAACATTACATATGGCACCACCTCAGATTGGGCAAAAAGAAGCTCTCTTGCAAGCAGAAGAGAGGAGACAATGTTGAAAGGCTTACCAGAAAAATAAGCAGCTGAGGGCTGTCACCTCAGGGGTGCTTATCAATAGTCAGTTATGACTGAAGGGGCTATAATTGTTATCCAGGTATTAAAACAGTGCCGTATAAGTGAATTATATACAAATATATTTTGAAAAAATAGCATTATCAGTTTTGTTTGTGATTAGATAACTAATTATCTGCAACAGTGATTAAATAACTAGTCATTTTCTAGGTCGCATTCTGACGATGTGCACTCATTATAAAAAATATTGTGTTTATTACATTAAGTTTAGTTCAGCTCAAAAAGTGTATTTTTTTTAGTGCTTTCTTAGTTTATGCATGCAGAGCAAGCTTGTGGACAATGACATCAAGGTCTCTATTGGCAGTATGACTGGACACTGATGATCTGGTACATTGTATGTTTACCACCACCTTTACACCCAACTTGCAGTTTAGTAGCATATCAAAACTGTTTTATACATGTACCAATCTTTTCTACAATTTGCTGTGGGCTTTCAGACAAAGCTGCTGATCATCATCATCATGCTTCAGCTTCACAAGAAGCATAAGACTTCAACAAACATATGCCAAGTCTTCCTGTCCTGTGCCATCAGCTCAATGTCTTTTCACATCTTCTCTCCTCCATGAATACTTTGGTCTCCCTCTACCTCTAAAGCTACTGATTCACGATGAAAAACATTATATACAAAAGAATGAGGACATTCATCTGCTGTGATAATTGTTTGTTGTATTTCTCATCAGATTTTGGAGCTTATAGCTGCAGTGCAGAGAACATTGTTGGAAACCTTAATCCTGCCAGGGAATTCATAGTAGTGGAAGGTACTCCTTCAGTTTAATATCAACTTAGTTGCTCATATTTTGCATTTGTTTGTTTGTTTAGTCATTCTGTCTTGCCCTTTGAATACTTAACCTATTTTCTTAAATTAATTACACATCAATGCCCTTCTTTCATTGGGTAAGTATGTTATGTGTGTCTGTTATTTGTGTATTTCTTTTTTTTTTTAAATTCTACACACACTACACATCTTTGTAACTAAAATATTTTTTTCTGTCACCAAAAATATTGAATATCAAGCCATTTGTAAATTCAAACCAATTCATAAATTGTTGATTAGTGTTGAATCCTCTATAAATGGAAGTGAAACCACTAACATGTCATAAATATTTAGAAGTATTGAAATCTTCTACAAATCCAGATCTAATCATATTATCTGTTGATCAAGTAAATAATGATTTAAATTCTGACCATATAATGTAACAAAATAATTGTTCTTTTTCAACACATGACAGACTCAGAAAAGTCATGTGTGACCATCTTAATGATTGTATAAAAAAGGCAGGAAATGATTAAATATCCCTGGGGTTAATAATGTTTAAAATGTGATCTTCTTTTCACAGATAAAGGAACGTCAACAAAAGATTCCGGTCTGAGCACGCCAATGATTATCCTAATTGTTTTTGTAATCCTCATCTTCCTTATTATCTTAGCTTTGCTCATCCTTTGCTGTTGTTTATATGGTAGGTATTCATTGTTTTATTCTTCTTTAGATTATGTTTAGCCTTGTCCTTATTATTATTCCTTTTATTCTAGAGTTCATATTTTATTATTCTGCTTCGCCTTTTTTCTTTCTTACATCATATTTCATTTAATCTTATTCTGTTTTCTGCCTCCTTTTTTTCTTTCTTAATCTTCCCCCCCCCCCCCCCCCCCCCCCCACTACCCCCTCTTCTTCTTTAGCTTTTTCTGTTTTCCTGCCTCAGCTTTAGATATATTAATGAAAGTGAGTGTGTAATCTTCTCTTCCCCCCCCCCCCCCACTTCTTGAGCATGGGACCACAAACATTTGTTACCCAGCCACCCTGACCTCCCCTCACCATACAAGAAGCATGCACCAAAGCACAGCATGAGCTTCTGTAGCAACTTACTTAATATGATAAGTTTGCTAGCTCCATACAGTCTCATCTTAATTGTCACTTTCTTTATTAGTTAATGAGCTTTTGGAGGACTCTGCAGTACCTCACGAGTTTCCACGGTAATTCTCTGTCTAAATTGTCAAGGCTTTTTCATAGTTCACAAATCTGATAGAAAGTGGTGAATTCAGTTCCAAGGTCTATTCTATTAACATGCAAAGTGTGTATCTAATCTGTATAGGATCTGTTTTGACAAATGCCTGTCTGTTCCTCCATTAGTTGTCTTTCATTAATTAATTTCATTTTCCACTCCTTATGAAGCAGGCCACTGTCATTGGCCTCTTTGCAGAAAGCCAACATCATATCATTTCTGCATTCTTGCAGGCCATTTTTGTAGCAATTCACTTTGCACTGTTAGGTTTCCAGCCCCACTCATCCCCCCATATTAGTCACCTGGGATGACAAACCTGAGGAAGTGGTACTATTCTTCTTTGTCTCCTCTGAAACCCTCAGGAACTATAGGAGACATAGTTGTCTTTGGCCTCTTTTAACTTCTCTAATATGATCACATTTAATGTTGTCACTGGTAATAATAATGTTACTCCTCTGTAATTTATGCACTCTTGCAAATCTCCATTCTTTGACAACTAGACCTGATATAATTCCTCCTAAATTACTAGTATTGTTTCTCTCACCCACACTTTGCCAAGTAATTTATCTGTATAGAGGTGTCTTAGTTTTTGCTGTGAAGGCCTGTTCTGGAATACCATCTGGGCCTGCATCCTTCCCATCTTTTTGAAGCTGTATGAATTTCTTGATTTCTACTTTATTTGATTTGTTGAAGTTAGCTTTTAACTCCTTTTCTGCTGGCTGGATGTCTTGAGGATCTAGTGCTTCATATTTAGACTCTGCTCAAAATGTTCCACCCATCTTTTAACCTGCTCTATTATGTTGAATTTCTTCGTGTGCATTCTGATACTTCTCATGTCTTTTTGAATTTTTTTCATCATCACCACCCATCAGCTTCTCGAGGTGCATAAGCCTTCAACAAATGTATGCCAATTTTTCCTGTCCCATGCCATCAGCTCAGAATCTTCCCCTTGTTGATTGTTGATCAGAATCAATGTCATTGCACTATGTGCAAACCCATAGGTGCTTGTTAAAGTTTAGAACGGAACGCCAGCTTCGTTCCTGCTATATCGGCTTTGTGCGGTAATGTGCGATGACCGCACGAACTGGATGTTGTTGACATGACCCATTAACAGCCAGACATGTTATCATGTTTGTAATCGTGTACATGTTCATCTTGTTTGTCAACATGTGTGTTTCATTGGAGTTAATAAATGGTCGTTCTTATTACAATGCCTTATTTATTGTGCTGTGAATGGAATGCACAACACTGACAACAAGGTACACACACAAACACAACACTGGCAACGAGGATAACGAACTGTTGTAAGAATATTTCGTCATGAAATCCTAATCTACGTAAGTGGTCATACACACAAGCTTCTAGTAACAAGAACGTTGTAGCACGGACATTTTCCAGGTTGCAGTATTTTATCCTTATGTTCACATTTTCCCCGCCAATTCAAGCTTCACGGTTTCAGAGTTAATACTGGTTCTCCATATTAAGCAATTTCACAGTATGGCAGAGCAAGCATCAGAAATGACCCTGTTGCTTAAGATGTTCATGGAACAAATGAAACAGCAAAGTGAAGACCAAAGAAAAATATTGGATCTCCTGTTGCAGAGGCAAACCACTAGCAGCGGCTCAGATGGAGCATTGGCACCATATTCTACACCAATCAAAGAACACATTCCTGCATTCTCCGAATTTAAGCTAGAACAGGATAAATGGGACATTTATCTTAAGCGACTAAATCATCATTTTGATGCTCATCAGCAAACAGATGACCTGATAAAAAGGCACTATTTCCTTTCTTGGATTGGCTCATCTTTATATCAGCTAATGCAGAAGATAAGTGGAACAGAAGATCTATCCAAGTTCACATTCACAGAACTGACATGTAAGCTGACAACACACTTCAGACATTCAACACATCTGATCATTGCTCGTCATAAATTTTGGCAATCCAGGAAGAAACCAGATCAGTCATATGCACAATGGATTGCTGAACTTCGTGGTCTATCGACTGACTGTAGATTTTTATGCCCAAAGAACGGTTGTGGACAGTCACTAGTAGAAGAACATATTAGAGACATGGTTCTTCAATTCACGCCGCATGAATTTATAAGAAGATCTGCATTGTCAGATGAAAATCCATCCCTTGAGAAGATAGCTCAGATAGCAGCATTATATGAAACAACTTTGGCTGCAAGTGAAACTTTAAGAGGAGATGAGAAACCTGTATCTTCAGACATTAATGTTATGAAACCTTTTTATAAACAAAAGCGTGCCACGTCATTGGATAGAAAAGCTACAGACAGAAGCAAGTCACAGAGCTTGAGATTAAACAAACTGAAGTCTTGTCCTTCATGTCATAGCAAACACGAACAATCAGATTGCAAGTACAGACAGTCTCGATGCAATCTTTGTGGAAAAATTGGACACATTTCATCCGTCTGTGCTTCAGTGAAAACTACAGGCACTACACATGTAAACAACTCACGTCGAAGTGCTAGTCTAGACAAGTTTACTAGTAGGTCAAGGAAGGGTCAGTCTGAAGACGTAAACACTGTCAGCATTGAAGAACAGAAGAATAAATTTTACATCAATGTTCTGGTGAATAACCTTACTTACTTACTTAGTCGTTCCCCTTCTACCGTGAGGTGTAGAGGTTTGGAAGAGAGAGCGCCAGACTATCCTATCGGCTGTCTTCCTCCTGGCCTGGTTCCATTCTAGTCCTCGATCCTTCAAAGATTGTCTAATGTTGTCCTCCCAGCGGACTCTGGGTCGTCCTCGGGGTCTGGATCCCTGGCTCTTTGTTTCCCACGCCTGTCGTGGTATCCGATCTTCTCCCATTCTGCAGACATGGCCAAACCATCCTAATTGGGACTGTTCTACTTGGGTCTGCAGGGGGTAGGATTTTAGGCCTTGACGTATCGTCTGGTTGCGTACCATGTCTCTTCTTGTTACTTCAACCACCTTCCTCAGATACCTCATTTCTGAGGTTTGGATCTGGCTTTTATGGGTTGTAGTCATTGCCCATGACTCGCATCCGTATGTCAAGACTGGGACATAGGTGGAGCGGTATACAGCCATCTTCGTTTTCTTACCAACCTCTCTCTTGCTGAGGAATCCTCGATTTATGGCCTGAAAAAGTCTCCCAGCTGCTGCTTTTCGAGTGGCCAACTCTTCTTTGATGCCTCCCTTTGGGTCTATAATAGCTCAGAGGTATTTAAAGTGGTCGACCTGCTCCAGGACCTGTTCTCCCAGCTTAATCTGATGTTTTCTTTCTTCTCGTGAATAACCACCCAGTGAAATTTCTGCTTGACACAGGATGCACTTGTGGCATGGTAGGCTTGAAGGGTTATGAGCAGTTAGGTATGCCGAGATTACAGCCTGTTAACTCACAATTCAAGGGTTATGGCGCTGTGAACATACCACTGAAGGGTTGGACAAACGTAGAAGTGAGATTAGGAGATAAAGTTCGAACACTTTGATTATTAGTGGCTGATACACAAGAAGGCATGAATCTGTTTGGCGCCCCGTGGTTCAAGGCATTTCGTTTTAAGATCACAGAGGACAATAGTCTGCCACCTGAAATTTTCAATATTGTGGAACCTGTCCATGCATCAGAAGCATTATCTAAGGTGAACCATCTTTGTTCTAGATTTCCTAAGGTATTCTCAGATGGACTAGGCACATGCAAGACTTTTAAGGCACATTTACAGCTACGTCAAGGGGCAATCCCAAGGTTCCACAAGCCTAGACCAGTTCCTTTTGCTCAGAAGGATGCAGTAAAGAAAGAAATACAAAGATTGGAGGAGCTTGGTATCATTAAACCAATTCAGACAAGCAATTGGGCTGCACCGATAGTGGTAGTTCCAAAGTCTAACGGCACTGTTCGAATCTTTGGAGACTTCAAAGTTACTATCAATTCCCATCTTCAAGTTGAACAGTACCCTTTACCAAGACCAGAAGAGTTATTTCATTAACTTCAAAATGGAAAAAAGTTTTCCAAATTAGATCTGTCTGATGCTTACCTTCAAATTGAACTGGATGAAGAATCTAAGAATTTAGCATGGACTGTACCAGTACCAAAGACTTGCATTTGGCATCTCGAGCGCTCCTGCTATTTTTCAGCGCTTTATAGAACAGATAACCACAGATCTCAATGGTTGTGCTAACTATCTGGACGATATCATCATAACAGGAAGGTCAGATGATGAACATTTGCAAACACTTGAAGAACTTTTTATGCAGTTAGAACAGCATGGACTTCAATGTAATTGGTCCAAATGTGAATTCTTCAAATCTGAGGTTGAGTACCTAGGCAACATTATTTCTGATGAAGGAATACGACCATCAGACTCTAGCATCGAAGCTATCAAACAGCTACCCCGCCCAGAAAACTTAACACAACTCCAGTCCTTCTTGGGAAAAATAAATTATTATCATAAGTACATTGATAATTATTCAGAACTTTCTGCTTCACTAAATAAGTTAAGAAAGAAGGACACATCATTTTTCTGGTCCACAGATCAGGAAAGAGCTTTTCAAGCTCTTAAGAAAGCCATCATAACTGCAACTAGATTGGTACATTTTGATCCAAACCTGCCTATTATACTTGCTACAGACGCATCTTCATATGGAATAGGAGCAGTGTTATCACATCGTTACCAAGATGGTTCTGAGAGACCAATAGCTTTTGCTTCCAAGACCATGAGCGAAGCAGAAAAAAACTATAGCCAAATTGAAAAGGAAGGCTTGTCAATAATTTGTGGAGTACGAAAATGTCACCAGTGTCTCTATGGCCTGACAAAACCTTTTGAATTGCAGACAGACCACGAGCCTCTTTTGTCTATTTTCTCGCCTGATCACAAATTGCCTGTGTTATCCATGCAGTGATTGCAGTGATGGGCCATTCTATTGATGTCATACAACTTTGTCATCAAACATAGGTCAACAACGAAACATGCTAATGCGGACGCGCTGTTAAGATTACCTATGGGACCAGATCCTGCATTTGACAAGTCTGAAGCATCATGCTATAATGTCAGCATGGAAAATGATGATGCCATAGCTGAAATTCCGCTGGACCCTGCTTTGGTAGAATCTGAAACAACTAAAGATAAGATTCTTAATAAAGTCAAACATTTTGTGCTCAGTGGGTGGCCAGAATCACTGTCACAAAATAACAGCGACGTAAAACCTTATTTTGATAGGCGCCTTAATTTATCAATTCACAAAGGCATTCTGTTATGGCAGGCTGAGTCTAACCGAGTGATTGTACCCACTTCTCTTCGTGAAAAAGTCCTTCATTTACTGCATCAAGGACACTTCGGCATAATCCGAATGAAACAACTGGCTCGACGGCATTGTTGGTGGCCCACCATTAACAAGGACATACAATCGTTATCAGTAAACTGTAATGCATGCAGAGCAAACCAGAGTAATCCGCATCAACATTATCAGTCATGGCCAATAGCTGAACGTCCGTGGGAGAGAATCCACATCGATTTCGCAGGTCCTTTTATGGATGAACAATGGCTGGGAGTTGTCGATGCATATTCTAAATATCCATATATTGTTGCGATGAATTCCTTGACAACTGAGGTAACAATAAAAGCTCTAGCTAAGATCTTCCTTCACGAAGGTTTTCCTGACACAATTGTTTCAGATAATGGAACACAGTTTACTTCGGTCAAGTTTCAACCGTTCTGTTCACTACATGGAATTGAGCATCTCATGATGGCTCCATTTCATCCAGCTTCAAATGGAGAGGCAGAACGCTTTGTCCGCACCTTCAAAACCTCAATGGCAAAGATTTGCTGGGGAGGGAAGACACGACATCGAGCTCTGGATGAACTACTGTTCGCGTACAGGACAACACCAAATTCTTTGACTGGCAAGTCCCCTGCCAAGTTGTTACATGGCCGTCAGCCAAGAACGCAATTGTCATTGCTAATGATGCCTCAGCAAGAACGAAGAAGTGAAACAACTGAAGTTAAAGGATCAAGATTCAGAATTGGAGACTCTGTGTGGGTAAGGAACTATTCCTCAAAAGATGATCCTTGGGTGCATGGTCACATTATAAGAACTATCGGTCGTATGATGTATACAGTTCATCTAAGTAACAACATGAATATACGGAAGCATCAGAACCAGTTAAGACCGGGAAGTCTCCTGAAGACCAGACCACCCTCCGACGATAGCTATGATGACTTTTTACTCAACAAAGCCATCATGGATCAAGTTATCAAGGCAGCACCTGATCTACAGCTTGATGCCCCAGAGCCTGTTATAGAAGATAGAAGTGTGGTGGATGCTGCAGTACCTCCACGAAGATCTCAAAGACAATGAAAACCAGTTGTCAGATTCGATCCTAGCTCTTAATTGCTGGGGAGGAACTGTTAAAGTTTAGAACAGAACGCCAGCTTTGTTCCTGCTATATCGGCTTTGTGCGGTAATGTGCGATGACCGCACGAACTGGATGTTGTTGACATGACCCATTAACAGCCAGACGTTCTTACGACCGTTGGTGCTGGGTGACAGTTCAGCTGGGAACAGACGTTCCTTATCATGTTTGTAATCATGTACATGTTCATCTTGTTTGTCAACATGTGTGTTTCATTGGAGTTAATAAATGGTCGTTCTTATTACAACGCCTTATTTATTGTGCTGTGAATGGAATGCACAACACTGACAACAAGGTACACACACAAACACAACAGTGCTCAATCTCCTTTAGCAAATGTCAAAGGGTATGAATGCTAATTGTTCCTGTTGCGTGCTGGTTGTATGTACACCGGATGCTTCCTCTCATACGCACATCTCTGCTGGTCTTATGTTTGATGCCAAACTCCCAGCAATCTTAGCCTTGATGATTCATTAATGCTGTGTCATTCTCTAATAGGTGATCATTAATTGCTTTTAGTATCTCTTCCTTATCCATATCCAATACACCTACTATGGGTGCTCTTGAAACTAGTCTGGCAGCTCTTTCACTGCCACATACCCCTAATGACCAGGACAGTAGATCCACACCAGTTCCTGAAGATTCCAGGCTTCTGTTCTTCCCATGTTTCCTTCATCCCTTTCATATCTGTCTCCAGTTCTCTTCTCTATGGGTTCTTTGGTCTCCCTCTACCTCTCTTACCCTGGGAATTAGAGCCCGAGGATATCAGTCTTGTAATTCTACATTTCTGCTGCAACATGTACAGTTTTCCTTTGTTTATTTTATAAACGAACAGTCTAGGCACCAATTCTGGAGATCTCCCAGAAGGAAAAAGTTGAGTCAGCAAGCCAAACTCCTTTCGGACTTTCTCTGGATTGCATCTTTTGTCTCCACATCAGAGGACCTTCTTCTGCCTTGGTTGACTGAATTGAATTATTTTTGTTAGTTGACTTGTCCATATTGTTTTATTGAAGTTTTTTTCTGGCTTAAAATTTCTACAGGATGGGATAGCTGGCCCCATGCCCAAACCACCTTAGTTGCCTCTTAAAACAGGCATTGTAGGTTACAGTGTTACTACTCTTTGCTCCCCTTTCAGACCATGGTAACCCATGGATGATGTTTTTGTTTGTAAATATGTAAATATAATGAGTCTTTTCTCTGGAACGTCTGGTATTGCTTCCGTCTAAACCTGCTTGCTTAGTTTTTTTTAATTCCCCTTCTTTATTTTTGATGGTATCTGTGTACCAGTTTTGTATTGGTGTTCCCTTTTTCCAAGAACTTTTCCATATGCCTTATTAAATTTATTGTTTCATCTGTTGCGAATGGTGTTCTTCAGTTGTTTTGTCTTCTAGTTGTGGAAACACTGTGTACTTAACTAATACAGTGATGATAAGTTTTTCTCTTGTTCCTTGGACGTTTAAACCTGCTTGCTTGGTATTTTATTCCTTCTTTATTTTTGATGGCTTCTGTTTTATTAGTTTTGTTCCCTTTTTCCAAGAATTTTCCATCCTTATTAAATATTAATGTATTATCTGCTGCCAGTGATCTTCTTCAATTTTTTGGTCTTCTAGTTGTTGAAGCATTATGTACTTATCGAATACTGTGACAGTAAGTTTTTCTCTTGTTCCGTGATTTCTGAGATATCCTACACTTAACTGTTGTCTATAGATATGTGCTGTTATATATCTCTGAGTTTCAGCTTTACTTTGGCTAACAGAAGATAGTGATCTGATGCCACATCTGCTCCTCCATACACTTTTACATCATGTAATTATGATCTAAACTTCTTTTTATGCACATAAATATTATGTGCATAAAATTTAATTTTTTGTCCTGTGTTATGGTGATATCGATGTTTCTTTATATATTCTTTTATGTGGAAACATGCTTCATCCTATTACAAGTTGATATGAAGCACAGAAGTTTATGAATGTCTCCATTTTTATTCATTGTCCCAAGTCCATGTTTTCCTATGATCTCTTCAAAGCTGTTGTCTATTCATACATTTGCATTTAGGTCACCCAGTTAAGATTGTATTGTCTTTACTTCTCTTTTTATCACTGATATTTACATTCTGGTATAAAAATTCTTCTTTTAATTATTCTTCTTTGTCATTAGTTGGTGCATGACAAGAATTATATTAATTTTTTTTTCTTTTGCCAGCTTTGAATGTTGCTGATATTAGACTGGGTTCCATTGCTCTCCTTTCTATAAGTGCATTCAACAATCTCTTTGACAGAACATTTGAGTTACACCTTCTTTGTGTGTCGCTCGCATCTTTCCTTGTCCTTCTTTGTGTGTCGCTCGCATCCTTCCTTGTGTTCTGAGATAATTGCACAGTCCTAGGATATCAGTTTTATAGCTGCCACCTGTGCAGTTTTTCTTTGTTACTAGTTTGAACACATCAGTGCCCAGTCTGGAGATTTTTCTAGAGTAAAGATAGTGAGCCAGCAGTTCAGACTTCCTTTGGCTTTCTCCGAGCTGCATTATTTTCCCTGAAATGGAACTTCTTCCATCTTGGATGATTTTTTGGAAATACTGGCAGTGGATGACTTGTTCATGTTGGTGAAGCTTTTAGTTTCTACAGGACTGTGTAACTGGCCACATGCCAACCCTCCTAAGTCACCTCTTGCAACATGCCTGGTTTAGTGTTACATTGCTTTCTACTTTTGATGCCTCATTAACACAAGGGCTACAGTGAAACCAGCAAGGGGCTGTTTTGCAATACCTGTAAGCTGTACATTTTGGTGCTGCTGGTTTTGCATTAAACCTCAACTTGCAGAAATATTACTAGTTCAAAAGTATTTATACTGATTGCAGGTGAAATTCTGTCTTGCTCTACTGTGTGTGGTACACCCGCTATCGGGCGCGCCCAGTTTTAAGAGACAAGACAGATCGCTGTGTTTGTTTCAGATTTTGCTTACCATCCGGCACTTTTCTCAAACATTCGGGTCCTGAGTATTCCTCTATAAATGCCTTCGGGTAGAAGAGGAAAGGGCATCCCTCGACACCTTCAGGTATAAGAGGCTTTGTCCATTTGAGCTGGAATCGACCAGGGAGGATCGATGGTTTCATAGCGATTAAATGCAATCTTGAGGGCAAGTTCGGGCACAATGGGCTAATCACCTGTTTGTCAGACATTTTGATTGCATGTTTTACCCGTGAGCCTTGTGCTCTTTGGGTCACTTCTACACTCTGTTTATGGGGTAGAAGAGGTTCCGGTTAAGAAAGGGAAAAAGTATTTATGAAAGAGACCTTAGTTCTGGGTCCATATCAGCAGTTATTCATCTTATTTGGAATTGAAAACACTATATATCCTAATTATAACCCATTAGAGGTTGAACGGTATATTTTTCATCATTAAAATAAAAAATAAAATAAAACGTTCTGGGGGTTTCAGTCTCTTCCAAAGGATAAATTTAGATGTTGATAATCCTACATATTTATCTTGAGTGGCCAGATAAAGCTGTTAAATTCTTTTTTCCTTAATTTAGGGGGCATGGAAGGGGAGAATCGCTACATCTTAAATAACGTGGCAATCAAGGAAAATGTAAATATTGACATGTTTTTCAGGTATATGTGCCAAAAAGAGAAAGAAATCAAAAGTGAACCCAAGTGAAACTGCAGATCCTAAAAATTATGATGGAGAGTATGTATTTGACCTTGTTTTGTTATTGTTTATTTTATTTTAAAGTTGGTTGCTGATTGTTATAACAAACAGTTTTCACTGTTGAATGCATAGTTTTAAAAAAGACATTCTTTGAATTTTAAACCCTTGATATTAAAGCAACTCATTCTACCTGACTTTATAAATTAATGCCCTACTGAACATCATTCTAGGCTTCCTTTTGTGAGTCACATCATATCCTGCAGTCTACTGGTGAAGAGTTGCTCCTATTGAGTATTATTTGTGTTATTGTTGAAACAAATATACAATTTTCAGGGCATAACTAAGCATAAAGTAAGGTAGTCCCGTTGCGTATACTGCCGTTGAGGAGTGAAGTGTTTGTGACTTCACTGTACCAGCTTTATGAGGTAGGGTGGCCTTTTTCCTTAATCGCTGCCATTGCTTCCCTAACTTAGCAGCAGAGTCAGGTACTAATTTACACCTGGTAGACTGCAGCTTGATACTACCAGGTTTTGAATCCAGAACCAAGTAACATTGGTGCAAGAGGCAAGTGCTCTAACCACTTTGCTAATCACAATCTTCACAAAGCATAGCTTTGATAAAAAATACTAGTAGTAACTTAGCAAACAGAATATGAAACACAAAAATTGAAGAACACACAGGAATATAAAATGTCAACTTGAGGATCAAACAAAGGAGAGGACAATGGATTTGTAAAACACCATTCATGAAGAAAAGTTCATGACCACAACATCCCATGGACTAGACTTCACAATAGCATATATTAAAAAATGGACTTGGGGGCTGAATGAGATAAATGTCAGAGGCAGAAATGTAAAGAGAAAACAAAAATCAATAAGCCAGGACAAAGTTGGAAGGAGAGTTTTTCTTTCATTTTTATACATACCTTGACAAGAATTCTGATGGTTTTTGGCTTAACAGTTATATTTTTCTTTGGACTTTTACTATGAAGAAAAAAGAAGTTAAATTTTCGTATTTTTCTTGAGCATTTTCTACTTCATTAATGGGACACCATCAAAGTCAATGAAAAAGATTTAGGCACTGAAGTCTCTTGCATAATTCACAGAAAAATTCTCTGCAAAGCAACAATTCAAAAATTGAGCTATCCTTTTTATTTATGAGACACCATCAAAGAGATTAATGATGAGAGTGCATCATACAAGACCCACAAACAAAATCACTTCGCAACCTCAATGTTATTATTTTTTCTTATGCATCATTACAGCTGAAATATATATCACTTTTTTAATATATATGTATATATGTCAGTTTATTAATAAGAATTTCTGATGTTGTTAACTTTTGTTATTGCTCTTTTTTTCATCCCCATTTAGTAATGGTAAATTATCCCGTGATTCATCATTACCACCTTTAGGCTCAAAACCAAACGGTAATATCACTGTGAACGATGGATTTCCAACTCCAAGAAGTAAATCACCTGCGATTAAAAACCATGGAAGCATCATGTGAGTCATCTTCTATTTGTTTTTTGCAGAAAAGGAAAGAATCAACTGTATTTTCATTGATATCGTTTCAACTTTCTCTTTGTTAGGTTTTCTGATACCTCTTTTTTTTCAGAGAAAGAAAGGATAAACTTTATTTTCATTGACATCCTCTAAGCCTTCTCTACATTAGTTGACATTCTTTCACCTTTCGATTCATTAGTTGGCATTCTCTCCGCTTTCTCTTCATTAGTTGGCATTCTTTCAGTTTTCTGTTCTTTAGTTGACATCCTCTCAGCTATCTCTTCATTAGTTGACATCCTCTCAGCTTTCTGTTCATTAGTTGACATTTTCTCAGCTTTCTGTTCATTAGTTGACATTCTCTCAGCTTTCACTTCATTAGTTGACATCCTCTCTTCTTTTGCATCATTAGTTGACATCCTCTCAGCTTTTTGTTTATTAGTTGACATTCTCTCATCTTTCTGTTCATTAGTTGACATTCTCTCAGCTTTCACTTCATTAGTTGACATCCTCTCTTCTTTTGCATCATTAGTTGACATCCTCTCAGCTTTTTGTTCATTAGTTGACATACTCTCAGTTTTTGCTTCATAAGTTGACATCTTCTCAGTTTTCTATTCATTTGTTGACATTCTCTCAGCTTTCACTTCATTAGTTGACATCCTCTCCGTTTTCTGTTCATTAGTTGACATTCTTTCAGAAATTACCTTCATGGGTCACCTTATTACTGCTCGAGGTGTTGAACCAGACAGAAAAAAGATTGTGACAATACTAAACATGCCTGTACCTAAGGGCTGACATGAGGTTCGCAGACTTTGCGGCATGGTACAGTATCTAGCAAAGTTTCTCAACAATCTTTCAGAAGTTCTTCATCCAATAAGAGAACTTACCCATAAAGATACTCCCTTTATCTGGTCAGCTGAATGTGAACAAGCCTTCAAGAGAATTAAGAAGCTGATTACTTCTACTCCAGTACTTGCAAACTATGATCCTGATGAATCTTTATGTATTCATGCTGATAGTAGCAGCCGTAGACTTGGAACTGTCCTCCTACAAAATGGTCATCCAATAGAGTTTGCTTAAAGAGCTCTAACTGAAACTGAACAACGATGGGCTCAAATTGAGAAGGAACTCTTAGCTGTTGTATACGGTTTGGAACGCTTTGACCAGTACACTTATGGAAGGAAAGTTAGTCATCAACGACCATAAACCTTTGGCAGCCAACGTTAAGAAACCTCTGAGTCAAATTCCTCGAAGACTGCAGAATTTACTGATGCGCAGCCATCGATATGACTTTGAATTCCAATGGGTACAAGGTTCTGATATTATAGCCGATACACTTTCCAGAGTTTGTATTCATAATGTCACATTGGATTTCTCAACTGATAGAGAGAGCGAAGCAGGAGCTGATGCACCTGTAAGATTACCTGAAATACCAGATGTGATGATGGAAAAGATTAAAGCTGAAACTCTCAAAGACAGCGTACTGCAGAGGTTGAAGTCAACCATTTTGGATGGGTGGCCTACAAAAAAGTCTGATTTACCAGCTGAGCTTATACCTTATTTTGACATTCGTGACACCCTGACAACAGAACAAGGCATAATACTTAAAGGAGAACGTATTCTTATCCTAAAAACATTGAGGCCTGAAATCAAGCAGAAGCTACACGCTACTCATCTTGCATTTGACAGCATGATGCGCCGGGCCAGAAGTTGTCTGTTTTGGATCGGCATAATAGCTGAGATTCGACAGATAGCTGACAGTTGTCAAGAAATGAAGGCAAGGAATACTAAAGAACCTTTAAACCAACTCTCAAGAGGTTTATCACCCTGGGTGAAAGTTGGCACTGACATCTTTATTATAGAAGGTTGATATTATTTAGTTCTGATTGACTACTTCTCCAACTTCATTGAAGTAGACTTACTACCCACAATGACAGCACAGTTGGTCATCAGGAAATTGAAGTCTCATTTTGCTTGTTATGGTGTTCCCAAAGTTATTGTATCTACTCAGGTACTCAGTTTACGTCTGCACAGTTCAGATCATTTACTGCTAGATGGGGAATACTTCATGTTAAATCAGCACCAGGTCACCATGTCACCATAAAGCCAATGGATTAGCTGAATCTGCTGTGAAACTCATCAAGACTATTCAAAACAGTACAGAGGCATATGAGGCACTACTTGAACTTCGTAATACGCCAAGACAAGGGTTTGATC
The DNA here is from genome assembly GCA_024509875.1 of Oreohelix idahoensis. Lineage (NCBI taxonomy): Eukaryota > Metazoa > Mollusca > Gastropoda > Stylommatophora > Oreohelicidae > Oreohelix > Oreohelix idahoensis. The sequence goes on from JAMPIV010013306.1 coordinate 491,020, forward strand.
AAAGTCCAGCAGAAATACTGTTCAACAGGAAACTGCGTACACTGATCCCTTCTGCAGTGAGACCCATTGCATCTCACAAGAGAGTTACTGAAAGTAGAGGCAAGAGAGACAGATCAGTGAAGAGGGACAGATCAGTGAAGACGTATTATGATAAAACTGCTTATGATCTGCCCAGGTTGTCTCACCAGCCAGTTTACTATCAAGACCCTGAACAAACAAACTGGCAACCTGGAAGAATTGATAAGAGGCTCTCTTAAAGATCTTATTTAGTTGAAGGGGAGAATGGAGGTCAGTATGTCAGAAACAGAATCCATCCAAGACCTAAAACAACACCTTTCACACCTGATCCTGCGGACGTGGATCAACCATGTAATGTTACTACAATCACATGTATTGTTGCTACCTTGTTGTTATTTTGCTGTCTTCACCTTCCTTAACTAAAGAGCTGAGTCAGGTCCCCATCTACAGCTGGGTTGACTGGAGCATGACACTACAAGATTTTGATCCTGGAAACTTGGCAATTTTTTCATGAGAGGCAACGCGCTAAACTCTCTACTAATCAGACGCTCCTATTTGTTCTTTGTGATTTAACTTATTTCCACTTCTGATATTATTATTCATTATGCCTTATCAGAAAAGTTTGATTCCCCTCCCTCCATTCATTCATCACTCATACATTTTCTTTTATGCCTCCAGATGTTATCTATGTTGTTCATTTCTTTTCTTTAGCTTGCTAGATAACTTATCTTAATCTGATTTGTTCATCTATTTTGATAAATGTTTGCAGTGAACTTTTGTCTTTTTCACCCTTAGCCTGTCTATATTTATTTTCTTTGTCTCCTGTTTGTGACTGTGGCTGATGAGGGGTAAACCCTGAAACGCCCCATGTGTTTGCAGTATTGTTCAGTTGTAAAACTGACTCCATACCTTTTTTTTTGTTTTAAAATATGTTTAAAGGTTACGTTAATTTATTTTATATGCTTTAGTGACTACACTCATCCATTTGCTCCCCTGGTCTTCCACATTTTCCATTTGCAGTTGAGTTGGCATTCTTGGCACTTTTCATTTGGCCTGTTTCACATTCTTATCAAGCAGTGAAACCATATTATTCTTCATGCCCTTATATATTATGGATATCTAAATTAATCTTCTTTAAGTTACAAAACCAGGATAACAATGGTATTGATAAGAAAGCAGTTAATTGTGTGCTGAGCTGATTTAATACAAAAGAAGTTCAGGTATCTTGGACCCTCGCATTAACAGAAGAAAGACATAACAAAATTTTTAAAAATAAATAAAAAAAATTGCATTACAAAACCAAAGCAGGCTTCCAAAAATGTGAAAGAGCACTAACAAGTACCAGACATGTACCAGTGGAACCAAATGTGAGGAGATTATGCTAGGGTAGCATAGGACAAACATTGTGAAAACTGCATTATAATTCAGCCTTGTACTGGAATCGTCAGGGTAAGAGGAATAGATAGACCAAAAACAAACACGGAGAAGAGAATTAGACCAGACATTTAGGGAATAAAGAAGTCATGAAAAGTCCCTGAACAGGTGGCATAGAGCATGTAGGGTGAACATGCACTTGTTGAAGGCCTGTGCTTCTTGGAGAGTTGAAGAATAATGATGATAACATTAACAAAAAAAAGTCTAGCACTCGAAATAAGAAATACAGTGATGCAATGTTAAACTGAGCCAACAGTGGATATGGATCCTAAGCATTGAATAAACTGATAAGTATGGTTCTTTCCATCAATTCTATTTTTATTCTCCTTTATACCATTTCAGTCTTCTGGTTTGTGCAAGTACACATTTATGAATGTCTTGCATTTTATATATATATATATACACACACACACGCACGCACACACACACACACACACATATATACATATGCATAATAAAATAATGGTGTAAGTAAAACATTTCAACTTTATAAAACAGTTCAGTGCCTGAGGTGCCAGAAGCACGTGCTTACCACCTTCCACCACTGGATCCTGAGGCTGCAACAATGGGCAGCAATTTGAGGTAAATAATATTAAAATTACACAACTTCTTAAATGCCTTAGTTTAGTCAATATAGGACAAATATATATCCATTACTTCTGAAAGCTCTTACTGTTAATATTCTTGTAATGTATATATAGTGGTGTATGAACCTTTACCATTTATGGAGCTGCACTGTTCATCAACCCCTTCTTGTTTTATTTTACTTCTCACTTTTCTCATGATAATTCTTAATAATATGTTGGTCACATGCGTATAAATATTAATTGTTTGATCAGAATGGCCTTATTTCAATTTTATAAATCATCTTCATGTGACGTATTCTTTCCAGAACGTTGTCTCCATTACAGCTGCTCTGAACACATCACGATTCTGGGTACCTGCATCAAGCCAATTTGCCTAAGTTCAAGTGCCAATGTTCCTGTATGTTTACTGAGTGGTATCAGTTGGTCTGCCAGAGAATCCTTCTGAGCATTTCTGGTCTTTTTTAAAATTGAAATAGCCCCCATTCTCAGAAAAGAGCAATGGTGTCAATAGAGTTCATAGGTGATATAAAGTCAGGCTGTAAAGAAATTTCTGGCCGAGATAAAGTAATATTCAGTACCAGAATTCTATGGTGCCCCTCTCAGAATTATACCTATGGGCTGTTATTGTATCTAGGGGATTTAATTAAATTCAAAGTAATTCAAAGCTGACATAAAGTAATAAAAACAGTGAACTACAATTTCTTAATTTTATTTATGTACAGTCATCTGTTTAGATGTATCTACACCAAATAAAAGTCAAACACTACAAATAAAGTCTTTTCCTAGTTGTTAAGGCTCCCTTGTTATGAAAAGTCTTAGTGCAACTAATCCTTTGGAACCAATGTTAATGATGGTACTTGAATTTATCTTCAGTATTAGAGGAATGGATATTGACAACTGTCATAATGACTTCACTGTTACTGTTATCACTTGAATTCACAATATTTCTATGTTATGTAGCTTTTGAAAATGTCACACTGACTACAATGTTATTGAGATCACTTGAGTTTATCTTCAAAGTATTTCTATGTTATGTAGCTTTTGAAAATGTCACACTGACTAAAGTCTATGTTGCTTCCAGACTAATTTAATCATCACTGTTTTCATCACTACTACTATAACTGGGTGTGGTACGCCAATGCTCTGCGAGTCAGTCTTGTCTAATAGAACTTAACTTCTTCGCTTCCGCCTTTTCCTTGAAGCCAGAATATAAGATGGAGAAGCCCAACACTGAGGGTCCCCACTCTTCCAACTGATGTAGGTACAGGGTGCTTGTTTAAATCATACACCGCTAGGTACAACACCAATGTTCTTCTCTGCTACAAGATGAGTGACAGGATACCTCTGACCCACAATCTCAGATTCAACAGGCTTTTAATTAAACCCATGCAGTCTGCTTCACTGGCAATTGGCGAAGGAGCTGGGTTCTGGCGGTTCAAGAGAAATATTCCAGATTTGTTTCCCCTTTTTATTACAGGTAGCGGGCAAAAGGAAGACAAGCGATTCTATTGGCTGGCTGGGTCAGTTTATGTTTACAAAAATTTCTGTAAAACCACCCTTTCTACCCGATCTGTCGATCATACAAAACTTCGATAATTTATTCTTCCAGTGTTTCCCAACCGATTCTTTCCATCCATGTCTTGTTTAAACCGGCCATTTGGGCGCTACCATTTAAACACGCTAACCTTTTTCTGCCTCCCTTGTAGCGTTTGCAATCACAGTTGAAACCGGGGAAAACAGTCTTCGCTCTAAGTTACACTGCATGTAATCACTCAAAACTCCTGTGTCCATGCTTCTACAACTAAATCCATGTATCTAATGAAAGTTTACGATTCCTGTTATTTTATTGTGCTCACTGTTCTGAGGGACATAACTTATCTTTTGGCCTGAAGTCACAAGTACACATTCACGTTTGCACAGATTCCATCTAGCAATCCTGCCGCCTACGGTTACTGAGACCGGTTTACAGCTCGTGCAGCGATTGGTAGAAAACATTTGTTGACATATTTTGATATATGTAGGCAAGGTAGGCTCTCGTTAATTGCCCTTAGATATTGGTTCAGGACTACGCTACAATTAGTTTATGTGAAGCAATTGCAAGTCTTCTTTTAATTTCTACTGCACAGTCGCCAGAGCTGTTGATGATTGATCCTAAGTATTCGAATTCATTAACACTTTCCAGTTCTTCGTTATCAATTTCAATTTCTGGTTTGGTCTTTACTTTGTTTGTTGTCAATACTTTGGTCTTCTTGGTGTTTAGGTATAGATTCTGGGCCTCGCTGTGTTTTTTGGTGGACAGAATTAATTGTTCAAGTCCTTCTGGGTTGGTCGATAGGAGGACTGTGTCGTCAGCATATCTGATTTCTGGGATCTGGTACCCGCCGATGTTAAATTAGTCAAACTCTGTGTGTTCTTGGTCATCTCTTACGTTTCTCATGATATTCTCGGCATAAAAGTTAAACAGGTAAGGGGAAAGGGTACAGCCTTGTCTTACTCCTTTCTGTACTTCAAACCATTCTGATGTTTCCCCCTCTATTCTTACGGCTGCCTGTTGTTCTTGGTACAGCAGTGCGATGAGTTGTGTAAGGTGGTTTTTCATAATAGCCCATAACTGCTGATGTTGTACACAGTCAAAAGCTTTGGTGTAGTCAATGAAACAAGTATGTAGGTCAACGTTGAATTCTCTACACTTTTCTATGATGATCCTCATGTTGAATATATAATCTCTAGTGCCTCTACCTGGCCGAAAACCCGCCTATACTTCATTTATTTCTGTTTCTAGCTTTTGTTGCATCCTTTTCATTATGATTTGTAATAGTATTTTGCTGGCATGGCTTATAAGAGCTGTAGTTTGTGCACAGTTTCAGGTTGCCCTTTTTTGGCAAGGGTATGTGAATTCCGCTTTGCCAGATCTTGCAGCATAATGCATGGTATATACGAGCGCTGTCTTTTCCTCCTGCCTGTATCATTTCAGCTGTTATTTCATCACAACCAGGAGATTTTCCACTTTTCAAGTGTTTGATTGCGTTTCGGACTTCCTCTATGCTAGGTTCTAGTTCACGTTCCACTTCATTCATGACGTTGTTATCTGCCGCTTTGTTTATTTCCGTTTACATTTCTTGACAGTACTCCTTCCATCTGTTCAGAATATCTTTATGTTCTGTTAGAGTGTTGCCTTTCTTGTCGTTTATTGCTCGAGGTGATGATTTATAGTTGCTGTTCTTCAATGTTCTTACTTCAGAAAACATATTCTTACTCAATCCCTGTTCGCGCATTTCCTCTATTTTCCGGCAGGTGTCGTTTATGTATTGTTGTTTGTCTTGTCTGACTCGTTTTTTAATCTGCTTTGTGTATTCCTTGTACAACGCCTGATTTTCTGTATCTTTTTTTAATAAATATATACTATATATACTCGAGTATAAGTCATGAAATTTCCCATTTTTTGGACCTGACTTTTTTTTGGACCCGCGACTAATATAAAAGTAAAAAAAAAAAAAAATTATGAAACCTGTCAGTGTTGCCCACCCGCCCTTACTGCCACACACTGGGATCTTTATATATATAACTTGCTGCTTCATTAAATGATGTTATGAAAATATCTTAAGAAATACATGCTTGAACTCCTATTAAGTTACAAATTTCAACTGGAGTACGCCTTGTTGACCAACCTTCTCTGGTTGATCTATCAGCAATACCATTACTTCTTTCACTAGATTAAATTTTGTCACTGTCAGAGTCTAAATCATACTTATATGATTGGGCTGCACTGTTGGCATCCTGATTAAATAATAAGTCATTTCTCAGATTCCAAAGCACATATTCAACCACCTGGAAAGCCTTGGCTTAAAAACAAAAATCACGAAAAATCATAACATTGATCACCCCAAAAATAAATTATGAAAAACTGAAGTATTTTAATGTAGCACTACTGAAAATATATTTGTATCTCTGGCCCCGCTAGATACCTAGATCTCGTTGCATTAGCATCCTTATTAAATAACATGTCACTTCTCAGATCCCAAAGCAAATAGTCAACCGCTTAGAAAGCCTTGGCTTAAAAAAAAAAAACCACGAAAAATCATAATATTGATCACCTCTTAAAAAAAGTAATTTCGAAAAATGGAAGCATTTTAATGTAACAGAAATCTATTTTTAACTCAGACCTTGCTAAATACCGAGTTCTCTTTGCTACTTAGCAATGACCGATGACAGTGATAATGACTTTCTGGGCAAAGGGATAAACCAACTTTATTTTCAAAAGATTGAGAATTGGGCATGCAGGCCCATCTGACATTCTCCTCTTGCTTTCTCTCAGCTTTTATACTGAATTCATTTATTCTCACATGCATTTTACATATTCATGGGGCGATTTCAAGCATTTTAAATGGGAAAGGGTTAAGATGAAAGTGAAAATAAATTTGCAGAAAATCAAGGAAATTCCAGTGCAATGCAGGAATTTGGAATCGATGAAAAACTTGTTAGACTTATAATAGTCTTTCATTTTTGATAGTTTTTAAGTCCTAAAGTCTAGGAGTTGACTTAAAGTCGGATCGACTTATACTTGAGTATATATGGTAAATAAAATGGTATAGAATCAGTTTTACAAATTAGGAAATGCGGGATGTATCAGGGTTCACCCTCCATCAGCTACAGTTACAGACTATTAAGGGCAAGAAATGTAGACAGTTAAAAAAATACACTCCAAACTGTGCAGATAACAAACAATAATAAAGCAAGAAAAATGCAAAACCAGAAAAAAAGAAAGAAATATCAGTACAAGAAATGTAACAATCGAGGAAAATCAAAGGAGAAAATGTAGTAACAAAATAAGTCCTGATAAAAGAATCCGATATGCTCCGCAGAGGCTTATAAAGGCTATCAGCATCTAGTTGAATACAAGTAACGTACAAGATAGCAGTGTAAAAGGACACAAAATGAAACAAAAACTTTAAAAAAGAAAGATCATAAAAAAGCGATGGAAGAAATTAAGAAGTCTAAAATGGAGGAAAGCCACTGAATAACAGAAGTCAAGCAAAATAACATTTGATATTAAGGCCATCAAGAAAAAGGCAACCCATTTAAAAAATGAGATGATTCTTTGGAGAAAAGCAAGTATGGTCATCACCAAAGTAGGAATGAATGCCAGTTACCTGGATATCATAGTAACCAGATTGGTCTGGACTATTAAAATGAAGAGCCACAGGTTTAGGTTTCTTACAATAAATGTCATTCAAGTGCTCACGGAATCTATCTGACAAAAGTCTGCCAGTTTCACCAGTATAGGTAATGTTACACCTTTTACAGATAATAGCATAAATAAGATTAAAGTAATACATGGGAATAAAAGGATATAGTATGCAAGATTAATGAGAGTGAAAGGGCAGAATGTTAGACGGGCCTGCGCGCCCAATTCTCAACCCTTCGAAAATAAAGTTCGTTCATTCGTTCGTTCATTCATGGATTCACATGTAAAAGACTCCTTGATAATAATATCACCCTTCGGAAATGAAACAGTTTGGAGCACATAAGCACATGTACTATATCTGGGGTGGTGACAAGACTATGCACCAAAACATGAAGGGCCAGTATTCATCAAGTGACTGTACAAGAATGTCCTTGAAATTTTTATTCCTGCAATACGTTACCAAAGGGGCATCATGGAACAACTCTCGGGTAACAGGATCAGAGTTGAGAATAAGCAAATGACGGAACATAATATTATTCCACCGACAGACAGTGAGGATGTCAAGTTTAGTAGTGAGTACCATCTGACAAGTGACGTGTGATGCCATTGAGAGCATCAGTTAAAGCATGTTCAGGATACAGACATTGGCAAAAAACTCAAGCATTTCTTGAGCTCATTCATAGAAATTGTCATCGAGACATCTCCATCATAAGTGCAGAAATTGAGAAAAGGGAAAAGAATTTTTAAAGCTAAGAGGATGAGATGAAGTATAAATAAGGAAACCATGAGCGTCAGTAGGTTTATAATAGACATAAATTTTAATTAAGACTAATTTTGACTGTGAGGCCAAGAAAGTTCACTGAAGTCTTACAAATTTGAGAAGTGAATTTGATGGCAGGGTTGAAACCAACATAGTAAATCAATGGAGGTCTACCTCTTTGACCTGTCTATATTTCTTGTCACCTGTTTGTTACTGTGGCTTATGAAGGGTGAACCCTGAAACATCCCATGTGTCCTGTGCACCATTAATTTGTAAAACTGATTCCATACAATTTTATTTTTTTAATTTATATATTTATTTCCTTACCAGTTTTACACCAGCACCCTCATTTATTTAAATTTTATATTAATTGATATAACAATGAATCTTGTTTTGTTTCCAGTAAATACCAGTGTTAAATTATACTTCTACATCTCTGCTGAAAACAGTTCTATTACACTATTATCTCTTCAGAGAAGATGGGAAGAGACGATCTCGGAAAAAGAAGCCCAAGAAATACAAGAGTGAAGATAAAAGTGCCTTAACTGGATCAGAGGAGAGGGCAGATACCACCAGTCCAATGACTTAAGAGATGGAAGAACAGTTCATGTTGTGGTTTGCCTCTGAATCTTCATGGAATCAACCAGGCCCACTGCCCATAGAATTGGTCAGTTTATTGTGATATGTATTTCACTGAGAATCAGGATTGCCTTGATTACATTTCATGAATGATTTTATTTTCGACAAGCTTACCGGGTTGAGGATTTGTGGTGAATGTAGTTACTCTAGCTTATCTATTGGTCATTTATGATGAAATGTTAGCCCTGGTTTACATAGTGTTTGTAAATGTTGTGAAATGTTTTGCAGTACTTTACATGGTGAAAAATGTGTTTGCTCTAGCTAAGAGGGTGATTTGAGTTTATAGTGAATATGTTTTCCTTGGCATTCTTTGTTGTGAATTGGGTTTTGCAGGGTTAAATGGTGATGAGTCTGTGGTGAATGTGTTTTTCTTAACTTACATGGTGATTGGTTTGTGGTGAATGCATTTACCCTAACTTACCAGACAGTACCTTGAGTCTTTGATGAATGTGTTTTCTCTAGATTACAATGATATTTGAATCTTTTGGCCGAATACCATCACCAACCAAGATCTGCTTGCTAGGAGCAAGCAAGAGGACATGCACACCATCATAGCTGGCAGACGCTGGAGCTGGGTTGGCCATGTCCTCAGAAGAGACCCCAATGCCATCACAAGAACAGCTATGTTTTGGACCCCTGAAGGAAAACAAAAGAGAGGCCGACCAAAAACAACTTGGCGGAGGACTGTGGAGGCTGAGATGCAAGGAATGAACCAGAGTTGGGGCACTGTACGAAGGATGGCCGCCGACCGAGCAAAGTGGAATCAATTTGTTGTTGCCCTGCAAGACACCACTAGGCGTGATGGCCACTGACTGCTTTGACGGTCGGCGGCTAAGGATCAAAGAAGAAGAAGAAGACAATGATATTGAGTTTGTGGTGAATGGGTTTTCCCTAGCTTACATGTTCATGAGTTTGTGAAGAGTGCTTTTACAATAGTTTATAAGATGGTTATTCTGTTTGATTCCTGGGGTCTCTGAAGAATCAAAAAAATATTCAGTAGCTCCCATAAGGCATATTTTAAGTGGTGACTAAGATGAAGTTGTGGTTGAGCATCTTATTCTTCCAGTCCCTAGTGGCATAGGAGATCATGTCTCTCCACAACTTCCTGTCTCCAGTACAATTTATCAATTCTGCTGTTCACTTCTTTCCATGCCATGATGTCAAACTGTCCAGTATTTGCTCTCTTTGTCTTCCCCTATCTCTTTTTCCTTCAATCTTACCTGTTGTTACGATATATTCCAGCTTTCCTCTTCTCATAACATGCCCCAAAAAAAGTAGATTGCTTCTGTCTAATTTGTGAAATAAGTTTCCTTTGCACATTGGCCTCTTTTAGGACATCCTCATTACTCTTTTTGGCTGAGCATGGTATTTTTAACATTCTTCTGTAAAACCACATCTCTGTGGCCTCTTGTGCCTTCCCTACTTGTTTATTAATTGTTCATAACTCACTCCCATATGTCAGGATTAGTTCTATATAATACTGAAGAACTCTCTTTCTTACTTCCAATGACAAAGAATCGTTGCGTAAAATACTCTTGATTTCATACAATGCTGCTTTTGCCTGAGCTATTCTGCTTTTTACTTCTGAGATGCATCTTCCATCCGCTATTATTAATGTGCCCAGATATTTGAATTTAATGACTTGTTTTAAAACTGTTCCATTTACTTTGATCGTGCATCCTGGGGAAGCCCTTTTCTTTGAGACGATCATTACTTCTGTCTTTTTGCTATTAAGGCTAAGGCCTTTATTTGTATGGAGCATATAATCTCATTTAAAGCAAATATCTACAGTAAACACCACTGCATGATCATGTGGCACATCATTCTTGCACAGGAGTTGACAAAAAAGAAAGAGAAATGACATTATGTTTAAAGTCACTGTCTTTGCCTTAGTTTACATGGTGGCTTTTGGTAATAGTTTTACTGTTATTGTTCAGGTGTGTTGATTTTAAAATCTTGTTATCATGTGACATTTGTTTTATGCCTCATGAGTGTATTTAAAAGTCCCTTTCTGTGATAATAGTTCATTGAAAAAACTGTAGGTTTAATTTATATTATTATTAATGTATAACCACATAATCTTTACCTTATGTAGTTCATGGGGGGGTGTATTTTGAGGAGACCAAAAAATAATAGGACTACTGAACCCTCAGAATGTCATACAATGTGACTAATATCTTCTTCTGCGTTCGTCCTGAAAAGGATGTTGGTTACGTTGTGTCGCCGTTTACAGCAAAGCTGCGATATTTGCACCTTTTGGCCCGACACATCCGTTTTCGGCATGACATTTTTGGGACCGGGTTTGCCTTCCTTCTTCGATCCCTACTCCCTCGGCCAGACTGCAATGATGCAGCCTGTTTCCAGGACCACCACTTGGAGGTGGAGTAGGGTCTTGGTCAGCTCTGGTTCGCTGACCCTGGCGCAAGCAGTCAAACTGTGAGTCGCTGACTGCATTCATCTCATTTGCTGCGTCTTCGGTCCCATGTGACTAATATGATATTGGTTCATGGAGCTGACAATATCATCATGTAAAACAAATTGCCACAGAAACCATCACTGCAGGAGCATGTAACTGCCTGGTGCAGGCTTCTTACAAAGGCACCAACTGCAGAAGTGACTCCATGCTCCGTAAGGAGCGCAAAGGGAAATGATGATGACATAATCTATAATTTATCTTATATGAGGCATTATATATAATAAATTCTTTAAGCACCAAACACGACGCATAAGGCAGAAACCAGTGCTCTCCAGGTTGTACGTTGTGACGCCACTCCTCTTAACTCTTGCACTAATGTAGGCCCAACGTTCTTCTTTCTCTTATTATTGTTCTTCTGAGTGTTTCTTTTGGTCTTCCTTTTTTCCTCTTACCCTCAGGAACCCAAGTGAGTGCCTGCAGTGGTATTCTGTTGTTTTGCATTCGTAGGACATGACCGATATATGACCATCGTCTTTTCCTTATATAGTTGGAGACATATTTCTGCCTAGAGTCTTCTCTTATTTGTCGATTAGTCTTGAATTCTTTCCAACTGATGTTCATGAGTTTTCTAAGACATTTGTTCTCGAATGTATTCAGCTTGTTCTCCAATGATTTTGTTATTTTCCAACTCTCACACCCGTATGTTAACACTGAGATAACATTTGAATTAAACAGACGAAGCTTGGTATGTATATTCAATGATCGTAATTTCCAAATGTTAGATAATCTATTGAAGGCGCTAGCTGCCAAAGCAATTCTAGTATGAATTTCTCTTGTTGTGTCACCATCCTGAGTCATTTTACTGCCTAAATAATTGAAACTTTCAACTTTCTGTAGTTTTTACCCGTTCAGGATGATATTAAAGCTCTCGTTAGAAAAGTTCATAACTTTAGTTTTAGAGGCATTTATTTGGAGACCTATTTTAACCGAAAGATGACACAAATTATTTACTGCTTCTTGGGATTGTCTGGGTGTTGAACTTAAGAATGCTAAATCATCTGCGAAATCCAGGTCCCCCAGGAATTTTCCATTTGTCCATTTTATACCTAATTGTTCATTGTGGGTATAGTTTCTCATAACCCAATCAATAGCTATTCCAAAAAGTAGTGGTGACATAATACAGCCTTGTTTGAGGCATTGGGATATGGATATCATATGACATGACATTCAGTGATCTTTGCAAGATTTTAAAAAATTTATTGGACTTGTGCATTTTCTGAAACAGTTAACTCTTTGACTCCTTAATTATGATACACCCTGTGCTGTAATTACCTTTTGAAGAATTCTAAATGGTGAAGTGTACTATCTTTTAAAGTAAATTTTATGTTAATCTATTCTGTGAACATATACTTATTATATACCAAACTGTAGGGAAATAGAAAGATAATTGTAATATATAATGTCTTTGGAACTATTAACGCAAGTACTTTTGGTATACTTAAAACATTTAGCCTGTAAAATTGAAAAACACTAAAAAGTTAACTGTAGAATACGAGCTTACCAAAGATAAATTACTGTTGTAGACAATAAAACTTTCTTTTTAGTCTTCAGACATCAAGGTAATCCATTTACAAAGTAAAAATGCATTGATTTTGGCCATAGTTAGTACGTTTAGTGTTATTCACACCAGTTTTTACTGTGGTTCCTTATAAGAATAATATAAATTTTGCAATATTGCATTACGTAATTTTCAAAAAAATAAAAATGAATATCATATACAAACTTTTTACACTTATTTAATGTTTTAATAGTATCCCTAGCTTTATCTTCTACCTAGGACAAGTGATTAGATGTTACTGTAGGTCTAGTTTTGTTGCTTTTCGATCAGCCAGAATAGGACTATGCCCACTCATCAACTAAATCTAATGTGTCTAGCTTTTCTTCACACAATCTGTTATTTGACAACAAACTGTGGCTACCAAACGATCATCGTCAATGTCAGCAATGTTTCTAAGTAGTTTGACACAATTATTTGCTTATGAGACTTACAAATTGTAAATATAATGCTTGTCATATTTCTGTAGCAATAACAACAAAAAATGCAAATACGAAAATTGTCTAACAAATTGTAACAATAACATCAAAACACACAAATCTGCTACTTAACTACACTAAAATTAGTTGTTTAAAATAGCAAAAGTCATTCTGTGAGCTCTAAAATATGAACTGCATTAAGCAAATGATTTTTGGGGTTTATTTGTGATAAACTAAAAACAACACTCTGAGCGTTACAGTGGCATGGCAATTACAACAATTGTGCTTAGGCCTATACGTTAAATAATAAAATAAAAAACAAACAAACAAAATCAAGAAGAAACTATGAACAAGAATAATATTAAAGTGGAGGGGTGTAAAGGCCTGGTGGTTCTAGTTATATAACGGACTTTACCAGATATTTAATTGACTTTCATCTGTTTAAAGTCACATGCATTGTAAGAACAGCATCAGACCTTCACATTCCCAGCCACTATATATTAACATGTGTTCGTGTTAAATATTGTTTGACTATATTATGCAGTTCCCTAGGTCTGTCTATTCTCAACACCTCCTCTATATTTATAGGTAAGTTGGATGCCTGCAAATAATCCAATATTGGTATTCTCATTTGGTCATACCTCTTACACTTTAACAAGAAATGTTCTATATTATTGTCTTGAAGACATCCTGCACAGTAAGATTCTTCTATTCTGAAATAGCCTTTTCCCAGCTGTAGTCTGAGAAGTTTCTTATTACTGGGAATTTTCAATTCCCTAGATATCTGACATTTTCTTGTTGGAGCCCTGAACATCTTATATGCATGTCTTCCTTTCAGATTTTTATCCCACTCTGCTTTCCATTCATCTGTTATTATATCTTTAATTAAGCTCTTAATTTCTGATTTACTCATCCCTACATTTATTAGATTTTTATCAGATCTACCTTTCTTGGCTTCTTTATCTGCCTTTTCATTTCCTTCTATGCCAACATGTGAAGGTATCCAAGCAATTAATACTGAACATCCTCTAGAATATAAGTATGTAGTAGCCAGAAAAATCTCCTCTGCTATATCAGGTCTACTACACTCTCGTAAGTTTCTAAGTGCTTTAATTGTTGAAAGAGAGTCAGTTAAAACTGTTAATTTTTTGGGAGGGTTATTAGAGAATATTTCTAGTGCTTTTAGTATTGCCACCATCTCTGCAGTGAAAATGGATGTATTTTCCGTGATGCTATATTCTTTTGCCATTTTCCATATTGGAATATATATTCCTATCCCCAATTTGCCATCCTCTCCCTTGGATCCATCTGTGTACACAGTAATGCTGTCTTTTGATATTTGTTGTATATATTTATTGGCTGTGTTTTTAATATTTTCTATATTATTTGTTTTCTTAAGTATTTCTGCTAGGTGGTAGTCCGTGTCTGGTTTCTTGATCTCCCAGGGCGGAATCACTGGCTTGTATTCACAACTGTTATTAATTGATGTAATTAATGTACCCAGATGGACAATTTCCTCCATACACTTCCATCCTGTAGGGTATCTAGTGGTATTCATTGGCTTGGCCTGAGTTGTTAGTTGGCATCTGGTAAAAGCTGTATGTGCTGGGTGAGACTTATCCAACATAACTCTGTTCATGTAATTTAGTCTTAACTCCTTTCTCCGTAATTCCAAGGGTATGATTCCTAAAGCCACCTCTATAGCTCCCATTGATGTTGATCTGATTGCACCTGCTATTGTACATAAAGCCTGATGCTGAATTCTGTCTAATTTAATCTTGTTACTGTGTGCAGCAGAGTCATATATTATACTTCCATAATCTATTTTTCCTCTAATAAAAGATTTATAAAAAGTGAGCATTGTCTTAGTGCTTGCACCCCATCCATTACCTTTCAAATATCTTAATAAGTTAGTCAATCCTCTGCAAGACTCCACTAGTTTATCTATGTGTTTATTCCAGTTCAGCTGTTGGTCCAATATCATTCCTAGATATCGAGTGGTTTGAACTGTTTTTAATGTTTTGCCCTTGGATATTTATATCTATAATTTTATTTTTTACAACCCTACCTTTACTGAAGATCATTCCCAATGTTTTATTTGAATTCAGCTGAAAACCCCATTTTGTCATCCATTTACATACTTTATTTATTTGCTTCTGTAGATCCTTATATAATTTTGGCAGATGTCTCCCAGTCCTCCATATAGCAACATCATCTGCAAACTGTGACAATTTATTTGTTATATCATTAAATTCCTCACCTAAATCATTTACCATTATTGTAAAAATTGAAGGAGACATTACTGATCCTTGGGGTATTCCATTTTGTTGTTCATACAGTTCTGATCTATCATTGTTTACCTGAACAGTGAAATATCTATCTTGCAGAAAATTCTCTAAATAATTATACATTTTACCGGTTACTCCTATCTTCTTTATTTTAAAGAGAGCACCCTCTCTCCAGCATTCATCATAAGCCCTAGCTATATCTAAAAATACTACCACAGTTTTTTTCTTTCTTTTGAAATCCTGATTTTACTTCATGTTCCAATTTAATTATCTGATCCATAGTGCATCTGTTCTTCCTAAATCCTGACTGAGTTTGATTATATAAATTATTCTTTTCCAAATAAAACTTTAATCTTTTATTTACTATGGTTTCTAATATTTTACCTAGATGGGAAGTTAAAGAAATTGGCCTGTATGAACTGGCATCATGGGCATCTTTTTCTGGTTTTAGTATTGGAATAATTACTGCTGTTTTCCATGTTTTGGGAATTTTTCCTGTATTCCAAATTTTGTTAAAAAGGGATGTTATAATTTCTATGGTACTTTTTGGTATGTGTTTCAAGATTTCATAGCTCAAGATGTCATGCCCTGCTGATGTATTTGTTTTGTCCTTTATTGTATTTTCAACTTCTTCCATTGTAATATCTGCATTTAAATATGATAATTCTTCAGTATTATAAGGTACATCTTTACTGAGTTTTTTAAGAAGTGTTGCTCTTCTGTTGACTTCAGCCTGTCCTAGATTTTCCTTAGAACTAACTCTATGGTAGTACCTGGCCAGCACCTCTGCTTTCTGCCAGTCAGTCTCTGCCATTTCAGGTCTTTTTATATTAGGTATTATCATATTTTTAGTTCTGCCTTTAATGGCTTTTAACTTATTCCACACATCTGTTGTAGAGTTAGTTGTAGGGTTCAGTGTTTGGCAGAAACTTCTCCAATGATTTTCTTTTGCCTTTAGTATTATTCTGTTTGATTCATTTCTTATGTTCTTATAAATATCTAAATTATCTTCAGATCTATGCTTTCTATATTCTTGTAAAGCTTGTTTTCTTTGTTTTTGAATTTCTGTACATCTAACTGTCCACCATGGTACTGGGTTTTTGTTCCAATGTTCATTCTTCTTTGCTTCCTTAACTCTTACTATACGTGAGCTAAAACCGCATTTTTACGCGCTAGTTTAGCTATTGTTACCGTCGCGCGCCACTTCAACTGGCGAGCCGTAAAATTGGTACTAAACCCGCGCCACTTCACGGGGCTTGCCGGATAGTAAGAGTTAATGCGGTGTGGAATTATGTGTTCTGGTATATATGCATTTGGGATATGTTAAACAGCTTTTAGTAATATTTCTTTTGTGAGATTATCTGCAAATACATCTATATTTTCATTTTCTATATAATTCTTTTTTATCTCTTCCATTTCTACCTGAAAAGCTACCCAATTAGCTTTATTATAGTAAAATTTTGGTTTTTCTACCAGTTTGTTAGGTTTGTAATTATCTTTTAGTGTTATTTCAATGGGTAAATGATCTGAATTTGTATCCCCAATAACTTCCCATTTTGCATTAGCAAGATTTGGTGTTACAATGCTTATATCAATAGCTGTGTCTTGCTGATTTGCACAAGGGTTAATTCTTGTTACTGATCCATCATTCAGTATTATTAGTTCATTGTTTTCAATGAAGTCCAACAGTAGTTTTCCTGATTTGTCTATTACATTGCCTCCCCAAGCTGTATGATGAGCATTGAAATCTCCCACTATGATAGTTCTGTTGTTTATTCTTTTATTCACGTCTGAGATATCTCTTTCGTTTATGTTTCCACTTGAACAGTAAAGGTTAACTATTTTAATTTCTTCTAGCTCAGTAGACACTGTTATAGTTATTCCTTCAAAATTTTCTGTTCTAAATGATTCCCAGTCAGTTATTACGTATGTTTTATTAACTAGAAATGCCACACCTCCTCCTTTTTGAGTTTCGGTCCTATCATTTCGAAAGACTTTATATTCAGGGATGGTAAAACGTTGACTCGGATTAAGATTAGTCTCTTGAATGGCAAATATTACTTTAGATTGTTATACATGCCTATTAATGCTGGTACATTTTTTTTGGCACTTCTGCAATTCCACTGTATTATTCTAATGTTCTGTACGTCCATTATTTAATTGTTACGTTTGTTATAAATAGTGTTGTACTCTTTTACTCTGAGAAGTGTATAATATATTTATTTTTATTTTTGTTAACAACACAGTCTCCTAGATTTTTGGTTTCTCTGTTAAAGTGAGTTTGTAGTTCACTTTGAAGATTCAGCATAAAGGCTTTCACAATGTTTGATACAGAATGAATAAGTTTTTGACAATCTGTCATTTTTTCATTCCACATTTCTTCTAGTTGTTTTTTATCTGTTCGCTTTTGCTCACTCATTATGAGTTGTCTTTCTGACTCAATCCTTTTCAGTAAATCTTCATTCTCTTCTTTGAGTTCTGCTAATTTAGCCACATCTTTAGCTACTTCATGCTGTATGTTTTTCATGGTTTTTAAGATTTCTTCTGCCTTTCTCACTGTATCTTCTGTTATCGATGATTTGATTATTTCACTTTCTTCTGGTAGATTGCTATCTTTTGTCAGTATTTTTTGGACTTTATTTTTCTTTTGGGTTATTTCCACATTTCTGGTTCTGACTGTGATTTCTCTTGGTGTCGGAGTTGTAGATGTAGCAACTGAAGATTGATGTTGTTGTAGTGCTACTTTAAATGGTGTGTTAGTATTGACTGATTTTATTAGAGCTAGTTTTGTTTGTTGGTAATGTGGACATCCAAGGAAACGTGCACTGTGGTTTCCTAGACAATTTGCACATTTTCTGTTTTTATTTCTTGTTCTGTAATCTTTATCATCTTCTACTAATTTGCAGTGATCATAAGTGTGGTCCCCTGCACAATATCGACATTTAGGCTTACTTCTACATGTTCTTTTGGTGTGGCCAAATTTCTGGCAGTTTGAGCATTGAATGACTGGTGGTATGTAAGCTTCTGTTTTGATTGTAGTACTGCCACTGAAGAAATGTGATGGTATTTCTCGCCCTTCTAATGTAACTATTATTACAGTTGAAGTTCCTAATTGTTGTGATATCCTTTCTAGTTTAAGAATCCTATATTTTGGATTTTCTGTTTGTAGTCTAGTTCTTATTTCTTCCTCTGGAACTGTTACATGTATTCCTTTAATTACACATTTCCTGGTTTCTTTGACTAATTCAAGCCTAGCTTTAATGCTGTGTGCCAATTCCACTTGAAGAGGACTTACTTCAATTTGTTTTATTAAAGCTTTTGACTTTTCAGTCATGTTCATTGTGAGTATTATGCCAAAATTTGTTCTTTTTATGTGTGTTATTGACCCTTTATCTATAACTGTTTCTAGTACATTGATGATCTTACTGTCTGGTAATGCTCTAATACTTACCACATTGCCACTGATTTGAAAAATCCTTAATCTTGGGAGGTTTTGTTCAACTTTATGAGTAGGTCTATTGATTTGTTGGTCTTTCATAAGGTTCTCAACACCCTTATTCTTTGAATGAATGTTCAGATTATTGGTTTTCTCTATCATTTTACTCTGACATCTTCCTTTTTTCTTAATTGTTTCCTTTGAAGCTTGTATCTTCTGTCTTTCCTTTTCTTTATTCATATTCCTGATTTTCCCTTGATCATCATTCTGTGAGTCAGCTTGTACTATTTCAGCCCATGATTTTCTGGAGATACTACCTGTTTTCAATCTTGTAAGAGCCGGCATGTCTTTTAGAATAATTGTCCTTACTTAACTTTAAATATAAAGTATAATATTTAGTAGTTTTGTAAGTAACGAAAATTTCAAATTCAAAAATGGCGCCGTTGACTTTCAAAACATGGAAAGTCGCGGATGCAAAAGTAATTATAAAATTATAACTAAGTGTTAACCAATCTTAATTATTCAATATTGTTATAAACGACAAAATACTAATAAATCTTAAAGAATTTTAACACACAAATTAACTTCCCTGCAGTAAGCTTTTGCACAACAGATTTAGAATCACAAGTAAACCAATAATGAAACCGCCATCTTGGATCAACGGATATCATTCATAACCTGTGCCCTAAATACTACAACTGTTAGAATAACTGCTTTAAAATTTCTTATGAAATGTCATTGGAAAGAATACTTTTTTTAAAAACTATTTATGTATCTGTCCAAAGACTACACAAAGTCAAAATACAGACATAGATAAGCAGATCTTTTTGGGGGGCAATACAAAATAGGAGCCTCTGAGCAGTATCAAAGAAAATGTAAGTGGAGATGGACTGGGCATACCTTGAGTAAACTCATATCTAGCATAACTTACTGTGTAAAGAGGCTGCTTTGTTTACTTGTGGCATTTTACAAATATTTACAGTTACAGGATTTAAATATGATACATTCAAATATCTATGTTAATTTGAAGTTAATACGCCTTAGTGTGAATGTAGGACTTGGAAATGTCTCATTGTGTATATCTTACTTACTTAGTCGTTCCCCTTCTACCGTGAGGTGTAGAGGTTTGGAAGAGAGAGCGCCAGACTATCCTATCGGCTGTCTTCCTCCTGGCCTGGTTCCATTCTAGTCTTTGTTCCTTCAAAGATTGTCTAATGTTGTCCTACCAGCAGACTCTGGGTCGTCCTGGGGGTCTGAATCCCTGGCTCTTTGTTTCTCATGTTTGTCGTGGTAGCCGATCTTCTCCCATTCTGCAGACATGGCCAAACCATCTTAGTTGGGACTGTTCTACTTGGGTCTGCAGGGGGTGGGATTTTAGGCCTTGATGTATCATCTGGTTGAGGACCATGTCTCTTCTTGTTACTTCAACCACCTTCCTCAGATACCTTAATTGTGAATATCACTTTAATAAACCTTATATGGCTCACTAGAAAATATATGTCTCTCTCTTTTTTTTTTTTAAGTGTTTAATTAGAAGTTATTACAGTAGAACTCCATTTATCCGAACCCCAATTATCCGAACATCCAATTATCCAAACACTTTTTCCAGAAAAAAAAAATCAGGCACCACCAGTCACGTTAGACTACATTTCTGAATCTTTTGATGCGGTAAGCTTCAAATGTATGCGAACAATTTGTAGAGAATGGGATGGGCTAATGGTCGGTCACTTACGTACAGGAAGTCAGTTAGATCATAAAGTCAGTTAATATCTGGTTTACCAATCCAATGTACGTGTGCGTTCTAGGCAGAACACTGGCTAAACAGACAGTTCAACTTAAAATAATTGTGTCTGCTACTACAGCAGAATAATTTTGGTGTACAAGTATTTCTCTGTGCGATATGGCATCTTCCAGTAGGCCTAAAACATATAAAAGGAACCGCAATCTTTTGTCAATTGAAACGAAAACAGAAATTATCAAGAGACTAGGAAAAGGTGAAACTGTGTCTTCACTTGCGAGGATTTTCAATGTTGGGAAAGTTACCGTCTCTGACATCAAAAGTAACAAGGATAAAATTAAGAGTTTTGCATCGACATTGGATAGTGAAAACGGGTCGAAGAAACGTAAAACCATGAGAAATGCGAAAGATTTGAAATTGGGAGAGGCTTTGTGTATATGGTTTGTGCAAAGAAGAAGCAAAGGAACCTATCTCTGGCTCTCTATTGTGTGAAAAGGCACTTCAGTTCAACAATCAACTTGACGGTCCTCCTGACTTTAAGGCTAGCCAGGGATGGTTAAGAAACTTTAAATCTCGTCATGGCATACGAGAATTGGAGGGAATATTTATCTAGCGATGCAACTGCCGCTGAAAATTTTAAAGAAACATTCTTGGCTTTTTTTGGAATAAGGCGGCTATTCACTCGATGATGTGTATAATGCCGATGAGACTGGCTTATACTGGAAATCATTGCCTCAAAAATCACTTGCATCTCAGCGCGAAGCAGCTGCCCCTGGGTTTAGAAAGTGCAAAGAGAGAGTAACAATTTTGGTAGCCGCGAATGCCAGTGGAAGTCATCGTTTACCGGTGCTAATGATCGGCAAAGCCAAAAAACCACGTTGTTTAAAGAATGTGACATGTCTCCCATTGTGCTACAAAGCACAGAAGAGTGCTTGGATGAATAGTGAAATATTTCTTGATTGATATACAAATCAGTTCATCCCAAATGTGAAGAGGTTGAGAGAACAAGAAAAGAAAACTGGAAAAGTAATTCTTCTACTGGACAATGCATCATCTCATCCAGAGACGGATACATTGAATGCAGTTGATGCAAATTTTAAAGTAATTTTTCTGCCTCCCAATGTAACAGCACTGATTCAATCAATGGATCAGGGTGTTATAGCAAAGCTTAAAAAGATGTACAAGAAGAAAGTCCTGCGTCGTTTATTGTTGGCTGAAGATGAAGAAAGTGTGGTGGCGTTTTCCAAAAAGTTTAATCTCAAAGACTGCTGCTATATGTTAGCTGATGCTTGGACCACCCTGTCACAAGATAATCTCAACAAGGCTTGGAATAGATTGCTTGGGAAAGAAGGAGGAAATGAAACTACTGCAGTGGACACAAATGATGATTGCATAAATGAAGTTGTGGAACTGTTTCAAGCAATGCCCGGATTTTTGGACTGTAACAAAGATGATGCACACATGTGGCTAGAAGATGATAATGATTCTGGTTTTCAGTTTTTGAATGACGAAGAAATTTTGTCTTTTGTGCAAGAAGAAAAACAAATACATGTAGTGACCGATGATGAAGACTCCCCAGAAGTACATGATGTACTTGTAGATTATGAAGAAAACCCAAAACGTCGACCAAATCCTCAAAGGCCTTTATAGCACTAGAAACAGCGATGGCTTGGTACGAGCAAGAAGATGACAGCTGTCCTACACAGCTTCTGCTGTTGAAGAGAATGCGGGACTTAGCAGCCAAAAGGAGACTATCCAGTTTGGTGCAAAAGAGGATTCCTCATTATTTTAAATAGTGGGCTACATCTGTGCAAGTACGTGTATACGTAAGTTGCGCCTGGTTTTGAATCGTTTGTAATGTTATTTTGAAAACATTTCTCTTTCTTAACAAAAATAATTAATACAAGTAGTACATGCACTGCAGTGTAATGAAAAATTTTGGTGATACAGTGATCTAATACAGTGTGGGTATTATTATTACAGTACAGGTAAATATGTTTTATAGTGTATTTTTCTTGTGATGGTTAATTATTGTTAGACATATGTGTACATGTACTCGATACATTATGTAATCCAATTATCCGAACATTTGATTATCCAAACGATGCTCGGTCCCATGGGGTTCGGATAAATGGAGTTCTACTGTATTTGTGCTTCCATTATTTTTCAAGTGATAACAATCAGGCTGTGGCATATTTTGTACATATTTTATTTTAAAACTACTTTAATGTGAGTACAAAAGGCATTTTTATTTAAAACTGAAATGTAGGGATACAAGAATGAGGTGCATTTCAAGAGATAGAAGCAAACAAGTCAAATTTAATAGAAGATCTAGTTGTTGGTCATTGCCACTTTGTTGGTAGGCATGGCTTATTTAATACTAACAATCTTGCACTAGGAGGTA
The DNA here is from genome assembly GCA_024509875.1 of Oreohelix idahoensis. Classification (NCBI taxonomy): domain Eukaryota; kingdom Metazoa; phylum Mollusca; class Gastropoda; order Stylommatophora; family Oreohelicidae; genus Oreohelix; species Oreohelix idahoensis. Next base: position 513,959 of record JAMPIV010013306.1, read on the forward strand.
GCATCAGTAACTGGAAACACAATCTCTCTCATCTTGCATACACGAAAAGAGACGGGAACAAGAACAAGTAATTCTAAAAATAACCATTGGTAAAACACATGCACACAGAAACAGACACACACATATATACGAGGGAAAGTCAAAAAGTAATGCCTCCTATTTTTTATATATGTAAATACTTCATCGGTGTGCAATTTGTAAATTTAGCAGGATTCCTCAAACACTCTTCTGCACTGTATAGCATTACCAACCTGTTTCAGTAACAGGTGGCACCACTGTAACAGTTTAAAAATGGCTGCCAAAGACGTTCGGTTAAAACAACGTTATGTCATAGAATTCCTCAATGCTGAAGGTGAGACCCCAATTCGCATCCATGAACGTTTGAAGAATGTTTATAGAGATTCAACAGTGGATGTTAGCACTGTCCGACGTTGGGTACATCGTTGTGACGAAGCTGAAGTAGGTCAATCCTCAATGGCTGACGCAAAGCGGACTGGCCGTCCGTCTACCACAGTGACTCCACACAACATTCATCGAGTTGATAGCATCATTCGTGGTGACCGTCGGGTAACACTGGATGAACTTTCTTCCATGTTGTTCATTAGTAAAGGCAGTGTCGAGAACATCATTAAAGACCTGGGTTATTCAAAAGTTTGTGCACGGTGGGTACCCAGAATGTTGACAGACAGACATAAAGAAACAAGAAAAACCATAGCCATCAACCTCCTGCACCGTTACGAAACTGAAGGAGAAGAGTTTTTATCGAATATTGTGACAGGTGATGAGACTTGGGTTCATTTTTTTGAACCAGAATCCAAGAGGCAGTCAATGGAATGACATCACACAACATCGCCGACAAGAAAGAAGTTCAAAAGTTCACCATCTGTAGGGAAAGTTATGGCCTCCGTGTTTTGGGATGAGAAGGGTGTGATTCTTCTTGACTTCTTGGAACAGAGAAACACGGTGAATGCAGACCGTTACATTGAAACTTTTAAGAAGCTTAGAGGTCGTCTTCGGCGACTTTACCCATTAAAAGATCAGAGAACTGCACTACTGTTGCGCGATAATGTCACGCCACACACCGCTAAACGCACCATTGATGTGATTGCAGAATTTGGCTGGACATTATTACCACATCCCCCTTACAGTCCCGATCTTGCACCTTCTGACTTCCATCTGATTGGACCACTGAAAGAAGATATTCGCGGACATCACTTTGAGGACACCGAGACCCTTAAACGCGCCGTACGCCAGTGGTTTAGGAAAAAGGACACACATTTTTACCGTGCGGGGATACATGCCCTTGTGAGAAGATGGACAAAAACTGTAACAAATAACGGAGACTACATTGAGAAATAAATTTTTGAAGTTCAGACTTGGGGCTACATTTCAATGTGAATTTTATCTGTTTTCTTGCCTATTGAATGAAATTAAAAATTACGAGGCATTACTTTTTGACCATCCCTCGTATATATATATATATATATATATATATATATATATATATATATATATATATATATATATATATATATATATATATATATATATATATATATATATATATATGTATATATATATATATATATATATATATATATACATACACACACACCACACACACACATATATAAATCTCAGGAAACGGATCTGATGAAGGTTTATCTTGCAATGGAAAGTTTATGTGCCAAATCTCGTATCAATTAGTGAATAAATAAGCAGGTTGTACACAAAATTATTAACATAAAACAAGGTTCCGAGAAATTAATACAAGGTACATTTCCTCGTAGGAATAGCACAATTTTTTCAAATAAATACAATGTTTGAAGTCACAGTAAACCTTTCCAGAGTGTTATCTGACAACTGATTTTGATATCTTTGGATTCAGGAGAATATAAATTATCAAAAAATAAACTAATTCTATTTAAATTTTTTGTTTTTTTTTTTGTTTTTTTTTTGGGGACATAAAATGCAGACCCGCTCCACCCCTTAAGATGGAAACATTGGTTTGGGCACATTCATTCTATATTTGTTTTCAGGTGTTTGGTACTGATTTTTTAAATTTATTTTTCCTATGGGTCCAGACTTACGAGACACCATGTTGTATCATATAAACCTTGAGAAAGTTATGAGCTGACTTGTTAATATGTGTGGAAGAAGTTTACTGTATTACTGCTTTAAAACTTACTATTATCATCTTTCTAATTATTTTATCTTATTGTTTCTGTTACTTTCCTCATAATATTGTTGCTATTTTGTGCAGTTCATGCAGTTGTTTTGTATCGTTTTACTATACTATTATAATAATATACAGCAATCCCCCAGTCTTACACTGTTTGATTAGCACTTTTTCAATATACCACCTACTCTTTTATACCATATGCTCATTATACACTAAAAAAATTTGATCTTACGCTGAGTGTGAAATTCCATGGGAGGTAGGAATACAACGTTCACATGCTCAACAAGTTCATTTAGGGTGGTTGGATAGCCAAGAAGCAGTCATTAATAGCATAATAAAGGATGACCCCAAAATGAAATGCAGTTCTGTGGTAATCTGTAAGATCTAAATTACTACAAGGTGCTCCTTGAAGAGAAAAAGAAGGTAGCAAAGCAAAAGGAAGCTCGATTCTTGTCTTTGTTTTAAAAGTCTGCTCCAATATCTTCTGCTCCCATTCACCAAGTAGTCTTGCCTTCTACATCTGGAGCCAGAAAAACTTTTTCTAACCAGTCATCTGATGATGGAGACAGCTCCGCCATGACAACTGTAGCCCCAAATGACAGAAGTAGCAGTGATTAAAATCCTATAAAATTTTACATATATATTTTTGTAAGTATGGTTCATACATAATATTTCCTTTGTGTTCAGTATTTCTTATAAATATATGTAGTTAATAAAAATTGTTAACTGTAGATTTTGTTTTTTATCACTTTTTACTTCATTGAATACAGTTTTATGGACCTCAGTAATAATTTTATTTCAATTAATGCTTTTTCGGTTAGCGCTGGATTTTTCAAGAATGAATTAACAGCGCTAAGCAGGGGATTGTTGTATTTACTTGTTGACCATTTATTTATTGCATTCCAGCTCCCAGTGGAGCAAAGACCTTCAACAAATACAAGCCAAGCCTTTCTATCTTGTGTCATCCATTCAAGGTCTTGCCATGTCCTCTTTATCTTTTTCACATCTATGTCCATCTCTTTATTCATGTTAATGATTAACGGAAAAACGTTGTCATTTTGTATAATAAACACTGATTTGAAAAATGAGGTCTGATGTGCAGTTTTTTTCTTTTTCCATTCTATGAATTTTGTTCAGGTGTTCGTTAAGCAAGTGAAAGAAAGACAAACGTCTAGATATAGTTGGAATGACACAGAGCAGAAGTGTTGTGTGGAAATTAGAATCACTTTTCAAAATGCATCTGCCAAATAGGATAATTATAGGTACTGCATGAAACGTGTTGAATTACTTGATTTAGGTGACTTGTTCATATTTGTTGTAGTTTTTTGACTGAGGTTTCTACAGAATGTCATAGCCAGCCCCATGCCCAACCCACGTTAGTGCCTTTTTACAACATGCTTGGTAGGTTACAGCATTACTATTCTTTGCTCCCCTTTCACGCCATATTAACACACATTCAGGAAACCTGTTGATAACATTTCAAGTCAGTCATAGCCCTGGAATCCCCAGGTTAACAGATATAGAGGAAGACTGAAAAACACATGGAGAAGAGAAGAGAAATATAAAGGATAAATAAGATATTGAAAGATATTTAGCAGATGGCACAGAACAGGAGGACTTGGTATTAATCTGTTGAGGGCCTATGCTATTTTGGAAGCTGAAGAGCAATGAACAAAATAACTATGGTAACAGTGTAAGGAACTGTGTGAAACACTCAAGGTTGGATTAACCATTAAGCACACTAACCATGTGCATAGAGGATGAGTTCATAAATAAATTCAACATAAAAAACCATTCAAATGAGTTGTTCATGATAAAATGTTATGAATTACATATATATATATATATATATATATATATATATGACCATTTCAATCGCTCTCATGTGTTACTGAGTCTGAAATGGGAACAAAGAACAGAAACATTGTAACCTACCATGCATGACTCCTGAAGAATCACTTGAACATGAAGCTTAAAATGCTATTACCAAAAGTTTTTGAACAACATAAAAATGTTTAACTTTCTAGAACAAAGCTCTAAATGATCTACTGAATATTTATTTCCTCAGTCATGAGGAATGTATGTCAGCAAGATTGTTTACAACTAAGAAGACTGGTACTATAGCCATCTTTGCAACTTGCTATAACGAATTGTTTTTACACAATGAAATTAACAGACAATAAAATTAACAGTAGGTCAACAATTGTTCCATCTGTAACAAGCTCAACAACAATATTTATTGAACAGTTCTTTGATTTATAGCCAGTACATTCAAGAATTTTTATACAATACATAAAACACACCACCTCCCTCAAAGTAAGGCAGAAATCATTACACTAATCAACATTAACTACATCATTTACAAAATTTACATTAAAAAAAACGGGAAAATAAATTGGCTAGTGCCCATTTTAAGAAAAGGTAAAAGCTATATGTCTACATGGTTTTGAGACAGAACCCAACATGATTAAGAAGAAAGGAAAAACAAATGGTAAAGGATCAATATAGAGCAGTGCTTCTTAACTTTTTAGAGGCCATGCACCCCTTTATAGCATCTTAAGAAGCCTCACACCCCTTTACAGCATTTTAAGAAGCCTCACACCCCTTTACAGCATCTTAAGAAGCCTCACACCTCTTTATAGCATCTTAGGAAGCCTCGCACCCCATTACCTATTACCTTCTTTGTTTTTTTGAAAAGACATGATGGGTTATAATTAAGCTATATAATGTAGTAAATTCAAGATAATAACATCTGATTTCCTATATCTAAATATAGCATCTTCTCCACCCTCCACTCGGTCCAAATACAGTAAATCAAAACTAAAATTGTGTGAATGTATGTGTGTGCCCTTCCCACAAAAATTAAAATAAGAAACAAATACAAGCAAAAAAAGCTCTATTAGCTCAAAAATATGCCAGATATGTTAAAAGGAGATAAACGTATGTTTTGAGGAAAAAATTTGTTTTTTAATGTAACTAAGGTTCAGTGTCAAGTCATCACGTATCTATGTTGTCCAAATACAATTGAGTTATTTATATTATTTATGGTTTATGATGATTCCGTCTTCTAACATATCTGGGTCTCGCACCTGGGTGGGGGTGCATGCACCCTTGGTTAACTCTTTGACTCCAGACCAACGCTCTGAGCGTTGCAAAATTCAACACGCTGTGCCAGAGCAACGCTTACAGCGTGGTTTTTAGTTTATCACGAATAAACCCTAAAAATCGTCCGTTTTATGCAGTTCATATATTAAAACTCGTAGAATTACTTCCGCTACTATCTAAACAACTAATTTGACTGTAGTTAATCAGCACATGTGCGTGTTTTGATGTTATTATCACAATTTTTGTGAAAATTTGCGTGTTTGCGTTTTTCGTTGTTATTGCTAGAGAAATGTGTCACGCTTTATATTTACATTTCCTAAGTCTCCTAAGCAAATAATTGTGTCAAACTACTTTGAAACATTGCTGACATTGATGATGATTGTTTGGTAGTCACAGTTTGTTGTCAAAATACAGAATCTGTGCAGAAAAGCTAGACACACTAGGTTTAGTTGATAAGTGGGCATAGTCGTATTCTGGCCGATCAAAAAGCTACAAAACTAGACCTACCGTAACATCTAATCACTAGTTCTTGGTAGAAGATGAAGCTAGGGATACAATTAAAACATTAAACAAGAGTAAAAAGTTTTTATATGATGTTATTCTTCTTTATTTGTTTGAAAATTACGTAATGCACGATTGCATAATTTATATTTTTCTTACAAAGGACCACGGAAAAACTGGTGTGAATAACACTAAATGTACTAATTGTGGCGATAAGCATGTTTTTTTTTACTTGTATATGGATTAACTTGATGTTTGAAGACTAAAAAGAAAGTTTTATTGTCTACAACAGTAATTTGTCTTTGGTAAGATCGTATTCTACAGTCAACTTTTTAGGATTTTTCAATTTTACATGCAAAATGTTTTAAGTATACTGAACATACTTGTGTTAATACTACCAAAGACATTATATATTTGAATTCTCTATCAATTTCCCTACACTTTGGTATATAATAAGTACATGTTCAAAGGAAAATTCACAAACAAATTTAGACTGAAAGATGAACACTTCACTCTATAAAATTCTGCCCAAAAAAAAAGTCTGGCACAGCGTGCAAAATAACTCTGGAATGAATGAGTTAAGAAGCACTGACATAGAGGGAATAAAGAACGTAAAACTAGTTTGCAAGACAGTTTTATGAAGGAACATTGCAACAAGATGAGGTGTTTCATTTATTCATTCATTCTTTTATTTCAATCTTTTTTCTATTTACTTTGTTGACCAATTTCTTCAGGTCACTGACATTTCTTGTTTGTCTATCATTAATTTCTTCCCAAACAGGATGATTTATTTGTATGAGTAAATGTGGGTTCCTTGTGATTCCCATGTCACAAGACGGCCAACACAGAATTAAGAAACTTCAACTCGGATATCAAGACTATCCTACCGTTTGACTCTGAAACATGGAGGACATCAAAAACGGTACCCCAGAAGTTACAGACTTTCATAAATGAATGCCTGTGTAATAAAAAGATTGAAATGGTATGAAAAGATAACCACATAACCAACGGACTTAAATGTAGATTGAAAGTACGTGCCTCACCAAAAGAAGGCAAAACCTGCAAACAAAACCAAAAAACCAGTATGGGTAAATAAAGCACTGAAAGTAAATGGCCTCGTGTAGTTCCCAGGGATCACTATGGATACAAAGAAAGAATAGACCTACGGTTACATCAGGCATGTATTACGAGGCGGCAAATATGAGGTTTTGCATGGGACAATTTTTCACTCCTTAACAAGTTTGAGACACAACAGCAGTTGATGCCCTAGCAGAAAGCCTGTGTCAGAGCAACTCATGTACTCCTGCAGTGATAGTTTCTCCAGCAAATTATTTGGTTGAATCACAGATTAGTGTCTTCTCGCATGCAACTTATTACTGATAAATCACTCATATTTCTTGGGCTGATAGAAAAATCAATTCTGCCGGGATCTATGATAAATAATATATTTTGCCAAATATCTATGATAGTGTCCAAAAGCTGCTGACACCGTTTTGAGCAAACAAGGCATTAAAATAAAAGGTACACACTCGCTTAACTGAGGATGAGTAGACAGAGTAATAAGCAGTAATTTGTTTATTTTAAAAAAAATATATGGCCTCCATGTTTGTTACACCTCAATATTTGTTAAAAAGCTGGAAACAGGGTTAGGGTTAAGGTTAGCACAAGCGGCTATTTTTTAATCACCCCAAGCAACTCAGGCAATTTATCAATCACAAATTGGCCAACAAGATGGGGAGCTTACAGTAATCTGTAATTTCAACCATTTATTTTACATGATGAGACTGTTAGCCCCATGCTCAACCTCTCTTAGTCACGCTTAATACATGTTTAGTAGGGACTCTATGTTATATGATAACATTTGTTCTAAATCGATGGGTTTACAAAGTTATCCATCTGTCACTCTGATTTTACAGCACTGAGCGATAGGACACTCTTTACAGAGCGTTCTAACAGGAGGGAATCTGATCCTCTGAAGTCGTCCTGTTCCACCCCCCTTTTTCCCCCAGGAATCATGACCCAAAGAGCCGCGCTAGCGTAGTGGTTACAACACCGCTCTGGCGACCGGGTGATACAGGATCAAACCCGGGCGACGGCATTTGAGGATTTTTCGTCGACCGGGATTTGGACTGGATTAACTCGAGACCTGGCGAGGACATTTGAAGGAGTGTCGTCGACCAGGGACTGGCGGCTCCTGAGCCGACCCAGCTGCAATGGGTACCTCCGAAATCGGCGAGTATTTGCCTGAATGGCGAGGGACACCTGTCTCTGTACAAGAAATAAAGGGATACTCACGTAAAATCAATGTCAGGTTAGACATAAATAATAACCTGAGATTTCGCCTCGAGTATTAGCGGGCGAACGCAAAAAAAAAAAAAAAAAAAAATGACCCAAAGAGATAGAGCTTATAAATAACACACGTGTCAATATCATTAGTACACACACACCGGTCTATAAACTTTCTCAAATAGAATCACTTCTTGTGATACACTGGAATCTTTTCTTCATCATCATCAGTTGCCATCTCCACAACGAAGGTTGGCTGTAATGGATCTCCAACGTCTTCTGTCTCTTGTCTTGATGGTGCACTCTGATAGACTCTTTCCTGTCCATCTCTTGATGTTGTCTTCCCACTTATAGCGCTGTCTTCCCCTTGCACGTTTGCCTTCAACTCTCCCTTCTGTTATGGTCTTCTGCAAGGTGTTATGCCTTTTTATGTGGCCAAAGTATTTTAGCTGTCGAACTTTGACCTCCCTCATTAGTTCTCTTTTCATACCTAGATTTTCTAGGACCTCCTTATTTGTTTTCATCTCTTTCCATGAGATACGCCCCATTCTTCTATATATCCACATTTCAAGAGCCTCAATTCTTTCTTCCAACTGCTTATTCATCGTCCATGTTTCTGCACCATACAGAAATGCAGAATATATATAACACTTTATGATTCTCAGTTTTAATTTGTGAGATAACTGTTTGGATGTCAGTATATGTTTCATGTTGTTGAATGTAGCTTTGGCCATTCCTATTCTCTTCTTGATTTCTGTTTCACATCTGCCATCTTCTGTTATTATATGACCGAGATATACGTAGCTCTTGACTTGTTCCAGGATTTCCCCATTTACGCTTATCTTTAATGTGGGTTTATCGTCTGTTTTGCTAATTATCATAGTTTTTGTTTTCTCTATATTAATGTCAAGTCCATATTCATGACTTATACTGTTCACTTGCTTCACTAGTTCTTGTAACTCCTGTTCGCTTTCAGCTAACAACACGGTATCATCTGCATATCTAAGGTTGTTTATTGACCTTCCACTGATGTTCAGTCCTGGTATTTCCTGTATCTGTTTGAAAATTTTTTCGGTGTATAAATTAAATAGGCAGGGGGACAGCACACAACCTTGTCTGACACCTCTTTTTATGTCTATGTATGGTGAATAATTCCTTCCAGATCTTACTGTGGCAGTTTGCTCCCAATAAAGGTTACTGAGTATTCTTATATCTTTTCCATCAATACCTATGTCTTCGAGGCATTCAATTATTTTCTCATGATGGACTCTGTCAAAAGCCTTCTTATAGTCAATGAAGCACATATACATACTTTTTTGGACCTCTTTTCTTACAACTTCATGAAACATTTTTTTAAAAAGGGATATTACATGATACTTGTAAACATTTGCTAAATTAAATGTGATTATCACACATAACATTTTTTTTGTTAATGCTAGTGAAGAGTTGAGCATCCTATAGGTGGAGTGGTTACAGTGCTCAGTGGTGTACTAAGGTGGGTGCGAGGGCTGCGGTCGGCCCTGGGTGACAACCAGGAGTGGGGTACCAATGGACACTATTATGACAAATATTGTACAGTTTAAAAATGAACTTACAATAATATTATATTGTTCTGTGTGTTTTATAGGGGTGCCAAAGGAAGGATCTGCAACGGGTGTCAAATACTTTAAGTATGCCACTGACAGTGCTTGAGAGCCGTGGTAGCACAATGGTTAGTGCACTGGGTTCCTAGCTCAGTGGCCCATGGTTTGATCATCAGTTGAGATGGGATATTTTTTTAGACCGCAAATGGCTCCAAGGTCAACCTAGCCTCATGAATTGGGTACCAGAGTAACTCTGGGACGGTTAAGGCAGCTGGCGTGATGCTGACCACATCACCCCTAGTGTGCCGATTGTCAAGAACATATGGGCCTAACACCATATTCCCAATATGCTTCAATGGACATGTAAACCGGATCCTTTTTTTTTTTTTTACTGACAGTGCTTGCTTATAGAGGCAAACAGACCTGGTTTGAAATCAGGTAATGCCATGCTCCAGTCTATAGGTGTATAGTCTCTAACACTTCACTTCCCTATTGCAGTATTATTTATGGGACTACCATTACCTATAGCAAAGAGTGAATTACATTATTTGAGCCTGAGGTTCAGTTTGTAGTCGTGTGTTACTGCTAATAAAATTGTACAGCTTCTACCATTATGTTCCACTACTATTTTTGTTCTGCTTTACTCATGAAAAAAAGCTGGATTAGACACGGTATCTACAATATATACAATATCATGCATTCCTTACAGCTATCTTCAATTTTTAGTATACTCAACCCCTGAGGAATCTGTTCTTCAAAGACCTCACATGCATGGAATTAGCCAGAATGGAGCTTAAGAAGCAATAGAAAATGATGGGTTAGGTTCCAGGCTTGGGCAGAGCATCATTTTTACACGTTTTTATTTACTAATATTAATGTAAATAAGCAAGGTATTGCAGATCAAAAGAGACATAAGCAAATTTTTTTAATAAATAAGTTTATTTTGGTTATTATTGCACTCATCTGATATATTAAAAGCGTGAACATCTTATATAAATATTATAGAACAATCTCACAGACCTAATCAGAGGCAGATTTTATATTAATATTCATTGCAAAAAGACGTGCTGTTCCTGTAGCTGATTGTCTGGGTCATCTTTTGAATAAACAGAAAACTGAGATTTTGATGGTTCAGAAACACTGCGGGACCAACTCAGGAGCTCCACTAGTATTGGTTATTGTGCCTTTTTTTCCTCTTCTGCACCAATATTAGGTTATTTGGTAAGGTAAAGGATCCTGTTACATGGCAATTGAGACATATTGGGAATATGGTGTTAGGCCCATATTTTTTTGACCGTACGGCACACTAGGGGTGATATGCATCACGCCGGGGCCTTTAACCTTCCAAGAGTTGCTCTGGTACCCAATTCATGAGGCTGGGTTGACCCGGAGCCATTTGTGGTCTAAATAAAATTCCACCTGGAGATCGAACCATGGACCACTGAGCTAGGAATCCAGTGCACTAACCACTGCACTACCATGACTCCTTAGGTTATATGGGGCCCACATTATTTGTGTGAAATTATTTTCAAGGAAAATATGCAATAAATTCAGTAGTATTTATGCTTCAGTCTACTTAAAAAACATTACAAATCAGTGCATTGATCTCATTACATTACTGTGACATACTTTTTTTTTTTAAATTTAAAAAAAAATACAAATCTAGTTTAGCATATGATTACGGATAGCAATGCTCAACTCATACATTAAATAAATAAATATAACACACATAAAGGTATATTTGTGGTACCTAGTTGGCAGAGAGGATAATGTGATTCGCTTCCGTAGCTAGACAGTGGTGCCATTCAGAAGGTCCTGGGTTCAATTCTCCGGTGAGCCACTCACTTCTGTTGTTTTTCTGTTGTCTAGTTTTCTACTTCTTTATTTCTCGAGTGCTTGAAACATAACTTTATGCATGTAATATTTATTTATTTACTGTTTACAGGCTTTGAGTTTTCCCTCTTTATCTGTTTTAATGTTCAACTCACACATTATTGAATTTAGTTTGCATACCAAAAAATAGGGGTTTAAAGATATCTCCTGCACATTCAAATTGACCCAAATGGAACTCACGCAAATGGGGGTTGCATGTAGTTGTATAAATAAATATTTTCACTTGTTCATTCATTTATTCTTTTACTTAACATTGAATTCATGCTTATTGCTTTCAGATTTGTTTATAAATGTACTCATCTCACCGAATTCATCTATCTTCATCTTCTTTCTCTTTTTTCACTCACTATGTAAATTGAGGCTTCCTTTGTTGGCCTTCTTGTATGAAGTCTGCACCAAAACATTTCATGTGCTTTTATACTACTGGTTTCTGTAGCAATTTGTTTTACACAATGAGGTTGTTAATCACATGCATATTCAATTCATTGTATGGGGCCACCACTGACTGTAGCAGGGTATCCTGTAGGAAGCCTGTGTGAAAGCAGGTGTGCTTTCTGCATCAATTTAATTTACATAATGAAGTTGCCAGCCACATACACCCATGTACATTAGTCACCTTTATGATATCCTTGAGAAAGGAGTAATCCTACTATTTCTTTGTCTCCTCAGAGACCCAGAGGAACGGCAGGGGAAGACTTCACATATACATGTCAGCAAAAGACACATACGGTATTCATATTTAATGTATGTATCTGTCCTTGCAGAAAGTTGTATCTTAAGTCATAGCACTATATTACAGTGTTTTTTACAATAAATTACAACAGTTTTGTTTCATTTTTCACTATGTTGAAGAGGTTTTATCTTTTATCCCATCTTTCTTTTCTTCTGTTTCTATGGTAATGGTCTGTGTTTCATTGATATAATTCCCTTCATCTTTATCTGTCACTCCAACTTTTGAGCACAAAGCATGTGTGAATGCAGCTACCATTACATGGCTGACAGCGTTGACACCAGATCTGTAACGGTCACTGCAAACAAAAGCAAGTAAAATAAAATCACAAATGTCAACGTGGTTTCTAAGTAATTAATATGTTAATTTGCTTTATTAGTGAAACAAAGGTCATAAAAGGAATTTGGTTGGATGGCCAAAATGATTCTTATACCAGCTTTTAGTGTACTTATGAAACATATCACATTTCTATAAATGTTAGTTTGCTTTGTTAGTGAAAGATAAAGATTATTTAAGGAATTTTTCTGGACCCCTTATGTATTTCAGCTGTCAGTGTCTTCTTCAACTTTCGATGTGGTTTCTAAGACCCCAAGGAGCATAGGCCTTCAACAAACATATGCCAAGTCTTCAACAAACGTATGCCAAGTCTTCAACAAACATATGCCAAGTCTTCAACAAATGTATGCCAAGTCTTCAACAAACGTATGCCAAGTCTTCAACAAACGTATGCCAAGTCTTCAACAAAAGTAAGCCAAGTTTTCAACAAACGTATGCTAAGTCTTCAACAAATGTATGCCAAGTCTTCAACAAACGTATGCCAAGTCTTCAACAAATGTATGCCAAGTCTTCAACAAATGTATGCCAAGTCTTCAACAAACGTATGCCAAGTCTTCAACAAATGTATGCCAAGTCTTCAACAAACATATGCAAAGTCTTCAACAAACGTATGCCAAGTCTTCAACAAACATATGCCAAGTCTTCAACAAACGTATGCCAAGTCTTCAACAAATGTATGCCAAGTCTTCAACAAATGTATGCCAAGTCTTCAACAAACGTATGCCAAGTCTTCAACAAACGTATGCCAAGTCTTCAACAAATGTATGCCAAGTCTTCAACAAACGTATGCCAAGTCTTCAACAAACGTATGCCAAGTCTTCAACAAACATATGCCAAGTCTTCAACAAACGTATGCCAAGTCTTCAACAAATGTATGCCAAGTCTTCAACAAACGTATGCCAAGTCTTCAACAAACGTATGCCAAGTCTTCAACAAATGTATGCCAAGTCTTCAACAAACGTATGCCAGGTCTTCAACAAATGTATGCCAGGTCTTCAACAAACGTATGCCAGGTCTTCAACAAACGTATGCCAAGTCTTCAACAAATGTATGCCAAGTCTTCAACAAACATATGCCAAGTCTTCAACAAACGTATGCCAAGTCTTCAACAAACGTATGCCAAGTCTTCAACAAACGTATGCCAAGTCTTCAACAAATGTATGCCAAGTCTTCAACAAACATATGCCAAGTCTTCAACAAATGTATGCCAAGTCTTCAACAAATGTATGCCAAGTCTTCAACAAACGTATGCCAGGTCTTCAACAAATGTATGCCAGGTCTTCAACAAACGTATGCCAGGTCTTCAACAAACGTATGCCAGGTCTTCAACAAACGTATGCCAAGTCTTCAACAAACGTATGCCAAGTCTTCAACAAACGTATGCCAAGTCTTCAACAAACGTATGCCAAGTCTTCAACAAACGTATGCCAAGTCTTCAACAAACGTATGCCAAGTCTTCAACAAACGTATGCCAAGTTTTCCTGTTCTGTGCCATCAGCTCAATGTCTTTCCATGTCTTCTTTATCCCCTTTATGTCTGTCTTTGATTCTCTTGAGTTCTCTTGTCTTCCTCTACCTCCCGTACCATGGGGATTCCAGAATAGGGACTGTGTGGTACGTCTATCAACAGGCTTTTTAAGTTTGTGTCCTATCCATCTTTAGCATCTTCTTCTCATCTTTTGTTCCACTGGTACTTGTCTGGTTCTTGTCATCAGTTCCAAATAAGTGATCTTCAATCCTTCTATTCTATGTACGCACCCGTTTATGAAAGTTTGTAGATTTTTGGTTGTTGTTTTTGATGTTCTCCGTGTTTCAGAGCCATACAATAGGACTGACTTGACATTTGAATTGAAATTCTGATTTTTGTGTTGGGCCTGATTTCATTTGATCTCAATATATTTCCCAATGCAATGAAAGCTCCTCTAGTTTCTTGTTTTCTTATTTTGATGTCATTGTTTGTTCCTTCAACTGTGTCTATATTGCTGTCAAAGTATATGTATGATTCTATATCTATGTATTCCTATAGTCTTGTTATAATTTCCTGCATTTATTATCATTATCTTTGTTTTCTCACTTTGTATTTTCAGACCCACTTGCTGTGATCTCTCATCGAGTATTTTCATTTTGTCCTGCATCTTATTACGGTTATGGGACAGAAGTGCCAGGTCATTGGCAAAATCTAGATCATCAAGCTTTTTAGTCAGAGTCCACTGAATTTCATTTCTGTTGGTTGAGGTTGATGTTTTCATAACCCAGTCTATATCCAATAGAAAGAAAAATGGTGACAAGAGGCTGTCAGTGTAATTATAAAATATATTTTATTTTGGTTTTCATCTTGTTTAAATTTTTCAGAAATGGTTATCTCTACTTTTTTCAGTGTATCTTATTCACATTTTTCAACAGGTGCATAAGATTTTTGTCTCATTTTAGTTTTTTCTGCATACCTGAAATGCAGAATTTTTCCATCTTTAGAGATTTAGTTTAACCACCAGTCCTAAAGCACACACCCAAACCTCAAAAACTATCACAAAAAATCTATTGGTCCTATGTAAACTTACAGTATCCATTCGACAGCAAACAGGAGTGCGACACCTTTAATAGACACATTCACTGAAGTTAAAATGATGACCAAAGTTACTATAGAAGAGCTAGGTACTGGTGGAATTGCATGGGCCAGCACAGTTGTCAGTATGCTGTAAGAAAACAAAGCGTGAATTGGATGGTTTACAATATTATCAGTAAATCTGGCTAGCAACCCATTTTCTAGCTCATTCACTTACTTACCTTATATGTAAGGAAAACCATATACATATATCTAATAAATGGGTAAATATGATAAAGACAGAAAACTAGTTGCATAAGATAAAAAATAAATATGGTAAGTATTAGCTAAAGAATGTACAATCAAGGCAAGAGATATAATGTCCTGGAGATTCACTGCAGCTTATGTTTGATGTGAATATGGTGAATGATCTGATCTGTTTAGCCTAAGCTAAAAAATAAATACATGCTATACAGAGCTTCTACAAGTCTTGCAGAAATTATGTGAGGACAGCAAACTATAAGTCAGAAGAGTTCAAGACCACCACTGGTGTAAGACAAGGCGATATCCTGTCACCTTATCTTTTCATACTTCTCATGGACGATGTCATCAAGGCATGTAAGGAGAGAACAAGAAAGTATTCAGTGGGGTACTGGAAGATGAGACAGGTCTGTATTTCAGAGCTAGCATTTGCTGATGATGTTGTCCTGATTGCTAAATCAGAGACACATCTCCAATCCAACCTGCAAGTCTGGAAGGAAGAGCTGGAGAAGAGAGGGATGGTCATAAGCAGCTCTAAAACAAAATCCATGGTGATATCACGAGAAGAAAGAAAACATCAGATTAAGTTGGGAGAACAGGTCCTGGAGCAGGTCGACCACTTTAAATATCTCGGAGCTATTATAGACCGAAAGGGGGGCATCAAAGAAGAGTTGGCCACTCGAAAAGCAGCGGCTGGGAGACTTTATCAGGCCATAAATCGAGGATTCCTCAGCAAGAAAGAGGTTGGTAAGAAAACGAAGATGGCTGTATACCGCTCCACCTATGTCCCAGTCTTGACATATGGATGCGAGTCATGGGCAATGACTACAACCCACAAAAGCCAGATCCAAACCTCAGAAATGAGGTATCTGAGGAAGGTGGTTGAAGTAACAAGAAGAGACATGGTCCGCAACCAGACGATACGTCAAGGCCTAAAATCCCACCCGCTGCAGACCCAAATAGAACAGTCCCAACTAAGATGGTTTGGCCATGTCTGCAGAATGGGAGAAGATCGGCTACCACGACAAGCATGGGAAACAAAGAGCCAGGGATCCAGACCTCCAGGACGACCCAGAGTCCGCTGGGAGGACAACATTAGACAATCTTTGAAGGACCGAGGACTAGAATGGAACCAGGCCAGGAAGAAGACAGCTGATAGAATAGTCTGGCGCTCTCTCTTCCAAACCTCTACACCTCACGGTAGAAGAGGAACGACTAAGTAAGTAAGTAAGTAAGTAAAAAATAAAAAACAGCAGTCTGAACTTATTGACACAAATACCTTCTTCAGTGGATAATTTAAAGAATATGGACGTGAAGGATTTACTAAACATCGCCTTAATACTGCTTTATTCCATCTCCACTTTTGGCCAAAATTGACTTGAGGTCATAAATCGAAATAAAACGGTTTAATCTATTATCTTACCATTAACAGTTTGGATCATGCAAAATTTAATTTTAATGTGATATATCCTTCTTGTCAACTCCACCTAGGCCGGTCCCAAGCATGGCTGAAAAAAGGAGGAGGGCGGCCTGCATGGAGGCCATAAGGAGGCAGCCCCTCCACCATGCAAAGACACAACAGGCCAATCACCTGTTTGCTTTAAATCATAATTACACGAACTACAAGAGAGAAAACCGGACTGATTCTAAAGGCGACAAACTGGAATGGACTACGGACTACGACTTATAGAACTTGGAACATAAGAAGTATAAATGGGAAAGAAGAGGAGCTGGTGGAAGAGATGAGGAAAGCAAAACTAGAAATCCTGGTTGTAACGGAAAAACAAAAAAAGGGACAAGGAGTCATGGATCTCGATGGCAACACGCTGCTCTACAGTGGTGTACCCACATCTGAAAGAGCTAAAGGGGGCGTGTTGCGTGCATATTTTGACGCACATATTACAAAAATCGATATGGCTATTTAATATGGAAAAGATATAGACATTCATTCATTTGTGTATGAAAATGCTGTCTATAGTAAAGCTAGATAACTCATGATTGATTTACACTTTTGATCATAGGAGTAATCGTTCTTGATATTGATTCGGCGCATGGATATGACACCCATGTCCGTACTTATTTGTTAGGGCCAGAAAATATATTAATTTGCTTATTATGTTTATGGCCTGAATTCATATGTATTACATATTATTAGTACAAGTAGAATCAGTCCTATATTGTATATTTTTGATGGGTAGGCAGGACTATATTCTTGTTATGCCGCTCTAGCGGAAGTATGAGTTGTCTTGATAAGTCGTGATGAGTTCCGAGGTACCGTTTACAATGGCGGTTACGCATTTCCAAGGGCTGGTATATTCTTAAGTAAAAATGATTGATGAAGTGGTTTTTCTTCTGTAGGAGATTGTGTCTCTACTAGAGTTTGTGTTAGAGACTCTCCTAATGTACGGTACCATGTATGATTTGGACTCCAGGTAATTCCAGACCCTATTTTTGATGATCTCATGTCGGTTAGACCCAGCTGGAATATTATGCTTCACAACGCTAGGGTCGTGTTTGTATCGACAAAGATGACGGGCTTCCATACAACAATTATGTCTACGTGAAGTAACTGGATTACTGTAGAACTGTATGGAGAAACTTTAGGAAATCATTCATATGTATTTCGAATTAACTTTGGCTTATATATATATACCTTCCTGTGAGCGAGTGAGCGACAACTCAGGAAGGCGGCCATGTTACATTCCTGTCATCGTATTTTTGAATCACTGTCCAAAGAACGGGGCATGTATCTTACTATTCGGACAGTGGCAAGGAGATCTCAATTTTGATAGAAACCCCTTCCAAGGTTTCATAATATGATATAAACTATGAACATAAAGCAACTTTAGTTACTTACCGATCCGCCTTCACTGACGCGCTTAGTCAGATAGGGGATGCGGCCATTATGTATCATGACATTGGAAACTATTGATGTACTACCCATTATTTATGAATGTGTCATGACTTGGGATCTACTATGTATGCCTGCAAATTGATGTGTCAACATACCCATGATTTACTCGTTATGTCCCAGTGTGTGCATCTAAATAAACTGTGTAAACAAAGATTCCAGCAGTCTGCATTGGTGCCTTGTAGACACAAGTGAATGAGTGCTTAGATTGGTCAGAACACGAACAGTACACCATTCGCGTTAATCACACTCTACAATTCTACTCCATATATACACCATCCTGCGTCGGTTGAAGTGACCAAGTTTAGGGCCTGCTTCCCCTGGAGCCTTAGAGGGAAACTACTGCTTACAGCTGCCTTTGCCTTCCCTAACTCAGGACTAGGGTGAGTTACCCATTTACAGCTGGGTAGACTGGAGCATGCCTGATCTCAGTAACACCATACACCCCAATTTACACAGATGACTTTATACACAGAACTTTACAGTGGTGAGCCAGATCCCTGGGTCCAGCCTACGCAGTTTTGTTGTGTTGAGAATCACATTTTACAGTTGCAAGAACATTTGTTTGACCACATCAACACCAGTAGGACAGCTATACAATCAATGTCAGCTTGACCTGTTCTGACAAGTGTAGCAATATCTGGGTCAGCACTTGTTGACATTTGGCACAGTACAGTCAGGATTCTAAACTAGTGATTGTTTATCCTGCTGAAATAGAAGAGCAATGTTGAACTTAAAGTGCAAATTTCATCGTTGGATCTTCTTATGTGCTCAAAAAAATTGAACAGTGTAACAATTAGAAAGCAAATCTATTACTCAATAAAGTGGTAGTCTAATTTGTTAAAACTGAGCATACAGTACAATACATTGCAACTACAACACATTCCATTATATGATACACACATTGATGATTTATATATATTTATGTTATATATTATTTGTTTATATGTGTGATTGTTATGTGTTTGCGGGCCTGGATGGGAGGTGACTAGAACAGGAAATACCAAGTGATATTGGTCTTGTTCTGGCGTTCTATAGGGAGCAATTTCTTAATTGAAATTTGCATGCAACATAGTTTGCAAATATTTGGTTAGTTGTGACGACTGTTTCATATTTGTATTTGTAACATTTTTCTGTTCTTTATTTTTGTTTCATTTGTTTGTATAATTGTAGGTCTCATCTTTCCTTTCATTTCAGTTCTTTACACCCTTATGTTTATACACTATGGCGTTATTTGTCTTGTTATCTTATTGCAGTTATCATCACAGATTCTGTGATCATTTTTTTCATTTCTCCTATTTAATTTAATTTGATCTCTGCAAATGTTTTCAGATTGTCTTTTCTTGTTTGTCCTTTGTAATGTCTTTAGTTGACATATGACATAGGAGGTATAGTTGAATACACTTATATTATAGTACAGATCAGTACTTTATGATTATTATTGTTATAAAACAAAGTGTACAAGACCTTTGTAAGGCTTGTCTCCCAAAGTGATTGGTATAGGAAATATTATTTTCCACAGGTACTCAAGTGATCACTGATTACATTAAGGTATACAAGACCTTTGTAAGGCTTGTCTCCCACAGTATTTGAGATATACAGTTATTGTTGTCCACAGGTACTCAAGTTATCATTGGTTATATGATAAACAAAATAACCATACAAGTTTTTCACTAAGACTAAGTCTATGGTATAGACTTGTCTCCCATTAAAGTGAAATAAGGTAATTTATTTACTTTTCAGGTTTCTGATTTAAGAAGACAAGATGTCTACATTAGATTACTTTATTGCACAAGGAAAATCTCTTGATAAGACTGGAAAAGAGTTAGAAGAATGGGCAACTGCTCAATTTGCTATTGCATTAAAGTCAGAAGTACTGAAAGCAGAAGTTGAACAAAAGAAGATAGATGCTGAGAATTTCAGATTGCAGATGCAAGCTGAGGAAAGAAAAGCTGCGGCTGAGGAGAGAAAACTTCAAATAGAAGAAAAAAAAATTAGAAGCTGCTGCTGCTGCTGAAGAGAGAAAAGCTGCTGCTGCTGCTGAAGAGAGAAAAGCTGCTGCTGCTGTTGAAGAGAGAAAAGCTGCTGCTGCTGCTGAAGAGAGAAAAGCTGCTGCTGAAGAGAGAAAAGCTCTGGCTAAAGAAAAAAGATTAGAAAAAGAAGCTGATGCTGCTGCTGATCTAAAGAAATTGCAGATGCAAGTGGGGGAAAGGAGATTTGCTGCAGAACAGAACAAATTAGAAGCTGCTGCTGCAGCTGAACAGAAAAAATTAGAAGTTGCTGCAGAACAGAAGAAATTAGAAGCTGCTGCAGAACAGAAAAAATTAGAAGCGGCTGCAGAACAGAGAAGATTAGATAGAGAAGCTGAAGAGAGAAAAGCAATAAGAGAACATTAATTTGAGTTAGAGAAATTAAAATTGACTAGTATGAGTAATATTAATCAGGCATCTGGTGGTAATGGTAAACCTTTTAATTATAAGGTCAAGGTGCCAGCGTTCAACTCTGCCAGTGATGATATAACATTCTGGCTTGATAGATTTGAACGTGCTTGTCGAGCTCATAATGTTGACAAATCACAGTATGTGCATCAGTTGTCTGAAAATTTAAAAGGGGAGTCTCTGACTAAGTTATCTTTGGTTGAAGAGGCCGACAAGGATAATTATAATGCTATTAGGGCAGCTTTGATAAAGAGATATCAGCTGTCAGAAGAAGGTTATCGTCTTTTGTTTAAAACAATGAGACCTGAGGTAGGTTTAGAATTCTCAGATTTCATTTCAAAAGCACGACTTACACTCTCACGATGGATTGAATTATCCAAAATAGAAAAAACATTTGATGGTCTTACGGATTTATTGCTTAGAGACAAGGTCATGTCTTCGGTAAATAAACCATTCCTAGAGTTCTTACATGAGCGTAAACCTAGTACATCAAAGCAAATGGAAGAATATTGTGACCAGTATGCCACGGCACACCCTGACATGATTCTTAGTAACTCTAACATTAAAGAGAGTATGCCAGTTGCTTCGGCAACAGAATATAATCAGAATTACTCACACAAATTCCAAGGAGCTAAAAATAAATTTGATAAAAAGGTTAATTGGAATAAGTATCAAAACCAAGATAACCACTCAAATCAGGGTTCTTCTTCGAAGAACTGGAATCGGGCTGATAGTCCTCGACACGCGAGGGGTACCCATAATTTTAGAAATTCTCAAAAAGGGAGTAGCTATAGGAACTACCCAAGTGCTTCATGGAGAGAAAAGAACCAATATTACAGGGATACTCAGTATAATGAGCGTGATGATTATGATCATGAATATTATGATTCAAACCCAAATAGGGGTTATAAAAGAGGAAATAATAATTATAGAGACAATTATAACCGAGGTAGATCACAACACAAAAGACATGGTAAATCTTATTACCAGGCTAACTCTGCACAACAGGAGTTCCACGACGCCGGTAATCAGAATAATGATAAAAAAGACTCCAATAGTGTAGCAAATTCCGCTTTCGATTTTGCTAGAGCATCTGAGTGTTCGCAATGCAAAACATTATTTGATCCAACCACAGTTTCTACTTTAAGCTGCGGTCACGTGCTTCCCACTCTCCCTGCGTCAATCGCGCATAATGGAAGGGGTGCTCTTGTTTTCAATAGAGGCCTAATAGATGGTACTCCGGTATCAATTCTTTTCGATTCGGGGTGCACTACCATCGGAGTGAGGCAATCACTCATAAATCCTTCTCGAGCTACAGGCGATGTAGTCAAATGTGTAACATTTGGTGGCACATTGGAGAAGTACTCCACTGCCATTATCAATATTGCTACGCCTTTCTTTACAGGAGAGGTGCAAGCATGTCTCTTGCCGAATCCGATCGCTGATCTTATCATCGGTCGCATTCATGGAGTGAAAAAATGCACTCCACAGCAAATTTCTAATTGGGAAAATGTTAATACGCAATCTGCTAATGCAGTAATCACTAGGGCTCAAGCTCTTAATATGCCACAATCTTCACATTCTGAAGATAATGATGCGCAGATCCAAGATGATCCCTTGGAGATTTCCCATGATTCCTTTATAAAACAGCAGGAAGATGATCCTACTCTAAAGAAATTCTTTACTCTGGCAACAAAAGGTGATCCGAATAAGAATACAAATCGTAAATCTTGGATTACGATGAAGAATGGCGTACTTGTACGTATGGTACAAGACTCCGCTAAGTCCATTCATGCTCAAATCCTTGTGCCTAAAAAATATGAGAGTTAAAATCTTACAGCACGCTCATGATTCGCAGTGTGCTGGACATATGGGTTTTTCCCATACTAAAGCTAGAGTTCTTCAATCTTTCTTTTGGCCTGCTGTGAATAAGGACATACGAATCTATTGTCGATCTTGTAAAGTATATCAAGAGATTAAATCCAGAGGTCCACGCCATGATGCACCTATTCAGGCTGCAGACATTCCCATTCGACCATTTCAAAAAATGGCGATAGACATCATTGGTCCATTTAAGATAAAGTCTGCTAGAGGACACCAATTTATTTTGACGTGTGTTGATATGTGCACACGTTGGCCGGAGGCTGTTCCTCTAAAGAGCATAACTACTGCTGATGTCGCAGATGCTCTTTGGTTAATATTTTCTCGTCTGGGGTTTCCAGCAGAAATATTATCCGACCATGGTACCCAACTCATATCGGATACCATGTCTCAAGTAATGTCGACTCTTAAGATAGAGAGATCGCTGAGTAGTATTTATCATCCTATGTCCAATGGGATGGTGGAACGTCTGAATAGAACTCTGAAAAACCTACTAGGTAAGATAACAGAAGATCATCCTCAGGATTGGGATAGGGTTTTACCCGCAGCTCTCTTTGCATATAGAGAGGTCGCCAACGAACATACAGGATTTTCTCCCTTTGAACTTGTCTTTGGCGCGAAACCGCGAGGTCCTATGTCCTTACTTCATGATCTTATAACTGCTGATAATATTGTCGATGACACAAAATCCTCTTATGAATATGTCATCGCACTTAGACACAAGATTATTGAAGCATGCAAATTGGCAACTGCTTCTTCTGAATTTGCGAAACAGAAGGCAAGAGAATTTGCCAATAAAAAGAGATGCTTGCGACAACTTTGTCCAGGTGACAAAGCATTTGTCTTGCTACCTTGTAGGGAAAATAGACTTCTTATTTCTTGGAAAGGTCCGTACGATATAATATCAAAAGTTTCTGATGTTGACTATATCGTCGATATTGACGGGAAGTGTAAAACCTTCCACATCAACATGCTCATGGAATTCCATGAACGTCCGGATTATTTACAACCTGTTTTCCAGGCAACGGACAATTTTCCAGTCCAACATGGACAGTACTCATCTCTGTCAGTAATACAGGATGAGGAAACGAGTTTCTCGGATGTAAATCTACCTTTTCCAATGATTCCTCTTCACTCTAATGAATCATGGAAAGATGTTGCAATTTCTCCCGAATTATCTCCAGGAGAGCAGAAACAAGTTTCTACTATGTTAGAACAATTTCAGGATGTCCTTACTGACATTCCTGGTCAAACTGATGTCATTCAACATGACATTATTCTTACTGACCATAGTCCTATAAGAGTCAGACCGTATCCTATCCCGATACATTTTCAAGCACAGGTAGAGAAAGAGTTGGATGAGATGATAGAGTTAAAAATTATTGAACCATCCACATCAGCATATTCTTCGCCGATGGTTATTGTACGAAAAAAAGACAATAACATACGTCTTTGCGTGGATTATCGCAAATTGAACCAAGTGATGAAATTTGATGCTGAACCTATGCCTTTACTAGAAGAGCTACTTACGAGACTATCGAATTCTCATTTCTTTACTAAACTCGATTTGTCTAAGGGATATTGGCAAGTTCCATTATCCGAACACGCCAAACCGTTTACTGCTTTTTCGACGCCTAGGGGTCTATTCCAATGGAATTTCATGCCTTTTGGTCTTATGAATGCCCCTGCAACATTCGTACGCATGATGCGTCGAATCCTATCTCATCGCTCAGATGTCATTGCGTATCTTGATGACATCTGTCTTTTCAGCGATACTTGGAACGATCACTATAATGGGATAAATGAACTATTGTCTATCTTACGCGAGCATAACCTGACAGCGAAACCATCGAAAGCATGTATTGGTTTTAGCGAAATATCTTTCTTAGGACACTGTGTTGGTCATGGGTTCCTAAAAACAGAAGACCATAATACAAGTAAGATACTTAACATTTCTATTCCTAAGACTAAAAAGCAAGTGCGAAGTCTCTTAGGTCTAATACAATTTTATGGACGATTCATTCCGAATCTGTCCTCCATTATGTCACCTCTTTCTTCCTTGCTAAAGAAAGGGTCTCCTAATGTAGTCCATTGGACTCAAGAATGTCAATCCTCTTTGGATAAGGTTAAAACTATGTTTTCTACTTTACCTATCCTAGTATTGCCCTCTAAGGATAAGACATTTATTCTTCGTAGTGACGCTTCATCCACCGCGATTGGAGCAGCACTAATGCAAGAGTACTCTGGAACTCTGCATCCTGTGATGTATATTTCTCATAAATTAAATGCCGCAGAGAAGAACTACTCGGTCCTAGACCGTGAATTATTGGCTATGGTTTGGTCAATCCTTAAACTGCAAAGATTTCTTCTTGGCACGCATTTCATCGTGGAAACTGACCAGAAAGCTCTTACGGCTATTCAGAGTAAAAATCTGAAGAGCGCGAGATCAACGCGTTACGCGATTGCTCTGCAGCCATTTCATTTTTCGGTGCGAGCTATCCGTGGGTCAGAAAATGTGATGGCAGATATTTTGTCTAGATGCCCACATGATTCATAACTGTTAAATTATATACCTAACTTTGATACAGTTGTTCCTATGTTGAAATGTGTACACATAGGTAATATCATATATTGAGTATAACACTACTTAGCGGTTCATTGATATTTATTCACCGCTGATCTTTCAATGTTTTTTTTCGTCTTTGATGATCATGATGTTAAGATATCTTAGATGAAATTTATGTATAAACTAATGTAGAAATTGTGTCATTGCTAATATTGTAGTATGCGTTGGTGACACCTCTCTGGAAATATTTATACTTAGAGAAGTACTTTCTCTAAGGTCATAAAACTTATGCTTATCATCTGCGCATTGTTATTGGTGCGTTGTGAGCCTATTGTATGTTGCTCCTAGATGTATTTAAAAAAAAAAATGTACCATTTTTTTTTCCCGAGGGTAGTGGTAATCTGTTGCGTGCATATTTTGACGCACATATTACAAAAATCGATATGGCTATTTAATATGGAAAAGATATAGACATTCATTCATTTGTGTATGAAAATGCTGTCTATAGTAAAGCTAGATAACTCATGATTGATTTACACTTTTGATCATAGGAGTAATCGTTCTTGATATTGATTCGGCGCATGGATATGACACCCATGTCCGTACTTATTTGTTAGGGCCAGAAAATATATTAATTTGCTTATTATGTTTATGGCCTGAATTCATATGTATTACATATTATTAGTACAAGTAGAATCAGTCCTATATTGTATATTTTTGATGGGTAGGCAGGACTATATTCTTGTTATGCCGCTCTAGCGGAAGTATGAGTTGTCTTGATAAGTCGTGATGAGTTCCGACGTACCGTTTATAATGGCGGTTACGCATTTCCAAGGGCTGGTATATTCTTAAGTAAAAATGATTGATGAAGTGGTTTTTCTTCTGTAGGAGATCGTGTCTCTACTAGAGTTTGTGTTAGAGACTCTCCTAATGTACGGTACCATGTATGATTCGGACTCCAGGTAATTCCAGACCCTATTTTTGATGATCTCATGTCGGTTAGACCCAGCTGGAATATTATGCTTCACAACGCTAGGGTCGTGTTTGTATCGACAAAGATGAAGGGCTTCCATACAACAATTATGTCTACGTGAAGTAACTGGATTACTGTAGAACTGTATGGAGAAACTTTAGGAAATCATTCATATGTATTTCGAATTAACTTTGGCTTATATATATACCTTCCTGTGAGCGAGTGAGCGACAACTCAGGAAGGCGGCCATGTTACATTCCTGTCATCGTATTTTTGAATCACTGTCCAAAGAACGGGGCATGTATCTTACTATTCGGACAGTGGCAAGGAGATCTCAATTTTGATAGAAACCCCTTCCAAGGTTTCATAATATGATATAAACTATGAACATAAAGCAACTTTAGTTACTTACCGATCCGCCTTCACTGACGCGCTTAGTCAGATAGGGGATGCGGCCATTATGTATCATGACATTGGAAACTATTGATGTACTACCCATTATTTATGAATGTGTCATGACTTGGGATCTACTATGTATGCCTGCAAATTGATGTGTCAACATACCCATGATTTACTCGTTATGTCCCAGTGTGTGCGTCTAAATAAACTGTGTAAACAAAGATTCCAGCAGTCTGCATTGGTGCCTTGTAGACACAAGTGAATGAGTGCTTAGATTGGTCAGAACACGAACAGTACACCATTCGCGTTAATCACACTCTACACTTCTACTCCATATATACACCATCCTGCGTCGGTTGAAGTGACCAAGTTTAGGGCCTGCTTCCCCTGGAGCCTTAGAGGGAAACTACTGCTTACAGCTGCCTTTGCCTTCCCTAACTCAGGACTAGGGTGAGTTACCCATTTACAGCTGGGTAGACTGGAGCATGCCTGATCTCAGTAACACCATACACCCCAATTTACACAGATGACTTTATACACAGAACTTTACAGGGCGTGGGTTGCATTGTGGCCAAAAACCAAAAAGATAGTATCAAGGGATGGAACTTTGTGCTGGAGCGCATTATGGTTGTAAAACTAAAAGAAAGAGAAACCATAGTCGACTTGGTCATAGTGTATGGGCTAAATGAGGATGAGAGAGCAGAGGACAAGGAGAAATTCTTTGAGCTGCTTCAAAGGACAGTGGATGACTGCCTAGATGAAATTATCATGCTCGGAGATTTCAATGCCAGAGTTGGAAATGACCAATGGAAAGTGACTCCTTAGATTCTGCAGTGAGCAGAATCTGATCATTACAAACACAAAGTTCCCCCATAAGCGCATGCAAGCATACACTAGATGTGAACCAACAAAGAATGAGAAGTCAGTGATCGACTAAGCCATTGTTAGGAGGAGCTCATTCAAATATGTCCGGGATGCTAGAGTCTGGAGGGGGCCAGAGATTGGAAGTGATCACTACCTGCCTACAATCAAAAGAACAACTGAAAGAGTTGCTCATCCAAGGAACTGCCCAACATCACGCAAGAAACTAAGTAAACGAACGGGAGAAATGAGCATTAAGACCTACAAGCTGAGAGAGCCAGAAATTAAGACCAGATATCAGGGGCTTATTGCTGCAGTGGTGAGCAACACAGAAGAACAATCTGGACTTGGAAACCCTCTGGCTTAAATTCAAGGACATCATAAAGACAGCTGCTGCAGAAGCATGTGGTGAAGTCCGACTTGGGAACAAGAGAAAGAGGACACTTTGGTGGACAGAAGAAGTCAAAGAGAAAATAAGAGTGAAGAAAATGGCATGGAAACAATACTTAGGAGCTAAAAACACAACAGGACAAATGGAGAAATATAGAGAATATGTGACACTCAGAACAGAAGCAAAGACAAGGTGCTAGCAGCAAAACAGAAGTCCTGGGAAGAATTTGGAGAAAAGCTAGAAAAAGATGCGCAAGAAAACCCGAAATTGTTCTATAAGACCCTAAAGAAGAGAGGTTGGTAAGAAAATGAAGATGGCTGTATACCGCTCCACCTATGTCCCAGTCTTGACATATGGATGCGAGTCATGGGCAATGACTACAACCCATAAAAGCCAGATCCAAACCTCAGAAATGAGGTATCTGAGGAAGGTGGTTGAAGTAACAAGAAGAGACATGGTCCGCAACCAGACGATACGCCAAGGCCTAAAATCCCACCCCCTGCAGACCCAAGTAGAACAGTCCCAACTAAGATGGTTTGGCCATGTCTGCAGAATTGGAGAAGATTGGCTACCATGACAAGCATGGGAAACAAAGAGCCAGGGATCCAGACCCTCAGGACGACCCAGAGTCCACTGGGAGGACAACATTAGACAATCTTTGAAGGACCAAGGACTAGAATGGAACCAGGCCAGGAGGAAGACAGCCAATAGGATAATCTGGCGCTCTCTCTTCCAAACCTCTACACCTCACGGTAGAAGGGGAACGACTAAGTAAATAAGTAAGTAAGAAATTGTTGCTGTTGTTCATTATGAGTTTTGCCTCATTTCAGTGAAGCAAATCCCATTCAATCTACTGTGAGATATAAAGTTATACTGGGGCATTAGTCTAAATATAAGACTTGATGGTCTTGTCTTGTATTCATTTGACATTAGGAATCTACTAGGTTAAAGTACATACTTTTTTCTTGCCTTTATCACTAATTTTATTGCATGTTGTTTTAATGTCATGAGTTTCTTAATTTTTTTGTTTCCCCTATCTGATAAAAGCATTTGTGTCAAAGTGCTTATATTTTTTAATTGGTTGTCATGATGGTCATATACTTTACCTTGTTATGTTTAATATCAGGTACTTGTACACTCACATAATTCTGAAACACACAAATATTAAGCCAATTCCATTCATGCATTTTCTCACACAACATTTAAACAATCAAGTTTTTAATAATAAACATATTCTTACCCAACTATACAAATGGTACCAAAACTCAGTGCTTGCCCGGCCGACGTTGCTATAAACAAAGCACTGGCTGCCATGTAAAGGGCGCTTCCATCTGCATGTAAAGTCACTGACATTGGAATAACAAATGAGCTGATTTTAGAGCTAATACCGCAACGACTACAGGAAGTGAGCATATCTGGAAGAGCAACTGACCTGGGTAGGAGATACAAACAAGATGCAAAAGTTATCATGACAAAAACTACAGGATATGGCCATTGTAAATTTTTACACTGGTTCAATAAAAACATGGCCCACAAAAAACAAATTTATTCTTCTTAAGCTTTCTATTCATTTATATTTTTTGATAAAAACATAGTATTTCTTCACTCTACTGTATTCATGATCATTTCTTTCTTTCTACAGAAACAAACAAACAAATAAGGAAACCCAAGGTCTTTGAACTGTAAATAAAAAAAAAACAAAGATGGGTATGTTGAAGGCACTAATAAGAAATTGTTGAATAGGAAAGTTACAGAAATGATTGTGTCTAAAATTAGTCTAGGTCATTTAAACACGTACTGGTCTTGTATTCCCACAGTTGGCATGAAATGAACTCGCTGACATGGAAACCAAGCAGGGAAGAAAAGTTGGATTTATTCCAGTGCCCTCATGTCTCTCTTGCACACATCTTTGAACCTCAGCTGCGGTTGCCCAACTGTTCTTCTGCCATCTGCTAGTTGGCCATTAAAGATATCTTTTGGGATGCGACCATTTTCCATGTGGCGGACATGGCCAATCCAGCGT
The DNA here is from genome assembly GCA_024509875.1 of Oreohelix idahoensis. Classification (NCBI taxonomy): domain Eukaryota; kingdom Metazoa; phylum Mollusca; class Gastropoda; order Stylommatophora; family Oreohelicidae; genus Oreohelix; species Oreohelix idahoensis. The sequence goes on from JAMPIV010013306.1 coordinate 543,820, forward strand.
AGTCTTCGCTGTCCAAGCAGTGTATACATGATGTGAAGGCCAGTACGTGACAACATCTCGACATTTGTCTCTCTATCTTTCCAAGAAATGCCAAGGATGTGGAGTAGGCACCGTATAAGAAAGGTATTGAGCCTTCTTTCTTGCTTAGCACAGGTTATCCAGGTCTCGCTGCCATATAGGAGTGTGCTGGTGATGCAGGCGTTATATACCACAGCTTTGGTCTTCATTGTGAGTTTGGAGTTTCCCCAAACACAAGATGTGAGGCTGGCAAAGATAGCTGCAGCTTTGCCAATGCGGTTGTCAATTTTTGTGTCCAGAGAGAGTTTGTCATTGATGGTAGACCCCAGATATGTGAAGTGGTACACCACTGCCAATTCATAGTTATTCGATAGTGATAACTGGTGCAGCAAACACATCCTGACTCAGCACATTTGTTTTCTTTAGACTCATTGTGAGGCCAAACTCCTTGCATGCTTGGGTGAAGCAATTCATCAAGCTCTGAAGCTCCTGTTGGCTTTGAGTGACGACTGCAGCGTCATCAGCGAACAACAAGTCTCTTATAGTGACCCTTCTGGTTTTTGCTTTGCCTTCAGCCTTGAAAGATTAAACAGACGGCCATCTGACCTAGTGTGAAGGCATATTCCTTCAGTTGCATCTCTGAATGCATGTTTCAAGAGTTAGGCAAAGAAGATCCCGAAGAGGGTTGCAGCCAGAACGCAGCCTTGTTTAACACCACTTACAAGATGAACTAAAAATACCAGTAAATAAAAAACTACTCCGGCTCAGACTAGGAACCTGCTACTTTAGAACAGAGGAACCCATCTGTGTAGAATGTTATGAACCCAATACCCCTAAACACTTCTTACTGGAATGCAAGAAATACGACCAACACAGACAAAATATAAAAGACTATTGTAATAACTGCAATATAGAACTTAATGTAGAAAATCTAATAGGCACCAAGCCACCACTAGGAGTACAAAAATTAGTAAAACAATATATCATAAAAACAAAAGCAACAATGTAAAAGACGACAGAAGGAAAGGCCCCCCCCCCCCCCCCCCCCCCACCCAAAAAAAAAAAAAAGAAGAAAAAAATACCTATATATCCATATTCTGAAAGTAAACTCATAACAACGCAAACAGTAGTAACACAGCTATCTCATCGGAAAGAAATAACAGAACCCAGTAGAAAAAAATAACATAAATAAACTTCAAACTAATATTAAAATAATGCCAGCATTGACACAAATGTGCTTCTGAAAAACAACAAACGTAACTATTCACCAAAAAGTAAAAAAAAAACCCTACCTGAGGTATAATACAGTGCAGAACGTATAATAATCACAATCAAGAAAATAGCACACTACATGAAAAAAACCTAATATAACCAACAGTACCATGTATATGGTAAATGGTTGAAAGGAGTGTGCTACACAAAGGAAAGTAGCAAACACCTTAAAAAAAAAATTGCGAGTTCCCCTTTTTTAGCTGGCCAGGAGAGATCTAGTTGGTCTTTGAGTTACGACCGTGATTGTTGTGTGAGACCAGACAGTTAGTGATTCTCATTTTCATCGAGGCACATTGCTGTATTATATGCCACCATCTGTGGTTACAGATGCGACAGAGAGAGGCTTCATTAGCAAGATGATCCAGATATATCAAGAGACTGAACAGCGATCTACAGGTATGTAGTCAGAATTTTACTTCCTAAAAACGACAAAAGTAGACTACCTGAATTTCGTGAAGAAAAAGACAGTAGATGATAATTTCTTGGTGAAAACTTTGCAACATGTGTAGCAGATAGACGAAGAACATTCTCTGAGAACAAGAATAATTTCGACTGACAAAGTACATCCCCCGGTGGACACCTGGTTTTTACAGAAAGAATAATCAGTCAACTGCAGAACTATTAATTTTGTTACAAGTAGAACGAATAATCAGTCAACTACATGAGAATTAATTTTAATACAAGTAGAACGAACATAAAGAAGTCTAGTCAAGACCTGTGAGTATGGATGGATGAAAGACACGATGCATTGTATTCAATTGATCTCTGTAAATACATTCATTTGAAGAAGATGGAGAATAAAGTCTTAAAACGCACCGATCTTAAAAGTGAGCTTTCTACGTCCAGTATTGGTGTCCAAGTTAAGAAAAGGTTGAAAGGGAAAAAAGTGCCTTAAAAACTATACGATCACGTGACGTTCAGAACGTCTATGTTGGCCACCAGGCCACATATTTTTGGGTCCTAAGTTGGCAGTGTGTTTAGTCACGATTCACTTCCATAACTAGGTGATGATTCTGGGTTTAGTTCCCTGTATGTTAATTCTATTACTTTTTTATTGTTTATGTTTTCTACTTCTTTATTTTTATATCCTTGTCTGCATCATACTCATTTATGTTTGTTATTCACTTCCTCTCTATAGTTCTGCATCCCAACAATTTTGTAATACAGTCATACAGTAATATGGTGAGTTAGGTATCAGACCTCCACTTAAAAAATCACTGAAAAGTGAAGCAGAGCCAGTTTTTTTTTTTTTGCTTGCAAATGCATGTAGGGTGCCCAAAAAACATGCTTACACTATCAAATATTAAGTTCACAATAAAGCAAGGCCTAAAATAACAATAGGAAAGTAAAACAAATAGAGCTAGTCCTTAACAAATGCTACAAAAGTAACATGAATACAGCAAGATAAGTACATATAAATACATAAAATACAAAGTAGAACAAAAATACTTGCACTAACAGTTTGGCAAGTTAGGCCTAGCTTACAAACTATCTCAGCCATAGACATAACTTGTTCACTTAGTTTAATCACATGTAACTTTTATTTTAAAGTAAGAGGCTTACGGTTTCTTTTTTTTAATCACAACACTTAATTTCCATTGTAAATAAACACAAAAATATTACACTACATATACATCTTTTTCTTCTTCTTCGTACAGTCTCAGACATCCACTTGAATGTTCTCAAAGAAAGCAGTAGTCAGTTTGAGGCTATTTGAATCCCCGTAAAGCTTTTCCATGAAAGGAACTGGCATCAGCCATATGCACTTTCTCTGTACCGCATGTAAGGGACAACTTTGAAGCAGATGTTCAGCAGTCATTTTATCAGTGCCACAGTTACACTGATCGGTAGTTCCTATCTTTAGCTTGTTGAATAGATGGTATCTCAATCTGTTGTGGCCAGTGCGGAGTCTGAAGATTACAACTTGTTCTCTTCTGTTGAGCTGGTAGTAAGCATCATTCTGTGTGTGACCTGGATGTTCTACATTTCATTTGTTTCTGTATCTGATTCTGATAAAACTCTTTGCCTCCTCAAAAGTTATGCTTGCATCAGGCTGAGGTAGTTGTGAACCTTCTTTTGCCATTCTGTCAGCCTCTTCATTGCCAGTGATGTTACAATAAGATGGGATCCGTTGGATCACAATACTTTTGAATTGTTGACAAAGTTACATATACAATAGTAAGTAAAAAGTTAGTAAAAGTTTTGAAAATTGCCAGTAATACACAAAGAGATGCAGAGCGACCAACTTCTGTAAACAGAATGAATGACACAGGTACTGAACAACCGAGAATAAAATGGTGCAGGCACACTCGCTTCTTTTTCTCAGCTGTCAAGTGCGAGCATGTCAGGCCAAAAATCACAGAATGAGTGATGCAAGCATAAAAAATTATGAACATGAATATGATTGAAAAGTGCTGTAGTAGCAAAGCACCAAAAAACGGGGTATGAATGTATGGTGAAAAATGAAATATACTGTGACAACAAGAAAATTGAAGGAAGAAGTGATAAAGGATGATAAAGAGAGAAGATACTGGATAGAGACCTCTATAATAATAACAGCCCCTTCATCATAACTGACTATGGGAATGCGCCCCTGAGGTGACAGCCCTCAGCTGCTTATTTTCCTGGTGCTCCTTTCGACATTTCCTCCTCTCTTCTGCTTGTTGTGTGAGCTTCTTTTCACCCAATCTGAGGTGGCACCATGAATAGCATCGCCACTTAGTGCTTATTTCTATTACGATAATTGCTTGGTGCAAAATTTTCTGTCCGCAGTTCAAGTTTGACCCTAATTCCCATGCACCCAACGGGGAAAGCAGACAGTGGCAGGACAACACCTTATTGACTGAGGGCTGCCCAGCTTAAAGTGGGCGGTAGCTGTCCAGTGAGATCCTAGAACCTCTCCCACTGTCGGAAGTAGCCCCTGGCGCCATTCTTCTTCTTCTTCTGTCCTTAGCCACCGACCGTCAAAGCAGTCAGTGGCCATTACGCCTAGTGGCGTCTTAGGGCAACAGCAGATAGGTTTTCTTTGCCATTGTTTCCCATCATGCCTAGTGGCGTCTTTAGGGCAATGGCAAATCAACCCATTTGCCGTTGTTTCCGTAATCGAAGTGTCTGGCAAACGGGTGATCAGCCCGTTGGGCCCTGGCACCATGCCCTATGCCAATTGGGCAAAATGCTTATAACCGGTAACTGCTACTTCCCGTGTTTGCCAACACCTTTAGGGTGAAGCTGGAGTGTCCTCTTCAGGGCACGAGCTTGTGCACAGTTACATGGAGATCAAGCTGTTTCTCCTCTCTTCTGCTTGTTGTGTGAGCTTCTTTTTGCCCAATCTGAGGTGGCGCCATCATGGCATGGAAATAGGTCAACAAAAGAATTGATAAACTACAAAAACTTCAACAAACAATATAACCTGGTCAACTAAAGTAAATAAATCAATTCAGCCATCTAAGACAGAAGAAGGTCCTCTGGTGAGGGAGCTTATGATGCAAGAGAAAGCTGAAAGGAGTCTGGGTTAATGACTCCCTTTTTTCTTCTAGGGGAATCTCCAGAATTGGCAACTGGAATGTTTGTACTTTTGTAATCATCATTATTTTCCTTTGCCCTCCCTACAGAGCACGGATCCACAACTGTAGCTGGTCCACCTGCACCAAGCAATCACATTCTCTCACAGTGATGGTTTCTGCTGCAAGTATTTTACATAATGAGGTCATCAGTCCAATGATCAACCTCATTTTAGTCATCTTGTGTGACATCCCTGACATCCAATAAAGGGTGAATAACTTTTAGATCTCACGTACAAGTTGCAAATTTTTAAGTTCCTTTAGCATTTTCAATTTACAGGGTAGGTAGAGAAAAATACAACACAAAATATTCTTTTATAATATAAAATGCTAGATTCCTATTTTTCCTAGCTACAGAGACAGAACTTAATATATTCACAAAATGAAACATTACTTACGTTGCTGTGGCAGCAAAAGCTATGAAGAATGGCCGGACACAGCGGAAGATGTAGACAAAGGGATTCTTTCTTATCAATATGAATAAAATGAGTGGTAGAAGAACAAACAGATGGATTGTCAACCCAACAATCACAGTGGCGAGTAGCATGCCAAGATTATAGAACACACTCTGGATGTCATCAACTGCAGCCACGGCTTCAGCAATGAGACTGGTCACTCCAATAGGGGTGGTCCTGGAAAATGTACAATGAATATATTAATAAAGATATTGCTCTAGATAATGTTGTTGTTTCTGTGGGGGCAAGGAAGAAGGGGTGGTAGGTCAAGCCCTAAAAATGCAGTTATAAAGTAATTTGTATTGTTCTTTACCTCCTTCAGTTGCCTTGCAAATTTGGTGAAAACTGTCATGTCTTTCCAAAAATTCTAATTTTGTCCCTGTGCACTTTGTTTTATTAGACTTAGTTTTTCAACTGTATGATGGATTCATTATTTTTTATGTAACCTTCACTGTTTGTCTTGTATATCTATTAAAAGTACTATTACTGTAACAACAGCTATTGCTGCTGCCACCACTACTCACCAAAAGAGCCATCTGATTACCACAAACACTACATCTTGGGATTGCTTAAAAAATCTCAAAAATTCACTGTCTGGAGTCAATATCTTGCTGGCAGCAATACCTAGTGCTGTACAAATGGTGATCAAACCTGGAAGGATTGACATTTTGTTGTTGAATATAAACAAAAATAGCATATAACCAACAAAAATGCACACAGAAGTAATACATAGTAAATGACATGAACATAGAAATAGCACAGATCCAAAATAGCGTATGCTGAAGTGATGTATAAGCAATAGAATGATTGTAAATATGGTACAGAACCAAATGAATACATGCAGATGTAGCACAGAACCAATGTAGCACAAGCAGAAATAACACATAAACAATCACCAAACGTAACAAATTAATTTTTTTTCTCATTTCCTTGTGTGCATTTTCCCAAAGCCTTTGCTTCCTTGGGGTACAGGAGCTGGCTTAAGAAATGTCATGATAGGAAACTCTTTACAGAGCGATACAACAGGAAGCAATCTGATCATCAGAAGAAGTCCCCCCATCCGACAAGTGTTTCGGCCCGATTACTCTTTTACACTCTAAGGGGGGCTTGGGTCATGACTCCCAAGCGTCTCAGCTTCCTGTTGTCTTGTATCGAAAATGAACCCATTTCACTTATGGTAGCAACTTTTAAATCCACAACGCCAGCCATGGGGGCAATTGTGAAAGTAACAAAGAGAAGACAAATTATTCCGTTCGTTCCGTCGCCCTTAACAACTAAGGACACACACTGAGACAATTTAAGTAGATAAGAGGCATTAATTGGTGAACCTGGGGATGTGAAATGTAGAACAAGTAGCAGCAACAACTGACTGACACATGTAAGGACCAGCAGCACAGAAAAAACAAAGAGACAGTATAAGAGAAAACAAATTTTCAAGTGCATTAAAGATTCATTAAGATCAACTTCAAATTCCAATTAAAATATGAAAGTTGTCAAAATGTGACTTTTTTTCTACAAAATAGACGTTGAGACAGTAATTATGTTTGGTAATCTTGCCAAACTAGTGAGAATAGAACAGTCTTATTAAAATGTTTGTGTTGGTGAAGTGTTATTAAAATCTGATATGTTTTTTTGAAAATGTGCATATACACCAGAAAACTGCATGGATGTAATTTTCAGTTCTGAGAATACCATGTTTAAAGTTTTGTATTTCACTGAAGAACAAGAAAAGTGCATACAAAACAAATTCAGAGCAATAAATAAAGAAAATGCCCAAAATAGATGGCAGTAGAACTTGCAAATTGACCTACAAGAAATGGGCATTGTAAACTAGAGACTGGTCATAAAGAATAAACATAATGAGAAACAGACTATATTTGCAGTTAAGGGCCTTACAGGTCTGAAAAGTTGACTAGAAAGAAGAAGATGATTTTGATAACATTTTGTAACAAATTACCAGTTCCAACCAATTCTGACACATCATCATCATCATCATCCTGCAGCTTGCAGCGAAGCATTCATGTACTCTTGCAGCAGTCATTTTTCTGTAGCAATTTGTTTTACCTAATGAGCTTGCCAGTTCCATGCACACCCTCATCTTAGCTGCCACTTATGAGATGTCTGATATTTTGACACGTGATCTACATAAGTTAAATAGTATTCAATAGAAGAGCTGACATTTTTTAAGTATCAAAAAAATGGCAAAACAAATGAACACAGAAACAAAGATTATCCATGTTCAATCCACATAACTCCCGATGATATTGAGAAAGTGATGATGATAATAATCACACTAGATTCAAGAGGAGGCAGGGGTGTCAAATTGACAGACCAAGTCAATCCCTCACCTCAGTCCATAGTTCCTTGTTACTTTCTTCCTGTTTCATGTCTTTTTGGAGACAATTATATTGTGGAAATAGGAGGAACAGTAGAACGTAATTGTTATGACACATTTAATGATGTTGTCTGATACAATTGCGAGCACGTTAAAGTTACACGTTAATGTATTAGGATGCTATAAATATAAGATGTTTCGTGCTTCACGATATTTTATTGAACGTGAATTTGTATAGCTGTCTAGGATTAGGATGACGTGGTACGTTGGTATAGTACCACATGACAACGTTCTATTTTCACCTTGAGAGTTTGAACTTCATTCAAGTCAGACGTGTTATACTTTGCTCCCAGTATTGTTATTAATCGTGCAGTAATTCTTATTGAAGAAAGGCCAGGGTCAGCCTTATTATTATCAGATGCAATGGAAGAGCATCTTGTTCAAATATAATGTTTTCCTGGAGCGGAATTATCAGGGAGTATTTAATTGATCAACATTGATCTTTCATCAATCGTGTGGGTATCACTATCGAATGTCCGCACGACAGCATTGCGTATACACAGCCCACATTGTTGTTCGACAGTTATAATTTAGTCTACGAGACAATACTTGACTGCACAAATGCAGGCAATTTCAACTTCGATGTTGGTTTACTTCATTACCAATTTTACGTTTGAAACTATTTCAAAGTCGAGTAATGCGATGGTTCCACATTAAATGTAAAATGATGATGCGAGTCTAATTGGCTAAACGATTGAATATATGTCACGAACGAACTGGATTTTGAGTCAAGCACATCAATACTGCATGACTACGTTAATATCTACTTCCAGTTTACGGTTGAATCCATTCGAAAAAAATGTAGTGGCAGACTCCTTGTCACGCCATCATACATCATCAAATGAAGATCATTAATTACAAAAGCTTACGGAACTACTAACGCTGATATACAATCGATATATCTATACACTCACATGCTCATACTAATCTCCAACTTATAATTATGAATGAAAATGGATTGTCTATGGACTTTTGCACAATTACGAACTTCAAGTTATATTTACAGTATATACAAGATCATGAATCACTTTCATGACAAGAAACGTTCGTGATATGGACAATGTACAAAATTACCTCTCAAGCATCCACATGGAATTATCAAATATACGTCAATTCCGTTGAACTTTCAATTACATGAGTCTGGACTTTGGTTAGTGTCCATACGTTTATCACTCATCATGATACAGTCTACAATCAATATTCATTTGAACTTAGGAATAAACGTAGTGATACGTACACTTTCGCAATACCATTTGAACACTCATGGTCAGCTTTAGCTGAATGAACTTTTTCCAGCTTACGTATGATACTACACATCAGATACAGATATAAACTAATAACGGACTACTATCATAATTGACATTTTTAGTTTCGATACGTTAATGTGATTAAATAAAATTAAAAAGTTGAAAACAAATATTATCACACAAATAGGTAACATAATTACTATAATTAGTTAACTATTAAATATTGTATGTATTTTAATTACTCAATGTATAATATGCTATGTATAATTGTTTATTAGTGAATAGATTAATTTAATTTAGTAGATACTTTACATACTTTAGTTTCGTGATATATATTATTTAATTTACTCTATTAAGGTTATTCCTTACTACTTCCTTCTATTTCTTTTCTTTCATGTATACTTTCTCATGTGTTCTTAGTTTTTTTCTTTTATTAGTTTAATTAATAACATTCTACACACATGACATCCATACTTTATTAGATTAAATTAGTTATATCTTAGGATTTTTGATTAATACACCACATCTTAATTTGGTTAAAACACACTTAGTTAAGTAGTTAATCAGTCACTATCTTTTCTGACTGTTGACGTTTCTTTAACTTAGTATTATTTCCATGTACTTTATGACATTTAGGATATTGACTATGACCTTCGACATTGTTTTATTCAAAACATCGTGGGCCGTATGTCATAAATTCGTAAATTTTGAGATAATTAATCGAGTTATTTGTAAAAAAAAAAAAATCTATAGAATAGATTTTGTTTAACCCCAGTCGGTCAGGGGAATGTTATGACACGTTTAATGATGTCGTCTGATACAATTGCGAGCACGTTAAAGTTACGCGTTAATGTATTAGGATGCTATAAATATAAGATGTTTCGCGCTTCACGATATTTTATTGAACGCGAATTTGTATAGTTGTCTAGGATTAGGATGATGTGGTACGTTGGTATAGTACCACATGACAACGTTCTATTTTCACCCTTGAGTGTCTGAACTTCATTCAAGTCAGACATGTTATACTTCGCTCCCAGTATTGTTATTAATCGTGCAGTAATTCTTATTGAAGAAAGGCCAGGGTCAGCCTTATTATTATCAGATGCAATGGAAGAGCATCTTGTTCAAATATAATGTTTTCCTGGAGCGGAATTATCAGGGAGTATTTAATTGATCGACATTGATCTTTTGTCAATCGTGTGGGTATCACTATCGAATGTCCGCACGACGGCATTGCGTATACACAGCCCACATTGTTGTTCGACAGTTATAATTTAGTCTACGAGACAATACTTGACTGCATGAGTATATAATATAATGTATGATGCCATAAGTGATGACTTTTGTATACATCATTAAATATGAATATATGTGGACTTTTAACCATTTGGAGTTATCAACTTACTACAGTTGAATTGGTCAGTTTACCCAACATTCGCAACTTCCATCTATAAGCATGATTGCTCAATGAAGAGTAATTTCATTAAGAAGGAAGATACAGGCAGAAAGTTAATATGAAGTCAATTCCACCCTCCAACAAGGAGAACAGCCTGTAGCCAGCCGTTTAACACCTCAAGCCCCCCCCCCCCCCCCCTCCCCACAACAGTAATCACTCTCAAATAGTTCACAGTACCAAGATTACCATCATATTAAATCTTGAAATATTCTAGTCATATAAGCCTGCCAATGGATGAATTCACTTACCTAAAATGTTAATACCTCCTGTAGAAGCAACTGATCGTTTGGTTACTGTTACTGTAGCATTGCTTGATGCATTGATCAACGGAGAACTTTCTTCAGTAGTGTACTGTGTCACTGTCTGAATAAACACTTGACTGATTAATTTGTTAATTTGTGATTAATCAATCAAGCAATCTATCGGTCTCTTTAACTACCTACCTACCTGTTGGAACATCTAACCATCCATCCATCTGTCCATCCATCTGCCTGTCCTTTCATTCATCCAAAATCCCCACCCACCCACCCAGTATTTTCATTATATGTTCAGGATGATGTTGCCTTATAACAAGTAAAATAAAGTACTTAGTGATTTTTAAAAAAAAGAATGTTATTTATAATTTTATTGAATTCATTAAATTGTTCAAAATTGATAGATTGACTTTTGATTAAAGAAATTTGATTAATCAATTAATTTGTTTTTAAAGCATTCTTGCAATTGTGGTTATTGTGGGATTAGAATATGTCCTCCCTCAGACATATCTTAAAAATATGCCTAATGTGAGACTGTATGTGGAGCTTGCAACATCATTATGTAAAACAAGTTGCTATACAAACCACAACTGCATGATCATGTGCTTTGGCGTGGACTTCCTGCAAGGAGTACAGCTGCAGTGGTGACTCCATCATAAAATAAAGGTAGTCCCATTGCAGATACAGCCACAGAGGAATGAAGTGTTAGAGACTTCATCATACTAGGACCAGCATCGAAAGGTGAGGTGATCAGTTCCCTTCCTTGCTGGCTTTTTCTTCCCTAACTCAAAAAGTCAGGTACTCGTTTACAGCTGAGTAGATTTGAGCATGTCGGTACCGTGATTTGAACCCAGCACCTTTGACGTGAGCGACAAGTGCTCTAACCATTCTGTCAATTGGACACTCCATCATAAAGAGCAGAAAAGGAGACAAGAAATCTTAGATCAAAATTGTGCAATTTAAGTGAGTAATAAGGGCTTTTCATTTACAGAAGGCACACAAAGTAATAGTACAAACTTGTAAAGATTTAAATGCTAAGATACATTTTTAACGCACACACTAAGGGCATTCACAGATTAAGTGATGTAGGTAGCACAGAAAAACAATAAAGATACTCACAACTTAGCAAACATAATGAGAATAAATTTGAAACTGATGTGGTGTGAAATGAAAAGACTGATAAGTATCAATATTTTAAAATTATTAAATGTGTTCAAAACTGGCTGATGGCAGATAATTGGTGGATTTGATGTAATATAGGACATCCCCTGGGCTATCTCCCCCCTTTTCACCTTGTTAACAACAGAGCAGTTATGAGAGACTTCATTTTATTTATTTTTTATTGCTTTTGTTTGTTTGTTTGTTTGTTTTTTTCATTTTTATTGTTTGTTTATGTCTTGGAAAGGGGAGGTCGCACAGAAACACATTCCCATAAGTTTGGTTTTGATTTACTCTATTTGGACTGAGTGAAAAAGGGGGGGGGGGGGGGGGGGGGGGGGGGGGAGAAAGAAGGTACTATATATGGGTATTGGAAATCTGACTTTATTTTAGACGAACACCTTACATCTTAATTATAACCCACCAAGGGCTGAATGGGATACATTATATAAAAATTTTTTTTTACAAAATACTGCTATGACAAACTTTATACTGACCTGTGTTATGGTTGCTCCTACTATGTTATCTGGTAGTATATTTCTGATAAACAGAGAAATTTAAAAAGGTGAAAATACATTTTTTTTCCCAGAAAAGGATTAATTCATCAGTATGATAGCATTTGAGGAATAGGATGTAACTAATGGCTGCTTGAAAGGTATTATAAAACAGAATAAAGATGAGAAAGAAAGGAAGGAACAACTGCCAGTATATTTCCCATTAATAAAGATAGTAAATACAATTTCTCATCTATGCCAGTATATTTCACATTAAAATAAAGAAAGTAAATACCATTTCTCATCTATGCCAGTATATTTCACATTAATAAAGATAGTAAATACAATTTCTCATCTATGCCAGTATATTTCACATTAAAATAAAGAAAGTAAATACCATTTCTCATCTATGCCAGTATATTTCACATTAATAAAGATAGTAAATACAATTTCTCATCTATGCCAGTATATTTCACATTAAAATAAAGATAGTAGGCCTAAATACCATTTCTCATCTATGCCAGTATATTTCACATTAAAATAAAGATAGTAAATACCATTTCTCATCTATGCCAGTATATTTCACATTAAAATAAAGATAGTAGGCCTAAATACCATTTCTCATCTATGCCAGTATATTTCACATTAAAATCAAGATAGTAAATACCATTTCTCATCTATGCCAGTATATTTCACATTAAAATCAAGATAGTAAATACCATTTCTCATCTATGCATGTATATTTCACTTTAAAATAAAGATAGTAGGCCTAAATACCATTTCTCATCTATGCCAGTATATTTCACATTAAAATAAAGATAGTAAATACCATTTCTCATCTATGCCAGTATATTTCACATTAAAATCAAGATAGTAAATACCATTTCTCATCTATGCCAGTATATTTCACATTAAAATCAAGATAGTAAATACCATTTTTCATCTATGCCAGTATATTTCACATTAAAATAAAGATAGTAGGCCTAAATACCATTTCTCATCTATGCCAGTATATTTCACATTAAAATAAAGATAGTAAATACCATTTCTCATCTATGCCAGTATATTTCACATTAAAATCAAGATAGTAAATACCATTTCTCATCTATGCCAGTATATTTCACATTAAAATAAAGATAAGTAAATACCATTTCTCATCTATGCCAGTATATTTCACATTAAAATAAAGATAAGTAAATACCATTTCTCATCTATGCCAGTATATTTCACATTAAAATAAAGATAAGTAAATACCATTTCTCATCTATAAAAACCACTGTATCTGTCTTAGGTAAAAAGGTAAAGGTAGTCCCATAGCAGATACTGCTATAGGGTGGTGAAGTGTTAGAGACTTCACCATACTAGGTCCAGCATTGAGAGTTGGGGGTGACCAGTTCCTTTCCTCGTTGCCTTTTCCTTCCCTATCTGAAAGAGCAGAGTTAGGTACTCACTTATAGCTGGGTTCACCGGCCACCTTAACCTTCCCAGTTGCTCTGGTACCCAATTGGGGCTGGGTCGACCCAGGAGCTGTTTGCGACCTAAAAAATCCCACCTCATCTGGGGATCGAACGATAGATCACTGAGCTAGGAAGCCAGTAACTTGTGTAAAGAACAAGACAAATAACAGAGGAAACTGGACATGAGAAGAAGAAGAAGAAGAAGGAGCTAATGTTGGAGGACACATATTGTGCAAAATTGTTGACAGAATTACAAGGCAGTTCTTGTTCTGGAAATCCCAGGCTAGGAGAGATAGCGGGAGACTGAGATACACTGGAGAAGAGAACTGGAGACAGGCATAAGAGGGATAGAGAAGGCATGGTAAGACTTTGAATGGACAACACAGGAAAGAAATACTTGGCAGGAATTGGTTGATGACCTTTGACCCTTAAGGAACTGGAATGTAATGTTGAGGATTATAAAAAAAAAGACAAGTATAAATATGATTAACGAAGTAATCCCTTGTGTCAGAACATTAGAGCATCATTAGTTTTAATTATGGAGCAAAGTATCCTGTTGAACCCCTAATGAGATGACTTTTAATAAGAATATATAGGTAATTTCCTATTACTCGTGGGTTTTTGCTCCACAGTGAATATGTGTAGTTATGTGTTCTTTCGTAGCAGTTAGGGTTAGGTTTAGGGTTTGGTTTAGTGTTAATCCTAACCCTAAACCTAACCCTAACTGCTAATAAACAAGACATAACTACACATATTCACTGCGGAGCAAAAACCCACGAGTAATAGGAAATTACCAATATATATTATCTATTTTTTCAGACAAGCATATTCAGCTGCTGCTAATAGAACAGCCTTCACAGCAGAAAGTTTAAAAATTAAAGGAAATTTTGCATGCAGTTGTGACAGAAAGTAAAAAATAAACTCCTTAGCCTAAAAGGCATAAAAACGAAGTAGTGACCATCCTGAAGAAAATGACTACACCAGAGTGCACCATCAAAGTAAATGGGACAAATTTGGAAATAGGTCAATAGATTTAGTTACCTTGGTATGTTGATAGACATTGGACAGTATGTTTCCCCTCCTCCCCAAAACAATCCCAGTGATAAGACTGATAGAACCACGTCCCCCCCCCCCCTGATCTTATACATTGAATGAAGTGGATATAGAAAATTGAACAAGTTCAGAGTATGGAGGTCTGTGCTTCAAGGGAAGCTGAATTGTAATGATTGACTAGTCTGTTTTAGGCCAGACATATGGTAGTCAGTCAGCAGCTTTCAAACATACATCCCTTCCCCCCCCACTCCCCACAGTTATAAATCACCATCCCCCTCTCCTCCCCTCCCATCCGCCCACCGCCCATTCCCAGTCTGTGATGTGTGTGGATATATAATTGAAAGCCTTTTGCTAAGTCTTATGATGTGTCATCATATTTGCACAGAAAATGCTCACCTCATGTAAGACTTTCTATGAACTGTTTAACTCGTCAGGACACTCAAACCACAGTCAAGCTGACTAAACCATAGGTTGAAGCTGATGTCCCATGTCATGATCTTCCTGGTATTATTGATGTTAGCTTGCCTAATCTGTTTCGAGGAGTTGACCTACACACCACGCAGGTATGGCTTTGTTTATGGTATCCGACAGATATAAATTAAAAGTGAGACGACTCAGATGAAATGTTTTATGTATTCCTTTATTTGTTTTGTCTGTGACTTACCTAAACCACTGACAGTTTTTATATTTATTTCTATAGTTTAATGTCTTACTGTTCATTGTGAACTCTCACTATACTGAAAATTAAATATTTGTTTCATTATTGTAAGCAATTTCTTTTACATTTGAGACAACAGACTATACACTTTTGTATGTGCCAAACCAAAATCTCATGATGGACTGTACTGTTGGTATTGCAGAGTATTGCTTCAAAAGTAAATGCGCCGTTTTATCACCTTAAGATAGTGCTATACTTTTGATGTCATCAGATGTATTAACCAGAGCTGTGGATGCAAACACTCACAGAGTATATTCCCACCACACTATAAGACATGAAAAAAATCACCCCCCCCCACAAGTTGTTATTGAACCCACCCCCAACCGCCCCGTGACCCCATAGATGTTTGTAACCCTCCCAGAGCAAATTAAGCCCCCCCCCCACCACCCCGTTCCCCCCCCCCCATTCCCCCCATGCACCCCCCCCCCGTTGCCCCCCCCCATCTTGTCAGTCCACTTCCCCCCCCAAAGCTCACCAACCCCCCCTCCCCCCCCCCCAGATAGTTAATGTGAGCAAAGGTACAGAACAATCAGAGTTTCAACAGCATAGATATGTTTTCGTGAGAAGGCCCCATGTATCTACTGATAAATCAGTTTGCTATCCAAAAGCTACAGAACCTCCACTTCCCCCCCATCCCCAACTCCCCAAGAATGGATCATAGTTAACTTGACAATGGTCCAGACAAACAATAGATGATAGATATTCCTTGAGTAATACTGATAATACGAGATGTTCATACTGAAAACTGGTTCAGACGATAAGAGGACCCCCCCACCCATTCCCCCCCCCAACTCAGAAACCCCTCCCATTTGTAAACCTTCATATAACCGAAGAATTAGAAAGAAAAAAGAAACCCAATTAGAAGTGATAAAGACGCCCCCCATTTTGCCCCCCACTTACATTTATTCAACAATTACCCCCACCCCAGTTGTTATATAAAGTGATCTGCCCACAAAGAAGTGCCAGAAAAATTATGTCGATTGGCACTAGCCGTACCCCCCCACCCCCCCCCCCCCCCCCCCCCCCACTGGCCCCCCCCCCCCCCCCCCCCCCCCCCCCCCTGTGGTTCGGTGGTAGCATATTGGTTTATCCCCCCCCCCCCCGAAAATTTTTAGGCCCCCCACCCCCCCCCCCCCCTCCTGCCCCCCCCCCCCCCCCCCCCCCCCCCCCCACCCCCCCACCCCCCCCCCCCCCCCCCACCCCCCACCCGACCACCTCCCCTCGAGTGCCGACGGTCAAGATACCCCGCCCCCCCTAACACCCACCCCCCCCTAATATGCCTCAATGGGCGTGTAACGGGTTCCTTTACCTTTTTTTTTTTACTAGCATACCTGTCAACCTGTACGAATTTTTCGTACAATGTACGGATTTTTGATACTTTTAGCAGTGTACGGCTATACAGACTCGTTGTACGGATTTTTCTCCCCCTCCCCAAAAACAAAATTTTTTTTTTTTTATTATTCTAAAAATATTTTCCAACCCAAGTTTTTAAAAATTTTAAATCAGAAAATATTTTCTAGCACCCAGGTTTTTTCCGGTGTTTGTTTTTAAACTGAGGTCTCTCCCAGCAACCAATGACATGCTTTTATACCCAACAAAAACTTTGATTCGGCCTCAAACACTTTCGGTTTTCAGCATGACATGACGTATTTTTAAATTACCTGTTATCACCGACCACGCTTGCTTGCCACCACACTTCGACGCCATTTTGTTTAAAAAAAGCTAAGTACTTATAACGTGGTTAAATATTGCTGTTGTTTTGCTTTGTTGCAATTTAATCGCTGTCTTAATCTTTCCAGTTATATCTTGCCCTTTAATATATTTCCGATAAATTGTCATAATATTCTGTGTAGGCCCTACATAACTAGAAACAGAAGTTTCTTTGCGTTGAGTAGGCCTACTTTATTCCACAGCTCGAGATTCGCTGCTTTACTTTTTTATAAAGTGGCGATCTATTTTCAATGGTCTAGGCCACTAACTTTTAAATAATAATTTTGTAAATTTTTGGTAGTACGTTTTTCCTTCCTAGATTTGATATTCTGTTCATAATTTGGTTACTGTTTTATTATTTGCTGTTATCTGTTTGCTTTGCTTTGTTGTATTTTGTTTTCGTTCTCTTAATCTTTCCAGTTATATTTTGATCATTTAAATATTTCCAATAAATTAATGTCATAATATTATGTGTCCGACCTACATAACTAGAAAAAACGTTTGTTTGCGTAAACTTCATTGCTTTATTTTTCAATTAAAAAAAAAATCCACACAGACTGCAGGAGGTCCATGAATGCGGACAGACTCACTTCGTTTTTATAGTGTAAGATTAACATTGATACATGCTGTGCAGGTTTTAAGCCCACAAATGCAATTCTGCAAAGTGCTAAAAGTACATGTGTTGATTATAATATTTAAAAAAAAAAATAAAATTTTGGTGCGGCACGTCCCGTTCAACCTAGCCGGTTATATTAGGGCAGATGTGCATGTTTTATATCACACTAATTCAAATGCTAATAGATTTGTACATGTCATTTCTCGTTTTAAAACTGTATTGTGTATAATTTATTAATGTATTTTTTGCGTAAGGGTTTTTGGGTGTTTGTAAGGATTTTTATGGTCCGGCGTACAGGTTTTTGTCTCAAGAGGTTGACAGGTATGTATATTGCTACCAAGATATGTGTACGATTCTACATCTTGTATTGGTGTATCTTCAAGTTCAACCCTGTTATCATTACCTGCATTTATTCTCATTATCTTTGTCTTTTCCCTGTGTATTTTCAGACCCAATTGCTGTGACCTCTCATCGAGTGTTTTCAATTTGTCCTGCATCTGATTACGGTTATGGGACAGAAGAGCTAAGTCATCAGCAAAATCCAGATCATCCAACTGCTTAGTCAGAGTCCACTGGATTCCATTTCTCTTGTGTGTTGTTGATGATCTCATAACCCAGTCTATTGCTAGTAAGAAAAGAAATGGAGACAAGAGGCATCCCTGTCGCACTCCTGTTCTTATCCCAAACGGTTCTGTGAGCTGTCCTTCATGAAGAACTCTGCATGTCATGTCTTCATATGTTTTCTTTATTAAATTAATGATCTTCAGGGGAACTCCATAATGCCTCATCAATTTCCAAAGTGATTCTCTGTCTACACTGTCAAATGCCTTTTTGTAGTCCACAAATCCGATGTATAGTGGTGAATTCCATTCCAGACTTTGTTCAACTATTATTCTCAAAGTGGCTATCTGGTCTGTACAGGATCTGTTTTGTCGAAAACCTGCTTGTTCATCTCTCAGTTTCTTGTCTATGGACTCTTTTAATCTTTCAAGGATAATCCTGTTTAATACTTTTCCTGGCACTGAAAGTAACATTATTCCTCTATAATTTGTGCACTCTTGTAAATTTCCCTTCTTAGGCAACTTAACCAGATATCCTTCCTTCCATTCTGCTGGTATCTCTTTCTTTTCCCAGACTTTACCAAGTAATTTATATAACATCTCTGTAGCCATGTGGATATCTGCTTTGATGGCCTCTGCTGGGATGCCATCAGGTCCAGACGCTTTTCCATCTCTTAGAAGCTTTATGACTTACTTTATTTCTTCCTTCTTTGGTCTTTCACCGTTAATTTGTAGCTCGTCTTCTGCTGGCTGGATGTCCGAGGGGTTTTGTGGAGCTGGTCTATTGAGAAGGTCCCCAAAATATTCTGTCCACCTCTTCATTTGCTCTTGTATATTGCTGAGCAGTTTTCCATTCTTGTCTTTTATGAAGCAACTTGTTTGCTTGTATTTCCCCATTAGCTTCTTTGTGCTGTTATACAGTTCTCTCATACTACCTTTGGCTGCAGCATCTTCTGCCTCTCTTGCCAACTCCTCAATATATTTCTTCTTGTCTCTTTTGATACTTCTTTTTACTTCTTTGTTTGCTTCTGTGTACACTTCTTGAGCCTTGGCTTTGGAACTTCTGGTTTTGTTTTTGTTTAAATCTGCTTTCTTGTTTTTCCTGTCTTTTATCTTATTGATGGTTTCTGTTGTTATCCATGCTTTTTGTTGTCGTTCCCTTTTCCCCAGTATTTCTTCACATGTCTCATTGCATACCGTTTTGATTTGCTGCCAATAGTCTTCTGTATTCTCTGCCTCTTCCAGCTGTTGGAGCACCTGAAATTTGTTGGATATTGTAACCGCATATTTGTCTCTTGTTTCTTGATTCCTTAGATGTCCTACATTAAATTGTTGTCTATAATTGAAAGGACACACTGAAAGAAAGTTTGAGACAGACTGGATGCAGAGTTTGCCACTACGTCTTTACCATCTGAATTGTGAGCAGATCTCCAAAATTTCAAGTCCAGTGTCTGGTTTCTGAAGACTGAGGGTAAGCTGAAATTATGATAACTATCATGTATATAATTTCTTTATTGCTGGATAGTATATGATGTGTATTAATTTTGTGTAGATGCTAAGAATGGCTTCTTCTTCTTTGGTCCTTAGCCGCCGACCGTCAAAGCAGTCAGTGGCCATCACGCCTAGTGGCGTCTTGTAGGGCAACAACAAATTGATTCCACTTTGCTCGGTCGGTGGCCATCCTTCGTACAGTGCCCCAACTCTGGTTCATTCTTTGCATCTGAACCTCCACAGTCCTCTGCCAGGTTGTTTTTGGTCGGCCTCTCTTTCGTTTTCCTTCAGGGGTCCAAAGCATAGCTGTTCTTGTGATGGCATCGGGGTCTCTTCTGAGGACATGGCCAACCCAGCTCCAGCATCTGCCAGCTATGATGGTGTGGATGTCCTCTTGCTTGCTATGAGTAAGCAGATCTTGGTTAGTGATGGTATTCGGCCAAAAGATTCGGTGAATTTTTCTTAGACATGTTGTGTGAAAAGAGGACAATTTCGACATTTCCTTCTCTGTAACTCTCCAGCATTCCGCACCATAGAGAAGCACAGAAAGCACACAGCTCTGATATAATCTTAATTTTGTGCTTGTGCTGTATTGGGAGGACTTCCAGATGTTGTTTAGGCTAAAGAAGGCTGTTCTTGCCTTATTCATTCTGATGTTGATGTCTTTGCCTGCCCCGCCGTCTGGTGTTACTATGCTTCCTAGGTATGTGAAGGTATCTGTCTGTACCAGTTGCTGATTCCTTACTGATATAGGCTCAGGGTTGCTCACATTTAGCCTCATGACCTCAGACTTTTTTAAATTGATGTTCAAGCCCACCTGCTGGCTAAACTTATTAAGTCTATCCGTTTTTTCCTGGATGTGTTGATGTGAATGTGCTAGTAGTGCAATGTCATCTGCATATTCCAGATCTTCCAATGTAGAAAATGTAGAAAATAAGATGGCCAACATTTTCTACATTACTACTACTAAGAATGGCATCAGTATTTAAATTTGTACCTGATGTGAAGGATCAACCATATTCAGGAATATTAGAAGATCTGTGTTTAATATTTGGAAGGATCAAACTATAAAAAATTAAAGGATGTACAGGAGAGGAACAAACCAGATGATGGTTAATACTTATAATGTAAATATTAATCCTGTATCATTGAAATGTTCTTACTTACTATGACTATAACTTTGACATCTGATGACTGACTAGTCTGACATCTGTGCTAGTCAGTTACAATTAATTGAAATGTTAATGCTTCTACTGTATCACTGAAATGATGTCCTTACTTACTATGATTGTATAACTGTGACATCTGATGACTGACTGGTCTGACATCTGTGCTAGTCAGTTACAAGTCTAGCCAGATACTAGCCAAGGCTGATATGATGTTTCAGGTTCCATGTAATAACTCAAACCAGACTGTCAAGTATCAGAAGCCTGTGTTGTTCATCAGAGGCAATCCCACAAAAGTGCAGGACCCCAAAGAGTGAACTACAGCTGGTCATTGGTACCCCTATAGCTGGGTCTGCCAATGCTGATAATACAAGTGACAGTTCAGTGTCAGCAGTATCAAGAGTCAAAGATAAGTGTCACTTAAGACACTGACAATCCATATATGAACCAACAGCCAATATTTGTGATATGGAACAAACTTCTACAACAGTATTTAAATTATTGTAGAATTCAGTCAAATGATGACAGTAATGTGTAAAGTCACAGGACTAAGAGAACAGTGATATAGTAATAGTGATTCCAGTATTCATTAACTTTATTATACAAGAGGATATTGTTCAAGATCCTGAAGTCTAAAAGACAATACTACTTATTAACATTGCTGAATGACTGTTTCAAGAAAATAAATTTTCCACAAGGACAGACAATCCTACCAAAACATTAGTTAAGAAATAACATTAATTGTGTGAATATGTTGTGTATATTTTAATGCTCATTTCCAAATAGCAGAAAAAGAAGATTAATGTAAATATTAAAAGATTATAATTGTACCTGAGGACTTATTCACTTTTTACACATGTGTTTAAAGTAAATGTTCATTTTATTTATCCCCTAGAAATTAATTAATCATAAGATAGTCACAGGGAGGAGACACCTTAAATCCTGGTACTACTTCTTACCATCTGGGCCAGGATTTTCACAGTCTGACTATTTCTATGATATCCATACACCAGTGCTTATTTCTAAGACTGGGGTATTACTTGTAAGACCAGAACTCTTTACTGGCATACTATCTTGGTATCATATGATACACCTGGATATCCATCTGCCATCACTATACTTACATAATAACATAACTTAATAAAACCTCCCGCTACAAGTTTTTTTTTTTTTCTTTCTTTCTTAAACCTCGTCTTTACTTGTCCTATGAGTAGTTAGTAAGTGTCGCATAGAGATTTATGATCAATAAATTTTCTATATTCTTTTCTTTTCTACCCGTGTCCTCTACTTTATTATCGCTCTTTTACCCTTTTCCTGTTTTTCGCATTCGTTCGTTTGAGACAAAATATTACTTTCCCATTCAAACTTTTGCCTGTTTCTTTTCTCATTTAGAAATGCATTTTATTGCGTAATATGTCAGTCCCTGGATTGTGAACGAAATAGTGTGAGAATTCGCCTCGTCAGACATGAGTTTTTCTTCGTAGTTTCTCGGCGTGAGGTGTGCAAGGCACCAAATCTGCATAGCTCAGAAATGAGACATCATTTAGTTGGTCGAAGTGATTTTAAACTAACTTATAACTGCACTGATTCATCATTGAGTATTGACGAAATACGTATGTATTTCTAATTCATGATGACTGATTTGACAATATAACTTATTTCACAGGAGATTTTAAACAATAAGTCAAGCTCTCCGCATGCAGTTTATAATGTAAGTTATAACCGAGGAATAGTATGTATAAGTATTTTATTATGTTGTTTTCTCTTTATTCAGTGAAACTGGGGTAGCCCAACTCTACCAGCGTTTTAGTACATGAGAAATATCTGTGAAGAACAAAAACATTTTTTTCTTAAAGACTTGGGTGTATAAAGTAAAACCTGTCTGGCATTGCGTTGGCATTCAGAATGACAGAGTACCCATTATATGAACTTTAAAAGTAAATGAAGTAACGGGCCTATTGCGCCAGATTTAATTCTTCCTGAGAAAAACCTCAAGTACATTTTCAGCCCTTGTGGCAAGTAAAATATTACTATCAGTAACATTCCAACGGAGTTTTAACTAGTTGTGGTGTGACCAAATAAAGTCCCATACTGAGAGAAGCATACATGCCACACCTCAGACATGAAAAACCTGTACAACAAATCCAAAAACCCTGTACAGAGACCCGCAAAACAAAACCTGTACAGACTGAAAAACGTAACAATAGAGTTAATTAATGTACAAATATATTCAATTAGATGGTTCTGCACCATCATAGTGACATGCGCCCTTTGCCTTTTTAAGCATGTCTTCACTTGCTTTAAAACCTACACAACAAGAGTTAGAATTTATTTTGTACCGGTATTGTAGAAAAGCTGTGACTGTATCATCATTTAGTCTATTTCTGCAAAAAAAATTAATACAATTTATGGTGGAAATGAAGAACAGTTTGGTGTGTGTTCTATAGTGCCTTATAAAAGTATAGATCTAAAGAGACCAGTAATAAGCGTTATGGGTTAGGTTTAGGAATCTTAAATCAAATATATATATATATATTTTTTAAAGCTAGCAATGAAAATATAAACTGGCGCAATATTATATATTCTCTACCGAACTTCAAAAATTGGAATAGCCGTTATACCCATACGAATTTTAGTGTCAATCAAACATTGATAGTAATTAATTATTTAATAAATATAAATCATTGGATGACCGTAATGATGATCACCCAAGGCAAAATCACATTGTTTTTTAAAGAAACGAAATTAAAACTAAGAAGAGAAGTAACTCCAAATAAACTTTTCTCTGACCTGGTTAAGATGCAAATTTGCCTTGCTTTTGTGGTTTTTTTTTTCAGTTTCATAATTTGGTCATATCGGAATGACGGTCGCCGAATGCTCCGCATGTATTTTCGAACCATTTAGATTTCGGGTTAACCCTAACCCCAACTGTAACCCTAATACTAACTCTAAATGGTACGAAAATACATGCAGAGCATTCGGCGACCGTCATTCCGATATTAGGCCTACCCATAATTTGTTTTGTATTATTATTCAAATTTACATTTCTTACGCACTTTCTACCGTAAACCTAACCTCAACCTTAACTCTAAATGGTACGAAAATACAAATATTAAACATACTCGACGGCAATAAAGGTAAAGATTACCAGAATCTCAGTAAAAAGAGTTGTCAGAATCATTCAAGTTGAATAAATTCAACTCAAACAAGAATTTTCGTGCTCTTTTTCCACAAAATGTTTATGATTCGGCGGTATGGCAGCGTCCATGTTTGTAACTTTCGCTTTTGTAAAATCACTATTATCAGTTCTACCGTATTCGCTAGCAGTAAAATATTTTGTTCGTTTCAAGCTTAGTGGCCAGATTTTTCAATGCTGAATCCGATTATGCCCAGCAATTGCCGATACGATTGTAAACAGAAGAGTTCTGGTGCTTTTAAAATAGGACGTACGTTTTATAGGTGTATGGGAACGAGGTATCGCACTACTTCCGTGACGTACTCGGTACGGCACAGCGACAAAAATTGTCAAGATTTATGCCGTATGGCGTACGTCATAATGGTGCTGAAAGGGTTAATAATTAGGCGAAAAAACCCGTACAGACCCGTGTACGGCCCGTACACATCTGAAAACGCAAACACCCCGTACAGATTATGGGTAAACCTTTAAGTGTGGCATGTATGGAGAAGGCACCGACCTGACATTCCTAGCCACTAGAAATTTAAGCTATTGACACTTTGCTCGCTGTTAACGTTCGGGCCTGGACAATTTTAATGTGACAGAACCAGATATCCTAAAATAAGAACAACCAAGGAAACGTTCCCTGAGGTAGTGAATTCAACCTATCTTTGTGGAGCTGGGGTTTCTTTGGCCAAGACTAACATTGGAGATTCTGTATGTGCATGTCCTAAAAATTGTTTGTCCAGAAGTTGCTATCAAAGCTGTAAGTACGAACGAAAGCTAGTGATCACGGCTGACTGAATAGAGTGAATGCAGGACTGAGTGATTCCTTTATTGTTGTATTTTGGCACCCATTTTGCTGTCTTAAATTTCTTTATGCAAGTTTTTGTGTTGCTAACAATATTTTCCTTAGGATAGATCAGAGTATCAAAGTCTGTTTATACCTTTAAAGGGAACTCTTAGACTATAGCATATGTATCCGTGACTCTTTGGGGCTATTCATCATCTCATCTCATCTCAGCCCGTAACCCGTCATGGGTCGTAGGGGTGCCATGGTGGAAGCATCAGCAGACAGGGTCCTCCACTGCTCTCTATTACTTTTCTTCTAACAGGACTGTGGGCTATACATCGAGGGAACAGATCATACCAGTGGGTCTATCATTCTTGTAGCAATTCATTGACTTTATGACTACTTGTATATGTTTGATGTAATTTTATGTGTGGTGATGGAATTTTATTATGATAATTAAAATTCACATAAACTTATTCCATTGTGTCGGTCAGTTCGTTCCCAATTATCTATATTTCCATTGTCATAGTTTCACGTCTGTGTGTCTATTGTAGTCACTTATGTGTGTGTGTATGTGAGGGATATATATATTAATATATATTATATTAGACGGTCTGATAAATCTTAATCTGTTGTAGATGATAGGCTGACTGAGAGAAATCATCTCGAGGGTCAGAGACCGACTCTAATATATTTCCTCCATCTCACTCGTGAAATCTATTTCTATTTTATCATCTCCCACTGAGCTATCACTTGTTTCTATTGCTATTCTGAAGGGACCAAACCAAGTCTTAATTCACCTATCGCAAATCTACGACAGTAAGTTGTTTGTTTTTTCCTGTTTTTATTTTTTTTTTGAAGATTTGTTAGTTCTTGTTGCTTAATTTCTATTTCTTTGAATGTTTTTTCTGAAGTACTAACCTTATATGTTTTCCTTTGTTTTATGTATACACCCATACCTCACTCTTTCGACAGGTTAGGGACCAGAGCTATGACGAAAGTCGAAAATTGACGAAAGTCAAAGCATAGCCTTTATTTAGCTTACAAATGCATTAGGGCCGCCAAAAAACGTAAATAACTAACTATATAACACTTGCGAATGCGTGCAACACCTAGATAAACAGAAATAAACATAAGAATAAAGAAAATGCAGTAATAAATTTAAAAAATACGTAAATAACATCTTACCTTAAAATCATTCTTGAGCAAGTAGACGATGAATATATACAGTATGTACAGTTTTGAATGTTGGTAATTTAGGGGGATTCTAGACTTAGAAAATCAGATGGAGAAAATTGAGGAGGCTCATCTTCAGAACTGGAGGAACTCAATCTAATTCATTTAGGAGAAGGGCACTTTGAAGGAGATCTAACAGGGGCTGGGGCTGATGTTGATGGCTCGGAATCTGAAGGGTTAGAGGGAGGGGTGACTGAAGTTGGTTGTGGTGGTCGCGTCTTGAAAAAGGAGAGCAATGATGTTTGCCTCATTGATGTCTTCTTCTTTCCCTATGAAGTTCTCTGTAACAGGCTATTTGGTGTTCTAACCCACTATTTACTTTAGAACTTCTGCCGAAATTGGGATCCACCCTTTCCCAATATGCAATTGCGTCCTCTATTTTGGCGATTCCAACCTCCAGTTCTTTGGTGGTCATCTCCTTAGGCTGAGCTGTATCTTCAGGCATGGCTTCCTGTTCATTCAACTGTTTTCTTTGTTCTTCCATCGCCAGTAGATCCTCATCACTTAGGAGCTGTTCATGAGACTCAAGCAGCTCTCTAACATCTTCGGCCTCTACTTCCAGTTCCAGCTGCTGGGCCATTTCCACAACATTTGAAGTGATGGCCTCCACTGTTTCTTCAAACCCTTCAAAGTCATCCATTAGGGAAGGAATCAACTTTTTCCAAGCGCCTTTCAGATTGGATTCTTTAACATCGGCCCATACATCTCTGATAGTTTTGATGGCATCCAGAATATTGAATCCTTTCCAAAATGCTTTTAATTTATTTTGTTTAGGCCCCTCATCAACATCAGCATCTAGTGCAGCTATAGCCTTGGCAAACATCCATCTGATATTGTAAGATTTAAATGATGAAATTACTCCTTGGTCCATAGGCTGCAGCAAAGAAGTTGTGTTTGGAGGCAGAAACACAACTTTAATTTCTTTGTGAGCCTCAAGCACAATTCTTGGGTGGCTTGGAGCATTATCCAAGAGCAGTAGGATTTTAAAGGGAATATTCTGTTGTTTGCAATAATCCTCAACTGCAGGCTTGAAATTATCAGTGAACCAAGTTGTAAATAATTCATCAGTCATCCATGCTTTTTTATTGGACTTGAAATGAACTGGAAGGGAAGACTTTAAATAATTTTTCAGGGCCCTAGGATTCTCAGAATGATAAATGAGCAGAGGCTTTAGCTTGCAGTCACCAGCTGCATTAGCCCCTAGCAATATAGTAAGCCTATCTTTCATTCATTTATTCACAACCCTCCACTCCCAAAGGAGCATAGGCATTCAACAAACACATTCCAAGTCCTCTTGTCATGTGCCATCATCTCTAGTTCTTTCCACGTTCTCCTTATCATTTTCACCTCTGATTCCAGCTCTCTTCTCCATGTGCTTCTTGGTCTACCTCTGCTTCTCTTGCCCTGGGGATTCCAGAACAAGGACTGCCTTGTAATGCTATCAACATGTTTCCTCAGTGTGTGTCCTATCCATCGCCATCGTCTTCTTCTCATCTCTTGTTCCACTGGCACTTGTCTAGTTCTTGTCATCAGTTCCACGTTGGTAACCTTGTCATACCATTTTAATCCCTCTATTCTAAGCAAGCACCCATTTATGAAAGTCTGTAGCTTTTTGGTAGTTGTCTTTGTTGTTCTCCATGTCTCAGAGCCATACAATAGGACTGACTTCACATTTGAGTTGAAGATTCTTATTTTCGTGTTGGATCCGATTTCTCTTGATCTCCATATATCTTTGGCAGCTTTAAACCCAGTCATTGATTTTTTCCTCTTTGGCAATAAATGTTCTGGATGGCATCTTCTTCCAAAAGAGGCCCGTCTCATCTACGTTGAAGATCTGCTGCTTTGTGTAGCCAACTTCTTCTATAATTTTTTCAAGCTCCACTTGAAAAGCTCCTGCAGCTGCGGTATCTGCGCTAACTGATTCTTCCTTCACTGCTATATTATGCAAATTTGACCTTTTCTTAAATTTCTCAAACCAGCCTCTGCTAGCTCCAAATGTCTCTTCAGCTGATGTCTCTCCTTGTTCAGCCTCCATTGCATTAAATAAAGTTTGTGCTTTAGCCTGGATAAGATCTTGGTTTAGAGAAATGTTGTGGCTGACTTGGTCTTCAATCCACACATTTAACACTTTCTCCATCTCACCAATTAAATTGTGCCTCTTTCTAATAAGTTTAGTATGCACTGGCGTAGCGTTTTTAATTTTCTCTAACACTTTAGCTCTGTTCTTTACAATTGTGCTAACTGTAGTGCGAGGTACACCTAGCCTGCGGCCTATTTCAGCATTTAAGATGCCTTGTTTATTAAGCTTGATTAGCTCAAGCTTTTCTTGCAAATTGAGAACCTTATGGGTTCTTTTAACTTTTTTCACTACACTTAGGACCCATTATGAATATATTAAAGCACAAAAATAAGTAGTACTGTATAGGGCCTAATCACACAAAAAAGTACAGTATGAAAACTGTACTCGTGTCTTATAATCATGATATGAACACTGTCATTAGACTGTTATCACTAAAATAACTATGAACTGTTTACAGTGTAATCACAAAAATAATATAGTATGAATAGTTTTGTTATTTTATTCACAAAAATAAGTAGTATTACTATGTTTAATCACAAATATAAGAGATTCAATGTGGACAATTTAAAAAAAAAGCAGTGCACACCGAACGACTTCTATTCAAAGACTGAATGACGAAAGAAACAAGATGGCGCGCGGTGGTGACGAAATGCGATGAAAGAGCGAAGCGAGCAACGAAACTTGGAAACGTGGTTATAATTGAAAACTGATGAAAGAGCGAAGTGACGAAACTCGAAGCGACGAAAGTCGAGGTATGGGTGTATATCTTTTAAGTACTGATTGGGCATCTATACTTAAAACCTTATCACCTGTCATGTCTATATTGTGATTTCTATCATCAGTTTTTAATTCAAGCCTTTGTTGTTCGTACTTTTTACAGGGGATCAGGTAGTGGTCTATGTCATTCTTTTCCTGACATTCTTGGCAGTGTGGTTCCTCTATCATAAAGTATGCTGCACAGAGACGGAGACGCCACAGTTTTTTGTTCGATAGTATCTTTAGTTCTTCTCTGTAATCATCACCTGGCACGTGTAATTCCTGTAGTTTTTGTCAAAAACAATGCTTCTTAATGGGGGATGTATGCGAGCTCCCCCACCCAGTTTAGACATGCCAATTATTTTAGAAAGGCAAACAAGCATAAACACAATATAATACTTAGAACTCAAAATTTATTAGTACAAGTCACATATTTGAAATAAAATGTTCTCATGCATAATTGAAAACAAGCAGCAGCAGATGGTTCATTAAACTAGTAAAGTTATAATTACTATGAATTGTAAAATGCTCAATTTTTATTTATTATAACATTTAAAACATATCCAATGTCATTATTTAGCGATTAATATATCGTACTTATCTTGATTTCTTTGGGAGATGCAAAATATGTACCTTTGAAATACGTTAAATCGTTAGAAAACATCCACATAAGAGCAGTGATAACAAAGCACTTGAAGGTGAAGGATGTAGATCAGACATCCATGTATCAGAAACACAAAAGTGTCCCACTGTGAATACTAAAGAACTTATAGATACAGCCACATTCACGGACATGTTAGACCTGGGCAATGCACTGAGTCGCTTGCTGGCATGGCTAGAACATAGAGAACATGTGTCCACTAAGGTAAAGATATGGTTGTTCCTCTTCTTAGTTCTCAACAGAGGTCCAATTATATCCATGAATGTGATGAGAAAAAAAAGGAATATATCCCGAACCTTTAATTGACGTGCAAGTCTTTACAGTCGAAAAGTTCACCCATAAGAAATTTAATTTCAGGCTTAGTTTATCTTGTAAACCAATCACCACTGTATGCTGTTTTGATTCGTATCACCAACTTACGCATCTATTATCATTTGTAAAGGGCTGTTTATTTGAAATAGATCAATAAACAACCTTAGATAATAGATGTGCAGATGATACAGTTTTGTAAGCTAAAAGTGATCAGGAATTATAATAACTTGTGAAACAAGTAAACAGCATAAGTCGTGAATATGTACTGGACACTGACATTGAGAAGACAAAAACTATGATAATTAGCAAAACAGACTATAAGCCAACACTAAAGATAAAAATACATGGAAAATTTCTGGACCAACTTAAGAGGTTCTCATATCTTGGTCATATGATAGCAGAAAACAGCTGATATGAAACAGAAATCAGAAGGAGAATAGGAATGGCCAAAGCTACATTCAACAGCATGAGACAAATACTAACAATCTAAACAATTAGCTTACAAATTAAAACTGAGAACTATGAAATATCATATATATTCTTCATGAACGAATGTTGTAAAAAAAACAATGGACAATTAACAAACAATTGGAAGAAAGAAAAGAGGCCCTTGAGATGTGGATGTCTAGACGATTGGGAATGAGAATAAATCAAATAAAGAAGTCCTAGAAATCCTAGGAATGCAAAGAGAAATAATGAAAGAGGTTAAAATCAGACAGCTAGCATATTTTGGTCAAATGAAAATACATAACACATTGCTAACGACCATAATGGCATGCAGAGCTGAAGGCAAACGTGCAAGACGAAGGCAGTGGTATAAATGGGAAGATAACATCAAGAGATGGACAGGAAAGACCTATCAAGGCAACAGATGGAAGACGCTGAAGATCCATTGCTGTTGACCTTTGTGTGCAGATGGCAGCTGGTGAAGATGATGATAATAGACAAGGGGTGACTCTGACAGTGTTAAAAAACGCGGCATTATGGGAGATAAAAAAGACTTTGAGCACGTTAGTATTTTAAAGGGAAATAAAAAAAAGCATTAATTATCCAAGGGAAATAAAAGTAATAAAAAATGTAATTACATTTATATTATAAAACTTGTAAAAGTTGTTCATTTCATATTAAAAGAATTAAACATTTTTAAACAAAAAATAAACATTATGTATTATTTAAGGGTAAAAGTTTAAATATTTTGTTTTAATAAAAATAAAGACATTAAAATTTAGCTAGTTAAATTTATCAGCCAGTCTTAAGTTCTAGTATTAGAATTAGTCTTGCAGCTTACAGTGTTAATCGGTATTGTTTACATCAACAATTTGGTAATCAAATTGTAACTAATTTTTGGCTCGGCTTTAAAAGCCGGCACAACAAAAAAAAGGCCTTCAACAAACACATGCCAATTCCTCCTGTCACGTGCCATCATCTCTAGTTCTTTCCATGTTCTCCTTATCATTTTCACCTCTGTTTCCAGCTCTCTTCTCCATGTGCTTCTTGGTCTACCCCTGCTTCTCTTGCCCTCGGGGTTCCAGAACAAGGACTGCCTTGTAATGCTATCAACAGGTTTCCTCAGTGTGTGTCCTATCCATCTCCATCATCTTCGTCTCATCTCTTGTTCCACTGGCACTTGTCTAGTTCTTGTCATCAGTTCCACGTTGGTAACCTTGTCTTACCATTTTAATCCCTCTATTCTACGCAAGCACCCATTTAAGAAAGTCTGTAGCTTTTTGGTAGTTGTCTTTGTTGTTCTCCATGTCTCAGAGCCATACAATAGGACTGACTTCACATTTGAGTTGAAGATTCTTATTTTCGTGTTGGATCCGATTTCTCTTGATCTCCATATATTTCCCAATGCAATGAAAGCTCGTCTTGCTTTTTTGTATTCTTATTTTGATATCACTGTCTGTCCCTCCAACTTTGTCTATATTCATACCTGTACAAATTTTTCGTACAATGTATGTATTTTTGATACTTTTAGCAGTGTACAGCCGTACAGACTCATTGTACGGATTTTATTCCCCCCCCCCCCCCCCCCCCCCCCCCCCCCAAAAAAAAAAATCGAAATTTTTTTATTTTTTTTTTAATAAAAAAAATTCTAAAAATATTTTCCAACCCAAGTTTTTTTTAAATTTTAAATCAGAAAATATTCTCTAGCCCATGTTTTTTTTTAACCAATTTTTTTATTGTTAATTCCGGGAATCTCGGCGTTTGTTTTTAAACTGAGGTCCCTCCTAGCAACCAATGAAATGCTTTTATACCCAACAATTCGGCAAAAACTTTGATTCGGCCTCAAACACTTTCGGTTTTCAGCATGACATGACGTATTTTTAAATTACCTGTTATCAACAACCACGCTTGCTTGCTGTGGTGGGTTTTGATGTTAAAGAAATAGATATTATTTGTAACAGATGTGAGGTCAGCTGTGCAAGCCCCTGAAGTTAGTTATTTATGAATATGTTTTCAGGGAACCTGTCTGCTACCACCTTATGACCTCAACCTGTCATATATTTTCTCCTAGTTAAGTGTAAAGGTGTATGAGTGTTGTCTAGCTAGATGTCTAGGGTATATGCGATGTAATGTAATGAAATGACAACACTAAACTTATAAATTAATGAACAATAAGGAAACAAGTCGCTGTTAAAGTTTAAATGTTAAAATCTTTTTTTTTTTGTACAATTTATTTTCTGGTATCTCTGTTCTTTTTTGGATACCGGAGTACTGAAAACTCAAGGTGATAATAAAAGGTATTTACAACAATTAATTCAAACTATAAATGAGTCTGTTATTTTTCACAAATATAAAAATGTCAATCTTGAAAAGTGTCAATTAAATCTTGATCCTATGAATGGGTAATAATAGGAAGAAGTCTGTGTTCATCATGTTCTGAACTAGGAAATACACATTTGGAAAAGAGAGTGGTTAATCTGAGGTATCATGTGCCCTTGGACGAATTCTTATCTTTGTAGGTGCAGAAATACAAAATCGTCCAGTCCAAGCTAACAGCTTCAACTGCCAAGTCAGGATACTGCCCTTGAATTCACAACAGTGAGGCAAACAGACAATACTGCCTCAATTCTTCAGGTGCAGATATACATACAGGTATATGTTGATCAATGGCACACTTGGATTCAGAGATGAAACCCTGGAATAAGAGTAATAAGCCCTCCTGAACACCTCATATACCTCTCTCTATCCCTAACTATTAAACATGTTCAACAAAGTCAGAATCAGCATGGTAACTAATCAATTAGTTAACGTTCTTATTTGGTTTGGTACCCCATTCATGGTCAGATGATCTTTCAAACTAGTTTGACACTTTCTTTGACATAGGAAACATTTTAAGTAATTATATCAAGTCATGTACAAAGACGGTGACTTGCTGAAGAAGACGGCCAGCGGTTTTCTGGTCTTACATCATAAAACTGTACAACACTTTTCCCATTAATAATTAATTTTATTTTCTCCCAAAGTGTCAGTAAGCCTGTCTGGCTTTTCTACAAAATGATAATATCTTTCCTAACAACTTTGTGACACAACACAAAGTTTGATGTTGGCGCTTTCCTATATATATGCCTCTACCCATAGAATTTTCATACATATTCAATAATACATACATAATAATAATAATGATATAAATGATTTCTTCTTACCGCATCAATGAAATATTCCTACTAATAGTTTAATAAGTGATAATATGGTCAATTCCAGATCGCTTGCTGGTGCAGATCAGCAAATGGCAAAACTGTACTGAAGTTCTTGTCTTAAACACAACAGTAGTGTAGGAAAAATATTTTATAAGTGGCACCTAAAGCCGACTTCAAATTGTTTTTATCACTACCGTTAGTCTATTAGACTCCAGTCAATCAGGGACCATTATGCCTCTAGTGTTCTTTTTCAAATTGAAACTTCAACTTTCAAACTTGGGATTACCTCCCCCTTCCCAATATGTAGCAAGCTGAGAAAGATATACGTCTGTTCATCTGTCTGTCTTCTACCACTATCTCGGTTATTTACTAAGTGTTTCAAATTCTGAAAAGAAATTATTGATCAGGCTGCTGTCTGTCACACAGTAGTTATATTTCCTTGATTATATTTACTATTATTGGTTTTCCCCTGTATTTATTCAAATAACATATTTTTCTATCTACGGTAAGATACATTAACATCTCAATATTCTATT
Source organism: Oreohelix idahoensis (assembly GCA_024509875.1). NCBI lineage: Eukaryota > Metazoa > Mollusca > Gastropoda > Stylommatophora > Oreohelicidae > Oreohelix > Oreohelix idahoensis. Next base: position 578,093 of record JAMPIV010013306.1, read on the forward strand.
AAACCATTAATGTCATTGTATTTGTCAACTGTCCTTTCTTTTAGTGTGTAAGAAAATTATCTAAGTTTTTCTTCTCTATCCTTCTATGCTTTGCTTGGGTTCAAATTTCTGTAAACAACGAACTAGTGACACGACCACCTATGCTCCATTCCATCCCTTCTCCCACTGTATTTTCAAATCTTCTACGTTAACCGTGTTATTGGTCTGTACTATCGTTCTCATTCAAATTTGAACGTTCTCATTCAAATTTGAACCACGCATTAGCCAATACGTCACAAAAATGCAACTTTTAGGCAGGATATACGATCTTGTGTGTGTGTTTTTCATTTCAGTCTGCAGATTTAAGAGTTTATATATTTTGAACGGCGTGTCGAGCGAAAAAGGGGACGGTATGGTTTTTGTGTCGTCTTTTTAGAAATATGCTACGTTATTGCCACGCACTTTCGTTCGGTTCGCGAGGCCAAACCCCAATGCGTGTCAACAGTTGCATTTTTTCTTTCCCTCATTTCCCTTTCCTTGTTCTTTCTTCTGTCCATCTTTCTAGAACGACTACGCTTTGCCTTTTCAAATTTGTTACCATTAGTGTCTGAACCCAGCACGAATAATGCTGTGAAGACCCAATGCCTAGTATCCGGCCTTTGGCTAGGATCATGTGTCTAGACACAGGGACCGGTACAGTGACATTCATGTGTCATTAGGTCTCTTGTGTGAGAACACAGAAGATCACTACAGTGACACAGTTTGTCATTGGGTCTTCTTGTGTTGGGACATGTGGTCTTGACCAGGGCCGGGTTTGGGCGGGTACTAATGCAACCTCATGCGAGGAAAAAATATGCGACCTCAAGCGAGGAAAAAAAAAAAAAAAAGGACGAGGTATAAAAAGTTAGTATTGACCTGCAGGCGGGGCGATGATGTTTCACACAACTTCACTATGTATCCCTATATTATTTTATCTCTATCATCATCATGTGATGTATTCTTTCCAGAACGTTGTCTCCATTACAGCTGCTCTGAACGCATCACGATTCTGGGCAAATCGACCTACATCAGCCAAAGACAAGTTCAGACTCTCTGTGATGTCCTGGGTCCACCGTCGTCTAGGTCGACCACTTCCCCTTTTTCCAGGGACCATGCCTTCCATCACTGTTTTTTCCAGACTATTATGTCTTTTTATATGACCGAAAAATTTCAGCTTCCTTATTGCGATGGTATTTAGAAGCCAGTGTTCCTGTACGTTTAGTGAATGCAGTACTTCTCTGTTGGTCTTTTTTTCTGTCCAGGGTATTCTCAACATCCTTCTGTAGCATTTCATTTCGAATGATGTAATCTTTTTTGCAACTGTTTTATTGAGTGTCCAAGTCTTGCAGCCGCGTATTGCTACTGGGAATATACATGCTCTGATCAGTTGCAACTTTGTTTCTTTGCTTGTGCCTTGCCATAGGTTTTTCATCTGTATTAGTTTATGTGAAGCAATTGCAAGTCTTCTTTTAATTTCTACTTCACAGTCGCCAGAGCTGTTGATGATTGATCCTAAGTATTCGAATTCATTAACACTTTCCAGTTCTTCGTTATCAATTTCAATTTCTTTTATCTCTATAAACAAGAATATTATCTATTTGATCGGTGTAATCTCTGATCTTATGACACTTGCCACCACACTTCGATGCCATTTTGTTTTAAAAAAAAGCTAAGTACTTATAACGCGGTTAAATATTGCTGTTGTTTCACTTTGTTGCAATTTAATCGCTGTCTTAATCTTTCCAGTTATATCTTGCCCTTTAATATATTTCCGATAAATTGTCATAATATTCTGTGTAGGCCCTACATATCTAGAAAAAGAAGTTTCTTTGCGTTGAGTAGGCCTACTTTATCCCAGCGCTCAAGATTCGCTGCTTTACTTTTTGATTAAGTGGCGATCTATTATCAATGGTCTAGGCCACTAACTTTTAAATAATAATTTTGTAAATTTTTGGTAGTACGTTTTTCCTTCCTAGATTTGATATTCTGTTCATAATTTGGTTACTGTTTTATTATCTGCTGTTATCTGTTTGCTTTGCTTCGTTGTATTTTGTTTTCGTTCTCTTAATCTTTCCAGTTATATTTTGATCATTTAAATATTTCCAATAAATTAATGTCATAATATTATGTGTCTGCCCTACATAACTAGAAAAAAAGTTTGTTTGCGTAAACTTCGTTGCTTTATTTTTCAGTTAAAAAAAAAATCCACACGGACTGCAGGAGGTCCATGAATGCGGACAGACTCACTTCTTTTTTACAGTATAAGATTAACATTGATACATGCTGTGCAGGCTTTAAGCCCACAAATGCAATTCTGCACAGTGCTAAAAGTACATGTGTTGATTATAATATTTTTTTTAAAAATAAAATTTTGGTGAGGCGCGTCCCGTTCAACCTAGCCGGTTATATTAGGGCAGATGTCCAAATATAAAAGACCTTTAGGTCTGGATTTTTGATTATAATACAAAACACTGTGCATCGAAAGAATAGTACCTCACGATCACTAAGTTTTTTTTTTATATGTGAAGAACAGCATGAGACTATTAGCATGTTTTATATCACACTAATTCAAATGCTAATAGATTTGTATATGTCATTTCTCGTTTTAAAACTGTATTGTGTATAATTTATTAATGTATTTTTTGCATAAGGATTTTTGGGTGTTTGTAAGGATTTTTATGGTCTGGCGTACAGGTTTTTGTCTCAAGGGGTTGACAGGTATGCATCTGAGAGATAAAGAGTAGAACAGTCCAGACAAAAGCAGGGTTCAAGAAAGTGTACAGGGTTTCAGAACATTATTCACCGGATTATGAAGTTCAATAACCTTGAGCAGATATGAGTTTTACAGATAAATGATACTGCATTTGTAGCCTTAATTCAAGGAATTTTGTTGGTCAATTTCATTGAAATTAATTCCACCTGTGCTGCTGCAAAACACGTAGCAGGAACTGCAGTATTGGCTGGACATTGTACATGTTGCAAAAATATACTAGGAGCTATCTAAAAACAAAGGTGTATCCTGAGCTTTTCATTTTAAATGTGAATTTTAATGAATGTCACCAACAGATTTCCTTGGGTAAGGTTGCAAATTCAATACCATTTATCAGCAAACACTCATATCTGCTCATGGCTATTTAACTTTATAATCCAATGAATAATTCTCAGAAACCCTGTATTTTATGCAACAGCTCTTTGTCAGCAGAAAGAAGAGAGTTTTTCAGTGTTAAATAGGGCCAGTCCTGATATAAGGAAGTGAATCATGGAAAATTAGTACACAAGCAAGAAAACCCTTGGAGGCTAAAGGTATGTGGCTTTACAGAAGAATGTTATAATACATGGATAGCAACAACAATACAAATCCTGAAAGAAGCCAGAATGCAAAGGAAGTTTAGTGCTCAAATGAGAAGGAAGCAATCAACTTTTTTGTCAGCATGATTAGGCTAACAGGAAAGGTGAAATATATTGTAGCAACAGGAAAAATTGAAGAAAAAAGAGAAAAAGGATGACAAAGGAAGAAGATACTGAACACTGACATCATGGCATGGAAATAAGTCAACAACAGAAGTGATAAACAGCACCGGAGACAGGAAGTTGTGGAGAGATATGATCATCTATGGCACTCTGACATGATTCTATACATACACTGTTTGAAACTATCTAAACTATTGTTATAAACGTGATACCACAATTATCACTATCAAATAAGCACACATCGCCAAACAAACCTTAGCAAATCAGCAAACACATCCTGTGTCTGGATGGCCGTTTGGGGTGCCTCGTTGCCACTACCGCTATTTATAGGATCTGCAAGGAAAAGGCAAACTTAGTTTTATATTGCTGGCAGCTTTGGTGTTTGTTCTAAATTTGTGGTTCAGATATTTGTGGCTGAAGTATGCGACAGTAGACTCGGGGCCGCCATATTGGCCAAATAAACCATCACCTTTCGCTTAAGGAATTTGTTTTTAATGCGGGGGAGGCTATTTTTAAAATGACGAAAAGGGTTTGGGATAGTTGTATGTCAAATATTTAGGTATTTGTCTTAAAATAAAATTTTTTGAGAGTCTGCTTCTCTCTCTCTCTCTCTCTCTGAGAGAGAGTTATTGTCTTCCACATAACCTAAGAAACAACCTCAGTCCCTATTCATACAATCATAGAGTTTTCGAATGCACTGTACTTTATGAGTTCTGATTACATGCCCCCCTAATCGGATTATCCTTTCTTATAATGTCAACTGTAGGTTCTAGTGACGACGTTTGTACTTTTCAACATATTTTATGTCATGCTTATAAGTAGTTAATGTTAATACTAGCAACAACCCACCAAAATTGGCAGGTTTTTAATTATAGTGTGTTGTTTCTGTTACACATATTACATTGCTGCTTTTTCTATAGTCTCGCTTGCTCGCTGTGAATGATGTGATCGTCTCTTCCTTTTAGCCATCTTATCATTTTGATCCATAATAATAAGTCTGCAATACTTTAAATTAAAATTTTGTCTTGAAGAAACAATCAGAAAACTTACATTTTAAGGCTATTTTTAAGAAGAATGATGAGTTAAATCCGTTTCCCGAATGACACTGGACAGAAGAGTATCTTGATTGTTTGTTGATTTAATGCACACCGTTACGCTTTGCTATTTTTGCGAGTACATATAAGGGGAAACAATACAATTGTTGTCTAACTTTCAAACACAGTTGCACCCCCTTAGCTGTGCTCGAAAGCTAATGTCTTCTTCTTCTTCTTCCGTCCTTAGCCACCGACCGTCAAAGCAGTCAGTGGCCATTACGCCTAGTGGCGTCTTAGGGCAACAGCAGATAGGTTTTCTTTGCCATTGTTTCCCATCACGCCTGTTGGCGTCTTTAGGGCAACGGCAAATCAATCCATCTGCTGCTGTTTCCGTAATCGAAGTGACTGGCAAACGGGTGATCAGCCCGTTGGTGAAAGCTAATGTACTCTCTCGAAAAATAGAAAAAAAATGCGCAAATGACGGTGTGGAAAGTCCGACAGACCGAAATATCTTACGGCGGGAATTAAGGTATTGGATGAGTGTACTATTTTATTTTACTTTACAACGTTGAATTCCTTGAAATTGGTATGTAAAATGCATGTGAGAATAAATGAATTCAACATGAAAGGTGAGAGAAAGGAAGGGCAGAATGTCAGACGGGCCTGGGTGCCCAATTCTCATCCCTTTGAAAATAAAGTTCGTTCGTTCGTTCGTTCTCTCTCTCTCTCTCTCACACACACACACAAATTATAAATCAAATATTAGCAAGATCCTCTTCATATTCAATGATGCCACGTGCATTTCACAACTTACACTGTCTCTTTGAAAAAAAAAAATCTTATATGCGATGTTAAGGGTAGAGATTTGGTCCTGAGTAATTCTTGGTGTAGTTTCCTTTTGGTAATTAATTATTTCACTTCTTCGACCTTATGTATTTTTTCAGCTGGCCATTTGGTCGAAGGCAAAACGTTCACTTGATAATTGTGTCAATAATGTCAAACTTAGTCCAAGCTTGAACAAAACTTGATGAACTGAGATATTTAATTCAACTCTTGAATTGACGACTTTCCGTTTCTTCTTTTAACTACACACGTTTGAAATGAATACAATTTTGCTCTGCATACATCTCTTTATCATTCAGGCATTCTTTACAAGACCATTTCTGATTTTGAAATATTCAGTGCATTCGAAGCCTTATTCTGATTTGACTCAATATTTCATGTCACTTAAACACACAGTGCCATCATGCACTAAAAAATCGAATTCTGTTTATGCTCAGTATATTTATATTATACACTATCAGTGTTCTTCGACACATACATTGATTCCGTCTGCTAATCTTTTGAAAGTCAATTTTTCCATACATCAATATTTATATATAAATTTGACTAACTTGTTTCATTCTAATTGGGCAATACATCCAGTCCGCGAATACTCTGTTTCATATAATGGGGCAATACATCCATCCCCTGGACACTCTGAATTATAAATATATTTATCACAATTTCCGAGCAGACACATACTAATTAGTGCCAGTGCCACATTTTTCTTAGTGGCAATGGCCACACAGACGAACACAACTGCACGCTATCAAAGCGTTAAGCAAAATCCCTCCACGTCATCCTTAGATACTGTCGTGATTCGAAGAAATTTCTGTCACTTTTAGCCGAGTGGTCTGCCCTGTCTTGTTCTCTAATTTTTGTCTACGCCCACAATTCTGTCTTATAGCTCCTAATTGCGCTATTTCTGGCATTGGTCATGTCAATCTTACGTTGGACAGGCTAATTCCACCCCTTTACACGTGGACATCGGCATCTAGCTGAAAGTCCTTTTATTCTACCTTTCTAGTAGATGACGGCTAGTTCCCTGTATTCTTACAGATTTACAGAGAACTCGTGGACATGGCAAAGTAACTTTAACTTTTCATCCTCCCGCCTGCGTCTAGAATCTCGAACTCCGGACGCTCTTAAGACTGCCTAGTGTTGCTTCAGATTACGTCTTTTTCCTGTATCTTAAGTTGCCAGGGAAACATTTCCCTAGACCCTTATGTCTTGTTACATTAGAGCCTTACACGTGCAGAAGCCACGCTCAGCCACCTGCAGACTTTATCTTGCTCAAGAAAATTCTGCCACTGGACAAAGTGATATTCTGTGCCAAAGCTTAATAGCAGTTGTAGTGCAGGAATTATTCTTTATTCAGTAAGCACACAGTTACTTATTTAATACAGTGGGGTGTTAGCTTAATCTAATAGAATAGAGATCCCGTGGTACTTTAATTCATATATAAATACATTCTTTTTTCCTTAAGGTAAATTTTTTCCGTGACCAGGATGCTCTGAATTTTATTAAGTGAACCACTATCCTTAATCACTAAGTGTTAGCTAGGAGTGGTTTCTCTTAAGGCAGAGAATGGGAGCCGATTATAATATTATTACCTAATTTTCCGCTTGGTTGTATAATTACTGTAAAGAGTTTTTGCTATTTGATATATATGTTGAGTGTAAGCTCAATGCTACATTTTTGATAACTCATTCAGTGTTGTCCCTACTTGGATGATTATCACTAGGGCCACCTATAATTATCAGGGAAAGGTGTGAATACCTAACAGTGGTCTCGCTTTACCAGAGTGTGTGGTACTATGTAGGCATGTGTGTGTGAATATTTTAAGCCTCAGATCGCCTTGCAACGCAGCGTGTCAGAAACATGTGGCTTGTAAACAGAAACCTAGGGCGGGGCCTACAGAGGTAGGGATTCCCTAGGCATAACAGAGAAAAGAGGGTGAGAGACAGGGTTTATTTTGATTTTGTGAGAGAGAGAGAGAGAGAGAGAGAGAGAGAGAGAGAAATGGCGAGTGGAAAGTGGAAGTTTGTTCATATTTTGCATGGGTGAGAGAATAACCGGGGGAGTGTAGGCTACGGGTAATAATGAAATATTAAATTGCAATATATTTTCAGAACCTTGGTCAGAACATTTGTTCTGGGCTTCCTGATGTGATGTGCTGCTTCTGTGGATTACAGCTTCCACATAATAAATATTACAAGGCAGTCTACATCACACTGCCTGGTTTCAGCTATAAGGCTGCTGCGTGGATTACTTAACCACAGCCTATTGTTGAAAGGGTCTATCGCTCCAGCACATGCGGGCTGTCACCTTTGCCATCCTGTCATTTTCGGCAACACTTTCCGACCAATTAACAGTCAGTTAACTCGGAGTATACGGGCAGGCCGACAGAAAAGATTCATCAATAGCCAGTACTTGTAAAGCACACATTACTCGTGCTGTCTGGAGTACACCACTCTACATCAATTTCTGTTACCTACAGGTAAGCAGTAGTCTTGCTTCCTGGATTATTTACCTACAGCACATATTGCCGCCAGTTGCAGTTAACCATCATCTCAGCACATACAGGCTGTCACCTTTGCCATACAGTCATTTTTGGCTACACTGTCCGACCCACTGATAGCCGGTTATCTCTGAGTATACTAGTAGGACGACCAAGAGGAGTAGTCAGTTGCCAGTACTCGTCACCTGTCTTATAGTCCAAATCTTCATTATCCAGTATAAGAGGCGCCCCAGTGCGCCTACTGGATACTCGTTTGCCAGCAAAAGTCCTCGTCGTTCGGATCTATATATCAGTGGGTGCAAGTGTTTCTGCACTCGGTGTAATCTCCTTCACCAGCTAGTGTGGCCCCCACCACAGGAAATTGTGAATGTATAGGATTAATTACGACGCTGTTACAGAGAGAGCTTATCTCCGTAGCTTTTGAATATCAACTTAGGTGGAACAGTGTATTGTTTTTCCTAGCTGAGAAAGTAACTTGCCTACCAGGATTATTTACCATAAGGAGTGCCCGTTTCCTCGCGAAACTGGGGGCCTAGCTACTTTAGTTAGATTATCTGGGTAGTGAGAAAATGTACGGGTGTTGGTGATTTGGAGTGAGGAGTTTTGCTTGAGAGATTGAGTGAAGTATTTTTTCTGTGATTGTGGCATATAATCACTAGCCCATCAGAGCTGGTGGAGTTATTATTGTTGTTGTTATTGTAGTGTCTTTAAGAAATATATTTATATGTTCTAAGCGGTCAGAATTCATTCTATTCTGTCACTTGATGTTTGCTGTGGTAGTCCTTACTGTAATAGATTTTCCTATTTTGCGTGAGAGGATGGAGAAAGGTATGACATATCAAAACATAGTCTCGAGAATGGCTGGGAAGTAGACCTTAGATATTTGATTGTATCTCTCTTCTCTCCAGAAGTCAAATCTCTCTCTCCCTATTTTCATTAGTGACTTCACTTTTCTCTACTTTCACATTACTCATTCATATTCTGTTTAACTCAGACATCCTCTGTTTCCATACTCACGTTAGATACATACTCTCGTCATGCCAATACATACTCTCGTCATACCGTTAACGCACATTCACATCTTTTATACATTTAGTTGGTTCGAAATGGTGTGAAAAAATCCCGAAAGAATACCTTTACTGAGTTTTGTTTTCACACCATGAAATGACCCCAACATGCGATTTAAAAAACTAATTGAGTAATGTAATATGATGTAACTGCCATTTGCAACAAACTACTGTTAGCGATCTATAGCAAACTCAACGTCACTGTTTTTTCACCTGTAACAAGATTATATTGCTACAGAAACCATTGCTGACCTATCTCGTGGATGATCTGATGCAGGCTTCCTGCCAAGGGATATACTGCCATATTCCATGAGAAACAAAAAAGTGAAATGAATGAATAATGAATGAATGACAACATTAAGAGCACATGCTCAGTGTTACCTGGCTTAAAAACTTGAGACAGAACAATGGCTATGATGACAGCTGCGAGTTGGGTGAGGAAAAAGCCAATCATTGCTACAAGTGCAACCTTTCCGTTTGTCTTAGCATCAAGAGATGCAGCACCTGCAGGAGGGACATAAAATGGTTACTTTCTGAGAGTGTCATCGTCCGTTACTTACATTTCATTCATCAAGTGGTCAGAGTGGCTAGGAGGTATAGCGTCCACCTCTCATTCTACAGGTACTGGGTTCGCTCCCAGTACAGAGAATGTAATTGATGGAGATTTTTTTTTTTAGAAACAGTGGTTCCTAATAATGTCCAACTCAGATAAGGGTGAAATAATAGGAGGTCCCACGTGCAAGTTGCGCACGTTAAAAATCCCTCGGCAGTTGGAAATTATAAAGAGTAGGCTATATGGCCTCTGCTCTGTCAAAATTTAAAAATTAGGAAAACCTACCCACCACAAAAATATAAATAGAACGTGCAATTCCCGACACATTGGAGTCCTCGCCGGTGCTGTGGAGTTCATGCACTGTGCTGAGATCTTCCTTGTGTGATCTTAGGGAGGAAATTGGAGCACTGATGGAGTTGCCCATGTGCAATGAAGGTAGTCATTCAAACCAAACCATCAAGTGCCATGTCGTCTAGCAATGGCGATTCATGACTAAATTTCATATGAACTGTGGTGACTTGAATCGACCACCCCTTCGCACCTCAATTAGTACGCCACTGCCTGTCGGACAAACTGCATCCTGCAATTCCATCTACAGACCAGTGGAAAATTAAAACAAAATAATATCTTACTAAATGTTAACTTTACTTCAAACTAAATAATATCTTACTAAATGTTAACATACATGCCACATGCTATGGTTTACCCATAATCTGTACAAGGTGTTTGCGTTTTCAGATGTGTACACCATGTACATAATTTCTGTACAGGTTTTCTAACCCATACCCCCTATTACTGTGTCTCAGAGTTCTTTTATAAGGTCCTATTGAACACAGGATTTCCCAGTAAAGACTAAAAGATGACACCATCACATTATTTTTACAGTGTAAAATAAACTCAGACATTTATTGTTTCCGGCGTGGTGCTGACCACATCACCCCTAGTGTGCCGATGGTCAATAAAATATGGGCCTAACACCATATTCTCAATATTCCTCAATGGGCGTTTAACGGGCTCCTTTACCTTCACCGTTTATTGTTTGGGTTTTAAAATAAGTGAAGACCTGCTTTAAAAGACAAAGTCCCCGTGCCTCATTTATAATGCAACCCACACGAATTAACTCTTTTGATATGTTTTTTTCAGTCTTTGTACAGGTTTTGCGGGTCTTTGTACAGGGTTTTGGATTTTTTGTACAGGTTTTTCATCTCTGAGGTGTGGCATATATGTGTTAACTTTACTTCAAACTAAATAATATCTTACTGAATGTTAACTTTACTTGAAAGATAAGATTGAGATCCTATCTTGTGCAGTTCATGATTAAAGTGAATTATATAAACTAGCTCTTAAGCTTTCATTGTGCATGAGGTCAAAGTCATTTGATTCTATTGATACCGGACTACTAAACGCTGCCTGGATAGTGTTTTTCAGAAATTTCTCTTGCTTTAAAGTTATTTCTCTCCCCCTCCACTCTCCCTTTCCTCCGCACCTAGAACAGTGCTCCGCAACCGGTGTGCTCGGCACAATAGTGTGTCGCAGGTGTCTCCCAGTTGTGCCATGACAATAATAAGAATACAGCATATAATGGTATACAACCTTATAAGTTATAGTAAAATATTGCGAAAAGAAAGTCCTTTAGGAACAGTTTTACAAATAATAAGTTGAGTTATCATCCACTAATCCATTATTTTTATTTAATTAGAGAGCGTTGTCTTATGATTGTAGTGAGATTTTAGATATTTACTTTACTCAACAAGCCGCAGGCGACCTTTGTCTTTACTGACTGTGTGTGGTACACCACTCTGAGTGGAGACCTCCCAGTAACAAAGACTGCTGTGTCCGTCACAGATTTTGCTCTTTTCCTCAGACCTACGGGTCCTGAGTGTTCCTCTATAAATGCCTTTGTGCAGATGAGGAAGGACATCCCTCGAAACCTTCGGGTATATGAGGCTCTGTCCATTTTGGCTGGAATGACGTCTCGAGTATTCGGTGGTTTTATAGCGAATATGAGTACACATGAGGGCAAGTCGGGCACAATGGGCTAATCACCTGTTTGCCAAGTCATTTTGATTACATGTCCTGCCCATGGGCCTTGTGCACTTGGGTCCCCTCTACACCTCGTTTCACGGGGTAGAAGAGGTTCCGATTATGAGATGAGATGACTTTACTCAACTACCTAAATACTATTGTGTGCCGCAGAAATTTGAAGGTCACTAAAGAGTGCTGCAAAGTGAAAAAAAAAGGTTGCGGAGCACTGACCCTAGAGGTCTACCAAATCATCCCCTGTGATCTACCATAAAGACAATTGAACTGTATAGCTTGAGTTAAGGCTTTTCTTTTTATAAATATGTAACATTCTGGGTTTTTTTCTATACTTCATATAATTATGTCTGCATTCTTGTGGTTAACTCTTAATCTTTGGTGGTTGGAACGGCTATAACTGAGTCTAGTAGACCATGAAGGTCTTTAGTCGAGACATCTAGTTTTCTATCTCTTCACATGCAATCACTTTTCTTTCTCTTGTTTACGTTGTTATTTTATTTCTTTGCTTATCCATTCATAACAAAATAAATATTTCAAAAGAGAAAAATAAATGTGTGATTTTGAGAAAATAAAGGTGTTACACCTCTTCCTTCGTAATTATTTCTTCTTTTTTTTTAAACAAAAGAAACATTTAATCATATGTATGAGTCTTAGATAAGTAATATAATAATAGCCCCTTCAGTCATAACTGACTATAGGAATGCGCCCCTGAGGTGACAGCCCTCAGCTGCTTATTTTCCTGTTGTTCCTTTCGACGTTTTCTCCTCTCTTCTGCTTGCAAGAGAGATTCTTTTTGCCCAATCAGAGGTGGTGCCACAGAAAGCATCGCCACCTGGTGCGATCAGCAGCTTCATCCTCCCACGTTGTTGGATTTATGTCCAGTGCCCTCATGTCTCTCCAACACACATCTTTGAACCTCAGCTGCGGTTGTCAAACTGTTCTTTTGCCATCTGCCTGTTGTCCGTAGAAGATATCTTTCGGGATGCGACCATCTTCCATGCGATGGACATGGCCAAGCCAGCGTTGTCTGCGCTGTCTAAGCAGTGTATACATGCTCTGAAGGCCAGCACATGATAATACCTCGACATTTGTCACTTTGTCCTGCCACGAAATACCGAGGATGTGGCGTAGATATCGTAGATGTATTGAGCTTTCTTTCTTGCTTAGCATAAGTTGTCCATGTCTCGCTGTCATATAGAAGTGTCTTAGATAAGTAGGGCAGTTATTACTTGGTTTAATGGTTTACTAGAAATGCTGCTAAAGTACAAAGCTCATTGAGGGGGAAAAAAGATACAAGCTATGTGTAATCATAGCAAGTAAAGGAAAAAAACAAAAATTTTCGCGTTGCTACCAGATGCACTAAAATATAAAATTAAGTGTTCAATACATTTTATAGTCCAACTAACAGAGTGGTTAGAGTGATAGTCTCTCCTTGAAAATGTGCCATATTTGATTCACTGTAACATGTTCAAGTCTACCTAGCTGTAAATAAGTATCCCAATTTTGCCCTTGAGTTTGGGAAGGAAAAGGCAGCAAGGTGGGGAATTGGTCACCCCCAACTCTCAACGCTGGACATAGTATAGTGAAGTCTTTAACACTTCATTCCCCCTCAGCAGTATCAGCTATGGGATTACTTCTTTTTTAAACATTCTAGTGAACAAAAGTGGATGACCAATTATAATTAACCAATAATTCATCATATCTTTCATTAAAAAATATATATAAATTTGTGAACAATATAACAAATTACTGATTAATGAAAATTCACCATCCATTTTTATTTTATGCAACAGAATGTACGGAACATGTATTTTCCATTGCTTCGTGCATTTAGTAAGAATAATAAGAGTGAAAAAGGTGCATTTGATTTACGAGTATATAAAATTGACTGGGTCAGTTCCACTTGAAAGATTAAAATATACCATGAAACGGATCTGCATGCAAAGTTTTATCTCTCTACAATGAGTGGAACATCGAGATTTTTTTATTTTTTGAGCGTCAAAGATTTGAAAAGAGACAAATGTCAAATATGATTTTGATCGTGTTTTAAAAAAAATGATTAACGACGGATAAAAGATGTATTTAAACTACAAAATTAAATAGAATGAAGAAAAAATAACAATGACACTATGAAACACAAAAGTTTAACCAGTGTTTAGTAATACTTAAAAAAAAAAAAACTTTGTCAACATGAAGTAAGTACAAAAAATTAGTGAAGATCGTACTTGTTATAACCATGCAGATTACAAGGGGAACAATCGTTGCTTTTAGACTTCTCAGATAAAGCTCGCCAGGAAGACCTGAAACAGAAATATTAGTGAGGAGCATTAACAGCGGGGAATGAACTTTCTTGTGTGTATCTGTGTATCTCTAATCTGACTGACGGACGGCAAAATTTCATCGGGGTTTATTTTCAAAGAGATTAACGTGTGTTTTATTTTCTTTTTTTAATAAAGTTTTGCCTCGTTCTGGCGAGGCGCGTCCCGTTCAACCATGTCCAAATATAAAAGATATATATATATATATATATATATATTTTTTTTTTCCCTCGCATGAGGTCGCATATTTTTTCCTCGCATGAGGTTGCATTGGCTCACGCCCGACCCCGGCCCTGGTCAAGACACATGTCCCAACACAAAAAGACCCAATGACACATGTGTCACTGTAGTGATCTTCTGTGTTCTCACACAAAGGACCTAATGACACATGAATGTCACTGTACTGATCTCCTGTGTTAAGTCACATTGATCCTAGCCAAAGGCCGGATATTAGGGCGCATGTCCAAATATAAATTTTATTTTTTTTTCCTCTCATGAGGTCGCATTTTTTAAAACTCGCATGAGTCGCGGTGGAGCACGCCCTACCCCGGCCCTGGCTAAGACACATTGATCTTTGCCAAAGGCCGGATATTAGGGCGCATGTCCAAATATAAAAGATCTTTTTTTTTTTTCCTCGCATGAGGTCGCATATTTTTTCCTTGCATGAGGTCGCATTTAACTCGCATGAGTCGCATTGGAACACGCCCAACATAAACGCATGTCCCAACACAAAAAGACCCAATGACAAACAAGTGTCACTGTAATGATCCTCTGTGTTTTCACACAAAAGACCTAATGACACATAAGTGTCACTGTACTGATCTTTTGTGCCGGGCGCATGGTTATATTAGGGCGCATGTCCAAATATAAATTTTTTTCCCCTCGCATGAGGTCGCATATTTTTTCCTCGCATGAGGTCGCATTTAACTCGCATGAGTCGCATTGGAACACGCCCAACATAAACGCATGTCCCAACACAAAAAGACCTAATGACACACAAGTGTCACCAATGATCCTCTGTGTTTTCACACAAAAGATCTAATGACACATAAGTGCCACTGTACTGATCTTCTGTGCCGGGCACATGGTTATATTAGGGCGCATGTCCAAATATAAAAGACCCTTAGGTCTAGGGTAATAATTATATATTTTATATAATAACGTGTGTGACCGGCAGCTTGGAACTTAAAGAATGAAAGTACAGAAAAATGGTTTAAGAAAGTTAAATAGAGTTGTTAATAGACTATATGTCTTTGTTAAGGGGAAGTGACATGAGCAGAGGAGTGTTTTGAGGGAAGGAAGGTAACTCCGTAAGTCCCCTTTTGGGAGATGTAGCTTGGTGTTTTGGTTTAGTATTTCATGTGAGTTCTCAATTATGGTGTAACTGATTTGCATAGTAATGTTTTAGTAATAAAATTAAAGAAGATTGGAAGGAGCGAAGTTCCTGACCAGGTTGGAAGGAAAGTCCACTGACCCCCCAGCCTCGGAATGACATGTCATTGGGCCAAAAAGAGCTGGAAAGCTCGAGTGCCGCTGGTTAGAGAAAAAAAAAAGAAAAAAAAAAGAAGATTGTATAGGTTTTGAGTTTAATCAGCAACTGGAGATGACTTTAAATTGCGTCCCTTGAAAGATTTTGGTGAGTGATCAAAATTAACACGTACGAGAAAGTGTTGCGAAGGTGAACACATTTTTAGCAGAGAACGGGGGAATGTTAAATCGGCAATAAGATTAAGTCAGTCTGATTTTGGAACGCGGAGTAGCGAAGTAGGATAGGCCCAGCGAAAGTTATCGCTGTATTAAACTTTTGTGTAGTGGTGAACGCTAGCTTAGATGGTGCACTAGGGCGAATAGACCACTGGAGGTGGTTGACTTCTGTGTTGTGCAGAAAAACTATGTTGTCCAGCCATCAAGCCGTTCCATGTAGCCACTTTGATAGATGTAGGTGTAGGTTTCTGCCATGGTGTTTGGTTATTCATGGAGCAAGAAAGGCAGTGTTACCTGTCAAGTAATTTTGATGGTCAGCCCAAGGCAAGAATTTACAGGTATGCCAAAACTAGCAAGTAAATATACAATAGTGTAGAATAAGGTGAACTTTTATACAGCACAGAAGATAAGAGACGGTAGAGAATATTAGGAGTCCGAGACATGGTATAAACTGTCAGCCCTGGTATCAGACCAGTCTAAATATAGATACCCCAAGCTACTCGAACAGAGTCTAACCACTGACATAACATCGGTAAAGCAAGAAGTAGTGACAGACGATATAAAGGAGAGAAAGGAGAAATGCCAGTATCATTTTGTACAGCAGTCATTATAGCAGAAAGGTGCCACCAAAGGAAGGTCGGCCACACAGTGTTGGGTTGAATTTGACTCTTTTGTCGTAGATTTGTGATAGGTGATTAAGACTTAGTTTGGTCCCTTCTGAATAGACCTAGAATTAGGTGATAGCTCAGTGAGATGATAAAATAGAAATAGATTTCACGAGTGAGATGGAGGAAATATATTAGATTCTGTCTCTGACACTCGAGAAGCTTCTCTCAGTCAGCCTATCATCTACAACAGAGTTAGATTAGTCAGACAAATCTGATACAATATATATTAATATATATAGGACCTCACATAACCACACACATAAGTGACGACAATAGACGCACAAACGTGAAAACTATGACCATGAAAAAAATATAGATATTTGGGAACGAACTGACCAACACGCTGATTAAGTTAAATTGAATTTTAATTATCAGAATAAAATTCCATCACAACACATAAAATTACATCAATCATATACAAATAGTCATAAAGTCAATGAATTGTTACAAGAAATGATAGACCCACAGTTATGATCTTTTCCCCCGATGTATAGCCCACAGTCCTGTTAGAAGAAAAGTGATAGCCCCAAAGAGTCACGGATATATCTGCGGCAGTCTAATGATTTTCCCTTTTAAAGGTATAAACAGACTTTGATAGCAGTATGATCTATCCTAAGGAAAAAATATACCTGCAGTAGCAACAATTTATATAAATGGAATTACAAAGTGGGTGAATAAATAGTTATCATAAAAAACATCACTCAGTCTACTTTCACTCGGTTCTTTCATCAGGGTACCCTGGCTCACGTTCTTACCTAATAGCTTGCTGGTGTTCGCCGTCTGGCGCACGGTATGACGCACCGTTTAAATCTGTCTATCTTTTGCTGAAGCGGATTCCCAGCTCTGCAGATCGTGGTTTCATTCACGGGGTCCGGGGAGCGTCCTCTTCGTGCGATAGTTTTCTTTACAGATTTTAAGTTAGTGTCACTTCACTCCGTTCAGGTAAGAATTAGTTTTAAGTGGGCACACAGTGTCAGAATCACGAGGTTTTCCCTTATTTAGGAAGATGACCGGTTGGTAAATTCTCTCAATGTATACTTATTCTTCACACCACCATTGGTAAAATGTCGGAAAGTTAAAGTTTGTAATCTTTTACTTGCCACACGGACTGAAATGTACTTGAGTTTGTGAAGAAATGTGATCTGGCTCAACGGCACAGTATAAGCATTTTAGTCCTTAAAAAAAACCGTTAGTGAGGGTTGTACTCTGTCTATTCATGGAGACACACGCACTGTCAGACAGGTGTTAACTTGTAAACCCACGTGGTTAAAGGTAAAATGTTTTCTTCTCTCAATTTGTACTCAACGCTGGCAAAGTTGGGTTACCCCAGTTTCACTCAACACAGAACTACTAAGAACTAAACCACTTCGACCAAACTAAATGCCATCTTCTATCAACAGAGATTCTTAGGAATCGAACGTAGGTTGTTCTAGTCTTGACTGCGAAGTTACTGAGTGAATGAAATCTAAAACTCCGGTTAAGATATATCTTAAACGGACGAAGGATGTGCGTTATTTTCAAAACCCGAAATAGCCTCCCCTTCTCGTCTTAACACTTACGTTAAACCAAGATACTGCCATAAACTGCCACTTCGCGTCTTTGACACCTCCGTCTAAGAAACTGGCCGTAGAGTGCCGTGTCAGATGGAAATGCTAGACGAATGTCTCATTTCTGGTCGAGGCAGATGGCAGTTTCCACACCTCGCCGATAACTTAGCCGTAAAAGCTACGTGTCAGATGGAAATACCAGACGATATGTCTGAAATCATGTCTGACTGGACGAATAATCACACTATTCGTTCCCATGACATCTTATGCAATAAATGCGTTTCTAAACGAGAATAGAAACAGGCGAAAGTTTGAATGGGAAAGCAATATTTATCGCAAACGAACGAATGCGAAAAACACAGGAAAAGGATAAAAGAGCGATAATAAAGTAGAGGACACGGGTAGAAAAAGAAAAGAATATAGAAAATTTATTGATCATAAATCTCTATGCGACATCTTTATGTAAATAAAGCTTGTATTGGTTCAGCTGATGTTAGCGTGAAGTCGATACGTCTGAATGTAATTCATCATCATCATCCTATGTATTCGTCAACACAGTGGAGAATCATTAACTGGTAAAAATTAACTCTACATGATCTGACTGCCTACTGTAGGGTAGTGAAACGAACTTTACGAAAATACAACCCTCTCTCAATTACTACACATCCGCTGTACGACCACACGTGGAACCGCAAAAAGTAAGAAAGAGTTAGTTTCCTTTAACTAATCACCGCCTAATACTTGTGTTGATTCATTCAATATATCTTAGCAGCAACATAAAGAAAACTTGGAGGGGGAGACAATGATAGTTAAAACAAGAATAATAGCACGAACAGTTGCTGTATGGGTGTCTGTAGCATATGCCCCACAAGGAGCTATGATTGCTTGGTTATAATGGTTTGATGGTGCGAGCAATACTGTCGTTGCGAAGTAAGTGTTTTGAAACTCCTATGTGTCTAGGATGAATAGAAGAGGTGACATGACTGAGAAGTTTTCACGAGTTAAAGGTCGAATGACGGAGAGTCGTGAGTGAAGAGGCTGTCGAGATTCACTTGAAGTTCAAACGTGATTCACGTCGGACTGAGAGAAATGTTGAGTGCTAACAGTGTGTGGAAAACCAGCGTTTGGTGCGATAGACGACTTGATTTTGCAGTGGTGAAACCTGCATGGTATTAATTATGCCCCGTAATATGTAGGGGACCGCAGAAGTTGATTGCCTCCGTCCATTTTTGAAAAGTCAGTTTATTGGGGCTGTCTAGAGTATGTCGTGTCAATCTAGTTACGAGTGTATGGCCGCTTGTGTTATATTGCTGAAATGTCAGTAGCAATAGTGCAGTAGTTCGCGGCATTAGTAAGCTGAGTAGTAGTAGCACGTTTTAAACAAGTAAAGGAAAATTGCACTAATGACCCCTGTCATCGAAGCACTATTTTTGTAATGCCTAGCTGGCAGGGAGGATAGTGTGATTCGCTTTCGCAGCTAGGCGGTGGTGCCGTTCGGAAGGTACTGGGTTCGATTCTCCGGTAGACCACTCACTTCTGTTGTTTTTCTGTTGTCTAGTTTTCGACTTTATTTCTCACGAGTGCCTGAAACGTACCTTTATGTGTGTAATATGCATTTATTTACTGAGTAGAGTACTACGGCTGATTTAGTATAAGAATTTATTGTATGGAAACTGCTTGCGTACATAACCTTGTTCTAAGTGATTGTTGTTATAAATCTGCTAGGGATTGTATGCCTGTCTTGGTGTTAACTTATTTATTGCCACACTTGTATTTCGTGACGAGCCTGTGTTGTAAAATTGTCTCTTAGACATTGCTGACGTGGCACTACACAAATAGTGATGTCATCGTGTTTGTGAAGCAGTATAATAGAAGGATTACAATTGTACATTAATACAGGGTGTCCATAAAAGATTGTACCCTTTTCAAAAAATTTATTCTCGGCCTCATGATATGGGACGAGGATGCTTTCTATCACAAAAGTAAGATAATCTCTGCAAGTTTTTAAGCATACCTTACAAAGACTCAAAAAGAATGTACCTATTTCTTTTTTTTCCACCTACTTGACCAGTGTGTTGAGAGACATGTAACAATTACCGGTAGCAACTCAACTGCTAAAGTTTCACTTGAAATACCCGCTGCATAAGTGCATGGACATTTTCTGTAACACCTTTGTGAATGATTTTATATAATTTTTGAAATTATGTTAGGCCTTTGAATTTTTAGCCTAATTATGTAATATCAATCAGTCAATCAATATTCCTTTAGCTCTCCAAGAAATGTAGGTCTTCAACAAACACATGCCATGTTTTTCCTGGCTGAATTGACATATTTTTACTTTTAGTTGACCTGTTCATGTTTGTTGAAGTTTTTGTGAGTTTTTTTTAAAATTGTTACCGGGGCTCGAAAGGGGAGCAAAGAAGGGTAACACTGTAGCCTACCATACATGTCGTCCAAAATAATGAGGGTTGGGCATGGGGCTGGTAACCTCATCCTGAAGAAATATTTAAACTACAAAAAAGTTATCTAATATGTGTCGTAGATTTTGTGATAGGTGATTAAGACTTAGTTTGGTCCCTTCTGAATAGACAGAGAAATAGGTGATAGCTCAGTGAGAGATGATAATAGAAATAGAGTTCCACGAGTGAGATGGTAGAAATCAATAGAGGCTGTCTCTGAAATCGAGAATCTTCTCTCTTTCTCAGCCTATCTTCTACAACAGATTTAGAGGAGTCAGACAGTCTATTGACTACATATATATATATATATATATATATATATATATATATATATATATATATATATATATATATATATATATATATATATATATATATATATATATATATATATATTACCACTCACGTGCACACACACACACAATTGACGACAGTGAGACACACAGACGTGGGAAAACTATAACAATGATTATATAGATATTTTGGAACGAGCTGACAAACACGCTGATTAAGTTCAAGAGAATTTTTAATTATCAGACAATTCCATCACAACACATAAAATTACATCCAAGATATACAAATAGTCATAAAGTAAATGAATTTCTACAAGAAATGATATACCCACAGTATGATCCTTTCCCTCAATGTTTAGCCCACTGTCCTATTAGAAGAAAAGATGATAGCCTCCAAAGAGTCACGGATACATCTGCGGTAGTCTAATGATTTTCCTTTTTTAAAGGTATGAACAGACTTTGATAGTAGTATGGTCTATCCTAAGGAAAATTATTGTTAGCAACAAAACTTGCATAAAGAAAATTTAAGACAGCAAAAATGGGTGCCAAAATACAACAATAAAGGAATCACTCAGTCCTGCATTCACTCTATTCATTCAGCCGTGATCACGGTCTCTCATGCGTACTTACAGCTTTGGTAGCAACTTCTGGAAACACAATTTTTGGACATGCACATACAGACTCTCAAATGGAAGACTTGGCCAAGAGAACCCCAGTTCCAAAAAGACAGGTTGGATTCACTTCTTCAGGGAACCGTTTTCTTGGTTTTTCTTATTTTTTGGATCTCTGTTTAAGTCACATTAAAATTGTCCAGGGCACGTACGTTAACAGCGAGCACAGTGTCAATAGCTTAGGTTTCTAGAAATGAGGAATGTCAGGTCGGGTGCCTTATCTCAGTATAGGAATTTAGTTGGTCACACCCCCACTTGTCAACAGTGTCGGAAGAGTTATTGATTGGAATATCTTACTTGCCACAAAGGCTGAAAATGTATTTGAGAGTTTTTCTCTGGAAGAGTTAAATCAGGCTCGATGGGCCCGATATTCATAAAATCAGTCATCATGAATTAGAAATACATACGTATTTCATCTATACTCAGTGATGAATCTATGCAGTTATAAGTTTAGTTTTAAAAAAAAATATTCTCGTCTGATTATTTAGCAGTTAAATCAAATTTATTTAGCTACATGATTTTTAAGCTAGAAATTATAATTTATTCTGCTTTCCACTGAACCACGTCAGCTAGAGAATATAACAGACTATAAATTACTCATTCTGCACAAAAGAATCTAGGGAAATAAAATAGGCGATTTAACACTTAATCGCTCACAAAATACTAGATATATTATATTACCTCAACACAGAACTACAGGCGATCGCACAACTTAGAATTATACGCTGATATATATATTTGACTTCTAGAAGCTCGGCAAATTGTCGAGACAAACTGAGAAACTTCGCTATACAGCTTATTCTTTACACGAGCAACCTGTCTACTGCGAATCTTGAGGACTGAATGAAATAAAGTTTAAAACTCTCGTTAATATCTTAAAACCCTGACATAGTTTGCACGCTATTGCGAGACCCCGAAATCGTCTCCCCTGCTCGTCTTAACACTTACGTCGAAGCGTGAGTTTCACATCACACTATCGCTGAGAAATCTACCGTGAAGCTTCGTGTCAGAAGAAAATATCAGACTATTTGTCTCCTCATCATGTCTGACAGAGTGAATTCTCACACGTTTACGTCGAGAATCTAACCCAGGAGCTCCGTGTCATGAGAGAAGTATAGACACATGTCGGCTTCTATGTCTGACCAGACCATATATTCACAGTTATTTCGTCCCGTCCAGGGACTGACACGATTAGGAGGATAAAAAACGATAATAAAATAGAGGACACGGGTAGAAAAGAAAAGCATATAGAAAATTTATTGATCATAATTGTCTATGCGACAATATGTAAGATGTGAAAGGCTATGTATCTTCGCTTCTAATCCAAGGAGTTTATTTATTTTTATTTTATGTTTTTTATTTGTATATGATTCCTTGCTGAAAGCATAATCAACATTATTTAAGCACCATTTAATCTAACCAAATTATTTTTAAAAAAAACAAACTAGGTTGTCTTTATATTTTCTAAAAAAAATTAAACAATTTTAAACGTATAAACATTTTATAAATCAAACATCCTCATATGCAGCCAGAAGACCCTCACCTATTCACCTAGATTACCAATAGTCTGGGAGCATGACCTGTATTTGTCCAATAATTCTCTTCAAAAGCAAGCCACAGACATTCATCTTTCTCATTCACTGTAACTTAATCTTCTTTTCTTTTCTTTTTCAGGAGGTGTACAACAACAGCAGAAACTTACCAAGCCACATGCTTTCATGATCGTTCAAATCGGCATAACGTAGACCAAATCCAAGCCCTGCACCAATGACAATACCAATAAGTGTTGCTAACACCAGGCCATTTTGTTTGAAAAAGTCAACCACCTTTGATTTCCTGGTAGTGGGATCTGAGTTTACCGTGATCTGGAAATCCGTGCCTCCGTTCTGGTTGATCTCGTCACCGGACATTCTGTACGGGTGTAGTCTGAGAATTAATAAAAGAGATTGGTTATTTTCTGCAGGTTTCTGTAATGATTTTAGTTAGGAAGTGACCATTTTGGGACAAGTGTATCTGAGTATACGACCAATTGGAGGTTGCAACTTAGGGATGACAACCTCATCGTTTATAACTAATTGCCACTGAAACAACCACTGCAAAGGAGTGTGACTGCTTGGTGCAGGCTTCATGCAAGGTGACCAGCTCTATGCTTTGTAGGGAGCGCAAAGGAAAATGGTGATGCTGTCTGAGTGTGTGCCTCGTGTAGAGGCAAGGAAAGAATAGGACTACCGTACACCCAAGCATGTCGTACAAGGTGACTGACATGAGGTTGTGCACTGGGCTGACAACTTCATGTAAAAAATAAAATCTACAGAAACCGCCGCCGCAAGAGCACGTGACTGCTTGATGCAGGCTTCCTGTGTGACCAGGTACAGTAGCCGTTCCTAGCTTCATAGGAAGCGTTAAGGAAAATGATGTTCTTGATGATGATGATGATGATAACGATGATTTTGATAAACGAGCGCAAAGGCCTTATAGCTCTATCTTTTCCTACATCTCTCGTATTGTATTTTCTCCCACATTGGTGCTCTTTCATCCCACATTTGCTATCGCACATTTGCTATTTCATCGTTGTGATTACTCGCGACGGGTGTCTAGAGAACCGCATTTGTTCTTTCATCGGTGGTAAAATAAAGTCTTTTGATTGAGTCCCCATACCTGACATTATCGTTTGAAACTTACATTGCATCGGGATAAATCTGGTGAAAACACATCTGGTCATCCAAATCAGACATCTGGGCATTATACAATTTCTGTGGACTGTGGTTATCTTTGGTGCTCGGCCAGGTCACCACATTGGACGCCCAGCTTGGCCAGGTGAAAACGTCTCATGCTGATTAAACCAACCGGCATGTAAATCAATAGGCGGCGCCACAAAGAGGACATGTTAGCATGCTGGTGACAATGGGCGGAGGTAACAAAGAGTGCCGCCAACACATGGAACAATAAACAACCAGAGAATAATGTGACAGCACTTTTGCATTGGCCAGCCAATTATCTCTACCCGTTTGTCAAACAAGCCAGGCAACGAAAGTTGGTTGCAAATACCACACCCACGTTTGGACTGACAGGGGACAAGAGCGATCCTGTGAATGAGTGACCAGAGAGGCTCTCAGGGATTGGTTGTATGGGCGGAGCTGTACGTTACAGGTCCAAGAAACCCACATTGGACTTCCAGAAATATAATCTACCGTGTAGCTTGCTAGAGGAAGCAGTCCAGTTTTTACATTGTGAGGTAGAGATTACCCTAAAACGCCTAGCCTAAATACACGTGTTTATTCAGAGTGGATAATAATTCAGTTCTGTGGTGAATTGTGTTCTTAAAGGATTTTGCGAAGGGAAAATAAGTTCATCAGAAGTCTGAGTCTACACGCAACGTGACTGACGTCTAACCAGAAATAAGTTATCAAAAACGGACATTTGGCTAGCAGAATTCGCCATAGGACATCTTTCATTTCTCAATTAAAACGGAATATTGTCTTACCCACAAGTCAGAAGATGGACGCAGCATTTTTCGTCACCCATGTACTGCTGACTCACAAGTTCAATACATAGTTATCACAAGTTCATATCACTCGAAAGATCATTATTATCCGAAGTCAAGCAAAAGAGCTCAAAAGTGGAATCTCATATTTATACCAAGTGCAACACACTCTTAAGCGCATTCTATGAAGCAGACTCTAAAGTATATTTTATGAATCACGACTACATATGCAAGATTATGAGTCTACATATCACTAACATTTCGTGAAGATATCCAGCCTGACCAGTACCCTCGGGAGATTAGACAACAGACCTGTTGTTCATATGACAGCTATTAACTGTTGATCAACACTACAGAGATATACTCAAACAGTGAAGGAATATATATATATCTCTCGTCACCGTTCTCAGTACGACAACAGTTTTCATCAGAACGTCCTCGACTTAGAGATACCCCACTCGACATAACGTATAACAACTTGGGACATTTTATGCATACATGTGAATCATCATATCAATGAGAAGCATTTAGAGACATATGGACTGTGTAGATTATTCACCATTTTGGTAACACGTATCATATCACATCATCATCATTTCGCTTTGCACCAGTTCATTCTTAATTAATTACTACTTAATTAACTGCAATTTTATTATCTCATCTGTGTGTTTTGTGTGAATCATCTTTCACCACCATCACGTTCTAACCATTACTAACCCTATATGTGTGGATATTTCATTAATAAACCCAACGATCGTTTGATCATTATCTAGTTTGTTAATGTATCACTCGTGCTGTCGGTGTTACATATTCACCTATAGGAACATTTCTCTACTCAGATAAGGTTGGGGGGCTTTTTCTTTTATGGGATCTAAGGGCAGAAGCTAAGGTCATGGGGAAACAGAACTCTTTCCATAATTAATTAGAAAACACTGTCCAGTGGAAAGCATTCGCATTCCCGTCTTCTTGTCCCTATCTCGAATAGGTCTTTATTCTTTCTTAACGAGCCAATTTCTAGAGACCTTATACCTAATATCTCATAGGCTATTCCTGGCAAAAACTACTGTCGTAGTTGCCCCAGTACACACAACACGATAATAACGATGATGGTGATAACAATGATGGTGATAATGATGATGGTGATGTAGTGGTGTTGATGGTATTGTATGATGGTGTTATTACTACATGTACATTGTATGAGGCCAGCTGTGAAGGCTCCTGAGATAAAATGTAGTTGAGAATTGTCAGAAGGCCTTTCTTGCTACCACTACGACCTCACACTTAATTTTTTTTTTTTCTTAATGAATGTAGCTACGTAAAGTGTCTAGGGTTATGATGTGTACTGTGGTGTGATAGTTATAAATATACCCATAGATATTTAACAAGACTAATAAGATTAACAAGTGTTAAAATACACTGAACTAACTCACGTGTGTAAAGTTTTTGATATAATTATATTACATTTATTTGTTCTGGATCAAGTTTTATTTTGACCAGAACTGGTTTTAAAAGAAGGATTTAAAATTTATGAAAATTATGCATGGAATGTTACATAATAAATGCCAAAAGTGTACATATTTAAGTACTAGAATAGTTAGTTTTATTAAAATGTTCGAATAGTCATCTCTTTGGGAGGATAGTTACTGTTTGTGCTGTTGGGGTGGCCTCATCACACCTGTCTATATTGACTACACAGTGTCCAGAAAAAGGTGGGAATTTTTATGGGGATATTAGTCACTACCAATAGTTGGTGAATGTCCAGCAGACCAGAGGCTCACTCATCTTTTTGTAGCTCTGGTGCTGAAAACTTGCGGTCCCACCTCTCCGTGCTGGCGGGCAATAATGGTGGTCTCTGTCACAAGAACTGCACAGATACACTCGAGTAAAGTCACCCACCGAATAGACTCTGCTTTGTTGTCGATAGAAACTCACAGCTCTGCAATCAAAGTATGGGCTATGTGTCAAAATCTATTCTATACCCACGTCTGGACACCACACTGACACAACAACCACATTATACAGACAGGTCAGATCTCTCTGACCAAACAGCACAGTTACCATGGTGGGTTTACATCCGATAGATCCTCCCAGACTATAGATTCTGAAAAATAATTATTAGTTGTCGGCCCTAAAAGAAGATAGGTAATCTGTTTCAACGCTTGATATATCTTGCATAATCCTTGCTGTAGTTTATGTACCTTGTTAGTCCCTAGACCCTGACTTGGGCGGGGGGTCTAGAGCAAAATCCCTACTTGTTTGTAAGGCTAGATTATGATATGGCAGTATCAAATCACTCGAACATGAAACAATATTCAAAATATATAAAGAAATAATTTCAATCTTACCAGATTATGAATAATTAACACAGAAGTGCTAGCAAAACTCAGCTGAGCTGCTGGCTATAGTATGGCGTCCCTAAATTTATTCACTGTCTTTCATATGGGAAGACACCACACTTTAAAATCTGTGTCTAACACTGAACAATTATTGAAGAATGACCCCAAATGCGCTCTGAGCGCTAATGATATGATTGTCTGTGGCCAATCACTGCCTAGTTGTACTTTAAATTTCAAATTTCTACACTAAAGTCATTTCAGTCATGCTTCAGTCAAGTATGGATGGTTATCTGTTAGTCTGTCCGTCTCTACTTGTGTTTCTA
Source organism: Oreohelix idahoensis (assembly GCA_024509875.1). NCBI lineage: Eukaryota > Metazoa > Mollusca > Gastropoda > Stylommatophora > Oreohelicidae > Oreohelix > Oreohelix idahoensis. Next base: position 605,422 of record JAMPIV010013306.1, read on the forward strand.
AAAAAAATGTGCTTGATTTTTGAAGCAACCTTTCTCTCCCCTTAAAATTTTGTCGTAAAAAGTTATATTTAGACACAGCTACCGCTCAAAAACCCTCTCCTCCATAATAGTAACTTTGAACACCTGTTCCCAAGGTCGTGTTTTTGTGTGCAAATTGTGACACTTTTAGATTCAATATAGTCTAGCGATGATGTGAACTACACTGTCTTTTGTCATTATCTTCAATATTATCTATCCGTTTGTAAAATTAAGATCATATTATTTCATTGCTCAGAATAGGCCATCCGGCCAGCTAATTTTTATATTCCTAACATTAATATTAAGAAAATTTACTTTTTAAATTTTTGTAATTTTCCTACCATCCGCGTTCTGCCGCTCAATTCAAATCAAAATCTTAGTATCGCAAAAGCGTCCATTTCCGTACCTCGTGTCAATTTGGGGGACGTGAATTTTTTACTTTCCTCCATCCCCCCCCCCCCATTGCGTCTCCTTAGCCTTGCTACGCAATCTTTCCAGTCATATTTTTTCCTTTTTGATCCTCCGTTCCCCTCCTGTCTAGCAAGGCAAAATTTATAGAGGATGATGACCCGCGGTCTAGGCGATCATGTACATCAGCAGCTTACGCATTATGTTTTTTATCCTTAAATGTTATCTTTGGAGTATTTTACCGTTGTATCTCGGTCAATTTCACTACACATCTCCCCACTTGAAAACATGCCTATGGCAAGTTCCAAAACCAGCGATACACATAGGTAAAATTACTCCTCACGTCTGCCACTACTCTAATTTTGATCACAGGGGTGCCGACTGAGGAAATCTGCACCGACATTCAATTTGCCTGGGATATATTGGATACTGAACTGATACGGTTGAAGCAATAAAGACCACCTCAGCAATCTTGCGTTTTCATGCTTAGCCTGAGACAAGAACACGAGAGGCTGATGATCCGTCTCCACCACAAAAGTCCTACCATACAGATAGATTTGAAACTTCTTTATTGCCCAGATTAATGCTAAACATTCTTTTTCGCTTGTGGAGTATCCTTGTTCCGCCTTATTCAATTTGCGGCTTGCATAAGCGACTGGTTTAAGTTCCCCATCAGGTGAAGATGATCTTTGCAACAAAGCCCCTCCTAGTCCTACATTACTTGCATCGGTTCTTAAGACAAAGTCCTGTGTCAAATCAGGCAGTTTGAGAATAGGCTTGCTAGTGAGTTTTTCTTTTAACTCTTGGAACGCTAGTTCACATTGTGCAGTCCAAATAATTTTATCTGGAAGTCCCTTGCGAGTCAGATCAGTCAGAGGAGCACAAATAGCGTTAAAATTCTTGATGTATTTCTGATAAAATCCGCATAACGACACGAATGATCGCACGTCCTTCTTTGTTTGCGGCCTAGGTGCTCTCTGCAGTTTTTCCAAGTTCTTAGGATCAGGGGTCATATTACCCTGATATACAGTGTGCCCCAAGAATTCCAACTCTTTGCATCCAATACAACATTTTGTTGGCCTAGCAGTTAAGTTCGCCTCCCGAAGTCTATCAAACAACATCTCCAGAGCTTCAATGTGTTCTTCAAATGTCTCTGTGGCGACGAGAATATCATCCATGAAATTTGTGATACATGGGTTATTCAGGGGGTCCAACAATTTTCGCATCATCCTTGAAAACACACTCGGAGCATTTTTCAGTCCGAATGGTAGCATATTGAATTCATAATGTCCATCCGAGGTGCTAAAAGCCAAATAAGGTCTCACTTCAGGCTTCACTGGGATCTGGTAATAGCCTTTACTAAGATCCACCTTTGAAAAGTATTTTGCCTTGTTCAGTCTGGCAAATAACTGTTTTGTGTCTGGTAATGGATCCACTTGTCCTTCTGTGACAGCATTCAGTTTCCTGTAATCTATGCACAGTCTGTGTTCCCCAGACGGTTTTCTCAACAAAACGACACTAGAACTAAAAGATGATTCACTGTGCGAAATAATCCCCTCCTTCAACAAATACTCTATTTCTTCCTTCAATGCCTTCTCCTTCGCGAACGGAATAGAATAGGCTCTCATACAGATTGGGTTTGAGTCTACCAGTTTCATGTCATACTGTAGCAAATTTGTATGGCCTGGTTTATCTGTTAATACATCTGTATGTTCCTCCAGAACCTGTTGAACTCTCTCCCTCTGATTTTTAGTCAGGTGCTTACTGACTTTTACCTGTGCTGCGGTTTCACAAGGATGTAATGGGTATTCATGTGAGGTGAGTGGTTCCTTTTGCATCTGGGTTGCAATAGCTAAGGTCAATAAGGGGGTGCTTTCCTGGAGTGGTCTGTCCAGATACTTCTTTAGCAGGTTTACATGATAAACTTTTTCCTTCCCCTTTTTGTCAATTTTATAGTTTGTTCTAGACACCTTCTCTAGAACCGTATATGGACCTTGCCAACCAATTTGTAATTTATTCTGGCTTCCCGGTAGTAGAAGCAGCACCTTCTCTCCGACTGCCAGTTCCCTGTCCTTTGCCTTCCTATTAAAATATGCTGCATGTTTCTTCCTGGCTTGTTTCAAATTATCATTTGCCAGTTTCCATCCAGCTTTCAAACGAGTGGTCAGTTCGTTCACGTATTGATACGATGAGGTAACAGTCTCTTCCGCCTTCTCATCTGTCCAGGTCCTTAATAGAGCTTCTAAAGGCCCTTTTATTGGCCTCCCAAATAGCAGAGTTGCGGGAGCCATCCCGGTTGAACTATGTGGTACCTCCCGGTACGCAAACAATGCGGCGGGCAGGAATTGATCCCACAGATCCGGTTTTTCGTGTGCCAGCTTTCTCAGGATAGAAATGAGAGTCCCGTTGAACCTCTCTACCTGGCCGTTCCCTTGTGGATGGTACGGACTACAATGAAAGTGTCTGGCTTGAAATAGCTTAAAAACTTCTTCCGTTAGTTTCCCCTTGAACTGAGATCCATTATCCGTCAAGATTTGATGCGGGAATCCTAATCGGGTAAATATTGTAAGTAGTGCCTCTGCTACATGTTTTGAATCAATTGATGGCAGGGCTACCGCCTCTCCCCACATAGAACAAGTGTCCACCAGAGTAAGGATGTAACTGTTCCTCCTCTTGGTCCGAGTGAGAGGTCCTACAATATCCACTGCAACCCTCTCAAAAGGTGTTCCCACTATGGGCATTTCCCCTAGAGTTGCAGGAGCAGTCCAGTGCTTTGGAGCTACCCTTTGACATTCTGGGCAGGATTTGACATATCTTTTTATATCCTCCGTTATCCCTGGCCAGAAGTAATGACAAGCTATACGCTGTCCTGTGGCGCTGATCCCCATGTGACCACTGAAGGGGATTGCATGTCCGAGTTCCATCACTTTCTCTCTATATGCAATAGGAAGAACCAGCTGGTTGTGACCATTTGTTCCAGTTCCGGCCTTCCTGTATAAGAGTTTGTTCTTCATGAAATATTCCCCCTTGCTCGGAGGTGTGTGGCATTTGGGCAATTTTTTAAAACAGGGCTTGAGTGTCCTATCCTCAGCCTGCGCCTTCCTCATCTCCTCTGGATGAGCATTTATAGGTTCACCTTCTTCCTCCTCCTTCTGTGACCTGGTCTGCACTGTCGCCATGATCACAGGTTTCTCGGGATTCCCCAAGAAAACGTATCTACACCCCAATATCAGAGGGTAGATTGGTTCATCTATCACTGCTGCTCTGATTTCTCCTTCCACATAGCGAGTTTTCACCGTTATCCTTGCGATGGGAAGTGTCATGAGTGGTATGTCCTTAGTCGCCCCTTGTATTTCCACTGTTTCTGTGGTATACTGACTTGGGTCCACTAGGCTAGACTTCACAACTGAATCATAATCCAAACCTGTATCATAAAGGCACCTTATGGTGACCCCATTACAAATAACATCCTCACAAACAGGGGGGGGTGATAAGGTTCCTGTTGTCCCTTAGGATTAACCTTTAATCTTTGCGTCCCCGACTTCATTGCAGCAATGTTTGAAGGTTTCCTTCTACAAAATTCGGTGTTATGGTTATCCTTCTTGCACCATTTGCACCATCTTTTTCCTTGGTTCAACGGTTTTCTTTCATTGAACTTTTGGTCATTGAACTGTGAGTTTCTGTCGCGATAGTCATTTCTTGGCCGCTCAAAATTTGTCCTACCCTTATATCCCTGCTCTCTATTATCAAATTTATTAAATTGCTGTGGAGCTTTAAAATTGTCTATGTGCTTCTTCTTAGCACCACTTACCTCTGCCTGAGCTGCCTGATACCTCTCAGCAACATTTAAAATTTCCCCCAACTTCTCTGCACCTTGTTCCATGAGAAATTTTCTCATGTCTGGAGCCATGGACTCTCTCAATTGCTCAATCATGATCATTTCTTTAAGATCTTGGGTCTTCCCCAGAGCCGTCCATTTCTCCAAATAGGTTTTCTAGTCTGGCAGAGAATTGGTGGTATGTCTCCCCAGACAACAGTTTGGCATTTCTAAATCTCTTACGATAAAATTCACCATTCTTCTCGTACCTTAATAACAAAGCCTGCTTTAACATGTCATAATTGTCTTGGTCTTCCCTGTTCATTTTGGCAAATACTTCATAAGAAGCACCCCTCAATCCCTGTGATAGCTTTAAACTCCACCTCTCTCTCTCTAACCCATATGTAGTAGCTAATAACTCAAAACGTCCCAGGTACCCCTCTATGTCATCGTCTTTCTCAACAAAATGGTCTAAATGAAACCCCATAGCTGAGTTTGAGGCTCCCATACTGGGCGTAGCATCTGAGGCAAAAGGGCTGGCACCATTTTCAGGGGCCGGGCCTTGTAATTCCAGCTCCCTTAGTCGTAATTCGTGCTCCCTCTGCAACCTTCTATCTTCAGCCTCCCTTTCGGCCTTTTTATCTTCTGCCTCCCTTTCGGCCTTTTTATCTTCTGCCTCCCTTTCGGCCTTTTTATCTTCTGCCTCCCTTTGCTGTCGTTTTTCTTCTGCCTCCCTTTCGGCAGTCAGCCTTTTTTCTTCTGCCTCAATCTGCAGCCTCTTAATTTCTCTATCAGCCTCAATTTGTAACCTCTTCTCTTCAGCTACCTTTCTATCTTCCCTTTCAATATATTTATCACATTCAGTCGTTACGTATTGAATTAAAATTTGACCATCCATCCCCATCTCCTTCGCAGTGAGCACAGCAGCTGATCTAAACTTTGCTAGCTCAGCCATACTTTTCAGACAATATACTAATATACACGCTAAGTACTTCTATGACTATAATCTAACTAATTCTAACTAACCAGTTAACTAATTAATTATTACTGGCTGTGAAGATTCACCAACTTTTATCTGCAGGGACACTTTTAATTTTAAAGGAAATTTTACAATTTATTTCCCTACTTTTATTTCTCCCACCAGGAGATCCTAATATTACTGTTGGGCTAATTATCCCTGGACAAGACCCCAATTTCTGTAGTGGTGTTGATGGTATTGTATGATGGTGTTATTACTACATGTACATTGTATGAGGCCAGCTGTGAAGGCTCCTGAGATAAAATGTAGTTGAGAATTGTCAGAAGGCCTTTCTTGCTACCACTACGACCTCACACTTAATTTTTTTTTTTTCTTAATGAATGTAGCTACGTAAAGTGTCTAGGGTTATGATGTGTACTGTGGTGTGATAGTTATAAATATACCCATAGATATTTAACAAGACTAATAAGATTAACAAGTGTTAAAATACACTGAACTAACTCACGTGTGTAAAGTTTTTGATATAATTATATTACATTTATTTGTTCTGGATCAAGTTTTATTTTGACCAGAACTGGTTTTTAAAAGAAGGATTTAAAATTTATGAAAATTATGCATGGAATGTTACATAATAAATGCCAAAAGTGTACATATTTAAGTACTAGAATAGTTAGTTTTATTAAAATGTTCGAATAGTCATCTCTTTGGGAGGATAGTTACTGTTTGTGCTGTTGGGGTGGCCTCATCACACCTGTCTATATTGACTACACAGTGTCCAGAAAAAGGTGGGAATTTTTATGGGGATATTAGTCACTACCAATAGTTGGTGAATGTCCAGCAGACCAGAGGCTCACTCATCTTTTTGTAGCTCTGGTGCTGAAAACTTGCGGTCCCACCTCTCCGTGCTGGCGGGCAATAATGGTGGTCTCTGTCACAAGAACTGCACAGATACACTCGAGTAAAGTCACCCACCGAATAGACTCTGCTTTGTTGTCGATAGAAACTCACAGCTCTGCAATCAAAGTATGGGCTATGTGTCAAAATCTATTCTATACCCACGTCTGGACACCACACTGACACAACAACCACATTATACAGACAGGTCAGATCTCTCTGACCAAACAGCACAGTTACCATGGTGGGTTTACATCCGATAGATCCTCCCAGACTATAGATTCTGAAAAAATAATTATTAGTTGTCGGCCCTAAAAGAAGATAGGTAATCTGTTTCAACGCTTGATATATCTTGCATAATCCTTGCTGTAGTTTATGTACCTTGTTAGTCCCTAGACCCTGACTTGGGCGGGGGGTCTAGAGCAAAATCCCTACTTGTTTGTAAGGCTAGATTATGATATGGCAGTATCAAATCACTCGAACATGAAACAATATTCAAAATATATAAAGAAATAATTTCAATCTTACCAGATTATGAATAATTAACACAGAAGTGCTAGCAAAACTCAGCTGAGCTGCTGGCTATAGTATGGCGTCCCTAAATTTATTCACTGTCTTTCATATGGGAAGACACCACACTTTAAAATCTGTGTCTAACACTGAACAATTATTGAAGAATGACCCCAAATGCGCTCTGAGCGCTAATGATATGATTGTCTGTGGCCAATCACTGCCTAGTTGTACTTTAAATTTCAAATTTCTACACTAAAGTCATTTCAGTCATGCTTCAGTCAAGTATGGATGGTTATCTGTTAGTCTGTCCGTCTCTACTTGTGTTTCTAAAAAAAATGTGCTTGATTTTTGAAGCAACCTTTCTCTCCCCTTAAAATTTTGTCGTAAAAAGTTATATTTAGACACAGCTACCGCTCAAAAACCCTCTCCTCCATAATAGTAACTTTGAACACCTGTTCCCAAGGTCGTGTTTTTGTGTGCAAATTGTGACACTTTTAGATTCAATATAGTCTAGCGATGATGTGAACTACACTGTCTTTTGTCATTATCTTCAATATTATCTATCCGTTTGTAAAATTAAGATCATATTATTTCATTGCTCAGAATAGGCCATCCGGCCAGCTAATTTTTATATTCCTAACATTAATATTAAGAAAATTTACTTTTTAAATTTTTGTAATTTTCCTACCATCCGCGTTCTGCCGCTCAATTCAAATCAAAATCTTAGTATCGCAAAAGCGTCCATTTCCGTACCTCGTGTCAATTTGGGGGACGTGAATTTTTTACTTTCCTCCATCCCCCCCCCCCCCATTGCGTCTCCTTAGCCTTGCTACGCAATCTTTCCAGTCATATTTTTTCCTTTTTGATCCTCCGTTCCCCTCCTGTCTAGCAAGGCAAAATTTATAGAGGATGATGACCCGCGGTCTAGGCGATCATGTACATCAGCAGCTTACGCATTATGTTTTTTATCCTTAAATGTTATCTTTGGAGTATTTTACCGTTGTATCTCGGTCAATTTCACTACAGGTGATAACGATGATGATGGCTGAGTGTCTGAGGAAAAAAAAACCCATTTTGTCCAGGTATATGTAATGATCTGAAGTGAAATGATTATAGCCTTAAATTAATTTTGAATGAATAAAACCACAAGATTGTTTGTTTGTGCTACGTAGTCAGTAACGCCAAAATCATTTTAACCATGTGTACCCTGACAAAGAACTTGTGGCCATAACGTAGGTAGTCTCTTTCTTCTAGTAAAAGGTAGTCCCATAGCAGATACTGCCGTAGGGAAGTGAAGTGTTAGAGATTTCAGTATACCAGGTCTAGCATGGAGAGGTGGGGGTGACCAGTTCCCTTCCTCGCTGTTTTTTCCTTTCCCTAACTCAAGGACAGAATCAGGTACCAATTTACAGCTGGGTATACTGGAACGTGACGCCCCGTGTTTCGAACCCGGCTCCATTGTCGCCAGAGGTCCAGCGCTCTAATTGCTCTGCCAATCGGATGCTCTTTGTCCTAGTAAGATTTAACATTACCCATTTCATTTACCCCCACCTCCATATATGTGAGGCATAAACATTAGACATGCAGTTGTAAAGAAAGATTAGACACAGATGTCATTCTTAAAATGAATGAGGTAAATGTAGTTCCATAGCAAATACTGCCGTAGTGGAGTGACGTGTTCTAGACTACACCATACTAGGCCCAGCATTTTAATATGAGGTTGTGTGACCAGTTTCATTGCTCGCTGCCTTTACCTTCCCTAACTCATGAGCAGATTCAGATACCCATTATTTAATAATCCAGACCTAAGGGTCTTTTATATTAGGACATGCGTCCTAATATAACCGACTAGGTTGAACGGGACGCGCCTCGCCAAAACGAGGCAAACGTTTTACATAAAAAAGGTACCCATTTGCAGCTGGGTAGACTGAAGCATAACGCCACCAGCTTTTGATCCCCGAAGAATGCATTGTTAATAATGAACTTGAAAAGAAATTCGCTCTAATGAAAAGTTTAGTAAACAAAAGAGAATTTCATACACAGCAGGTTTTTTAATTACAGTTCAGTCCGGATAAGCGGAAGCTTATGGATACTATGGATTATTCGAAATTCTGCTTATCAGGAGTTTCAACCAAAGACGACTTCTGGCCGGGTCCTGCAAAATTGTTTCTACTTAACCGAAATTCGGATTAAGCGAGTTCCGCTTATCCGGACTGCACTATAACATAATAAAATAAGTAAATAAATAAATAAACAAACAACACACAAAGGTATGTTACCAGGCACTCAGTGAGAAATAAAGAAATTGTATTTGTCTATAATACAATAAGCCAAGACACACGGAGAGTTAAGGTAACCTGTCTACAGATGGGTAGACTGGCACGTGATACTAGCGGAAGACACAGTTTTTAGACGCGTTATAAGAACAAAAATTCGGAAATTCTGGTAATAAGTGTCTTATTCAAGCGGCAGTGAAGGGAAAGATAGAGACAGAGTAGTCCCTATAAAGTTAGTTTTATGTGTCCGAGGGTGATGCGAGGTCTCGTGACATCCCCCCCCCCCCCACCCTCACACCCACCCCCTTTCCATCTTGTGCAGTACTATAATGCACTCTTACGAAACTCATTTTCATGCTGTTTAATTGAATCATACTGCAATTTCTTCAAGTGGTCACTGTAGCATTTTACAAAAAAAAACTTAATACACTTTCGTAGTAGATACTACCGTAGGGGAGTGAAGTGTTAGAGACTTCATTATACGAGGTTCAGCTTGGAAAGGTGGGGGTGACCAGTTCCCCTTCGTTGCTGCCTTTGTCCTCCCTAACTCTAGAGCAGAGTCAGGTACCCATGTACTGATGGGTAGACTGGAGCGTGACGCCACTTTGTGATTTTTTAAATCTTGTAGATACTTTTTATTTCTAAAATTCACGTTGAATTACAGAAGGATGATC